>CM033631.1:1790628-1919846 GCA_019453435.1 Rhinogobius similis | reverse complement strand
GTGTCAGTTGGGCTACTTTTCCCAACGTAAAAGTAGCATGAATAGTAGCCCGAACAGACCAAAGGTAGCCGTGGCTGTGGCGGCCGAGAGTAGCCTGAACACCAGTCGGGCTACAAAAGCCCGCCGCCTGGTGGGGGCTCGGGTGAACTGAGACCCCAAACGGACCCTTCGGGCACCCGTTCCCCCGGCCGGCCACCAGGGGGCAGGATTTTGGTAGCCCGATTAGTATGCGGGCTACTTTCGCCAGCCACGCCCCCGGCTACTTTTCGGACACTTTGGGGTACCTTGCTGGGGCCGGTTTGGGCTTCTTTACCAGGGGGTACTACATGACCAGTTCACTTTGGACTCATTTTTGGACACTTTATGTTACTTGACAAGGGGCAGTTTGGGCTACTTTTTGGTCACTTTGGGCTATTTTATTAGGGAATTTTTGTCTAACCCCTGAAGGCGTGTTCGTTTATCCGAAGAACAAGAACAAGGCAAACATCTATTAAATCCCAAAAGTGTATTAACCCTAACAGAGGAATCTAATACAGAGCGCTCTGGGTCTGACCTTTATCCCTGAAGCCTACACTATGTGGGACTTAGATCAGGAGCTCTGAACGCCCGCCTACCCCTGGACCAGGTATTTAAAAACACATTTATGAATATGCAAATAGTAGGTTGTCCCTTCTTATATCCGAGTCTCCATCTCCATGGTGACGACAGCATTATCTTATCTTGGAGTTTCTCTAAACAAAAGAAATACATACATCCCCCAAGAGACACACTCCAAGCAAAGGGTTAACAACCTGAGGGTAACATTAATGTAAACTGTAAACAGACCTCCTGAAACATTATATTCTATGAATAACACCAGGATTAAAACTATATACTTGTGTTGTGTTTATACGTGTAAATATAAAACAAATTATAAGTGAGCAATATAGTGAGGTAGTGTAAAAAACATATATTTCCCTTCACCCCGAACCTTAACCCTGACCAGGGGCAGTTTGGGCTACTTTTAGTCAGTTTGGGCAACTTAATGAGGGATTTTTCAATTTTTTATATTATGTCCATAATAATGTGTACATTGAGTGGCCCAATAGTCAGTTTTCATTATGGGCTACTTTTGGTCACTTTGGGCTACTATTCATGCTACTCTTACGTTGGGAAAAGTAGCCCAACTGACATAAGAGCAGTTTTACATTATTTCAACCAAATTTTCATTAATTAAACTTTCGATCAGATTTTGGGTTATGGTACACATGAACACATGTTTTATTCAAATATTTTCATCCCATCTCTTAAAGACCCTTGTAAAGCTAAGAAGTGTTCCAACTAGGCGCGTGGCCAACCCAAAAATGAGCCAACATCGCCACCCAGAGCATTACTGCAGTCACTTCAACTCCGGTAGCCCTTCCAGGATTTAAGTAGCCCGAAACGAGCTACGGCCCAAACGGGCTACTCACGGGCAAAAGTAGCCCGTTCGTACTCGGGATACTTTGGCTCTCGTTTTTGGTAGAACGAAGGAGTTCTTTCCCTCAGGAGTTTAACCTAATCTTAACATAATTTTACCCTAATTTTATGTCAATGTCAATGTCAACTTTATTTCTATGGCACATTTACAACAACAGCAGCTCCCAAAGTGCTTCACCTGCACATCGTGGTAAAAACACACAGTAAAGTACATTATTACAAACACAACAGAGAACAGTTCACTCGTGTTAAAAGCCAAAGCAAAGAAATGATAAAAGCCTCTCTGATGGAGCAGCTCTGATCTGCACAGACCGTCAGATACTGTGTGCGTCTGCCTGCACTGATTACTGATCGGTCGTCAATGGAGTCTTCCTCGATCAGAAGGAACAGGCCAACTCCAGGTGTACAATTCAGAACTTTATTTAAGGAACGAACAGGTGTTGGGAGCAGGATTTGGGTTGGTTGTGTGAGTGTGTGGGTGTGGTTGTCTGGAAGAAAGAGAATGAGAATATGTATTAGATCAAGTAACAAGCAGGTCGCCTTCACTGATGAATTAGTGACAAATTGTCTGCAGTTACACCGAATAGCCACAAGAGGGAGCTCTAAGCTAACAACTGAACTTAAAGGTCCCATAACATGCAAAATGGACTTTTCAGAGGTTCTAACCTTCCTCCAGGGCTCTCTGGGCCTCGTATGTTGTGCCCAAAGTGGTTTTTTGATTGATTCCCTCATGTTTTCACTAGAGAACTGTCTTTTCCGTCCCCCTCGGCTGAGCAGCAGACGGGGGCTCCTCACTAAGATGACGCGGTGTTTAAGCCACGCCTCCAGGAAGAATAAAAACAGCTAATGCTAATGCTACACAGTAATTACACGATGGATACGACAGATAGAAGAGTTAGCTTGTTATTTACCAAACGGCACGTCCGTGGTTGAGGCCCTGGAGCACGTCAAACTCCAGGTCAGATCCAGGACGTAGGACTCAGCACGACGCACCGTCAGGACGAGAAAATGTTTATTCAGTGTTTGTGTATCGCTGTTTACCGGAGCACACGGCGCATGCACCATCTCCACTACAGGGGAGGCACGGGTTGGGCGGGGGAGGCAGCCTGCTCTCTGTTCGGGGGGGTCAGATCTCAGAGTGAGGAGGGGGGCCAGTCCAAGAAATGGGTGTTTTTTGTAAACTGTTATGTTATGGATATTACACAAAGCCCTGAGGACAGACTGTGTGAAGGGGAAAGAGCAGGATATGGGACCTTTAAACTTAAGGTTAATATATCACAAGAAAGTGCAATAACTGATAGAAAGGCAAACACATGGACATGAAACACACTATTTACAGTTAACACTAAAGGAGTGATGGAGGGTGACATGAATAACTGACGGATCGTTATCATGTGATAGCGCACGGAGCATCGGACCACGAGGTAGCTTTAGCAGCGAACAGTCAGAGGGTCACAAAGCCACATCTACAAACTAATTTGGGAAATAAAGGCTCATACTTGGTCACGAACAATACTTCCATCATATGAACGCACACAGGACTCAGACACACAGGATTACACAGGATTGGACAGTATGACGGGATGAAGGCACACTCTGCTCCTCACACAAAATACAACTCCACAATAACATACGGAACTACAATATTTAGAGGTGCATCATGGGAGGTGCACTTCAATAACACAGGACTTTTAACAGAGACTGTTCCACAGTTTTGGGGCCACAGCAAAGGCCCCGTCTCCTCGAGTTTTTAATCGGGATCTGGACACATTTAACAACAACTGATTTTCTGATCTGGACATGAGCTTTAAAAGGTCACACAGGTATTCAAATCAAATCAAATCCATTTATTTTTCTAATGCCCAAAATCACAACAACAGTTGCCTCGATGGGCCACAGGTCAAAGCAGTTCAGATAACTGTCCCAGAATGCCCCTGTCCTTTGACCCTCCTTCAGGAAAAACTACAAAAAACCCCACGGGACAAAGTATAAACCTGAGGAGAACCACAGTGAAGGAGAGATCCTACTCCCACGGACGGACAGGCTGCAGATGAACTAGGACTGACATCCACTTGGACTGAACCAGAACCACTCAAGAGGGAGGAGGCTTTAAAGAGTTCCTCCAGGAGGACGAGGAGCAGTCCACCAGTGTAGAGAGATCCTCCAGGAGGACGAGGAGCAGTCCACCCAGGGGCCAGTCCATTGAGACGTTTAAAATCAACCCTGAATTTGACAGAAGCCAGTGAAGGAGGCGAGCTCTGGGGTCATGTGCTCACACTTTCTCGTCCGTCAACAAGTGGCAGCGGCATGTTGGACCTGCAGGAGGCGCTGTGGGGAGTGGTCCAGCCCACAGTACAGAGAGTTACCACGAAATAAACAGGTGAGGAACTCGTTCAAAGTCACTGGCTGGAAGGTGAGCCTTGACTTTACTTTATCAAACAGTTTCACAATCAATGACTCCACCGCCCTCCCCTCAAGTCAAGAGTCTGGGTGTCATCCTCCACAGCACCCTTTCTTTCCACTCCCACATCAACAACATCACCCGTTCTGCCTCCCCCTTCACATCTCTGTCTCCCCCTTCTCTCACTCCTCACACCACAGCCACACTCGTCCACAGGATCCATTATTGGAACTCTCTCCCCAATAAATCCCTCCAGACACTGCAGCTTCTCCAAAACTCTGCACCAGGACGCCCTCCCACCATCACATCAGCCCCGTCCTCCCCCGTCCTCCCCCGTCCTCCCCCGTCCTCCCCCGTCCTCCCCCGTCCTCCCCCGTCCTCCCCCGTCCTCCAACAACTTCACTGGCTCCTCATAAAACAACGGATTCACTTCAAAATCCTCCTTTCAAAGCTGTCCATGACCTGGCTCCACCGAACATCTCTGACCTCCTCCACATCTCCACTCCCTCTCGCTCCCTCCGGTCCTCCTCCTCTCTCCTCCACATCTCCACTCCCTCTCGCTCCCTCCGGTCCTCCTCCTCTCTCCTCCACATCTCCACTCCCTCTCGCTCCCTCCGGTCCTCCTCCTCTCTCCTCCACATCTCCACTCCCTCTCGCTCCCTCCGGTCCTCCTCCTCTCTCCTCCACATCTCCACTCCCTCTCACTCCCTCCACTCCTCCTCCTCTCTCCTCCACATCTCCACTCCCTCTCACTCCCTCCTGACCTCCTCCACATCTCCACTCCCTCTGCTCCTCCTCCTCTCTCCTCCACATCTCCACTCCCTCTCTCTCCCTCCACTCCTCCTCCTCTCTCCTCCACATCTCCACTCCCTCTCGCTCCCTGGTGTCCTCCTCCTCTCTCCTCCACATCTCCACTCCCTCTCGCTCCCTCCGTTCCTCCTCTCTCCTCCACATCTCCACTCCCTCTCACTCCCTCCGGTCCTCCTCCTCTCTCCTCCACATCTCCACTCCCTCTCGCTCCCTCCGGTCCTCCTCCTCTCTCCTCCACATCTCCACTCCCTCTGCTCCTCCTCCTCCTCTCTCCTCCACATCTCCACTCCCTCTGCTCCTCCTCCTCCTCTCTCCTCCACATCTCCACTCCCTCTCGCTCCCTCCGGTCCTCCTCCTCTCTCCTCCACATCTCCACTCCCTCCGGTCCTCCTCCTCTCTCCTCCACATCTCCACTCCCTCTCGCTCCCTCCGGTCCTCCTCCTCTCTCCTCCACATCTCCACTCCCTCCGGTCCTCCTCCTCTCTCCTCCACATCTCCACTCCCTCCGGTCCTCCTCCTCTCTCCTCCACATCTCCACTCCCTCTCGCTCCCTCCGGTCCTCCTCCTCTCTCCTCCACATCTCCACTCCCTCTGCTCCTCCTCCTCCTCTCTCCTCCACATCTCCACTCCCTCTCGCTCCCTCCGGTCCTCCTCCTCTCTCCTCCACATCTCCACTCCCTCCGGTCCTCCTCCTCTCTCCTCCACATCTCCACTCCCTCTCGCTCCCTCCGCTCCTCCTCCTCTCTCCTCCTCTCTGTCCCCTCTCTCTCCTCCTCTCTCTCCCTCCTGACCTCCTTCCACTTTTCAAATCCAGACTCTAAACTCACCTGTTCAGACAATCCTCCACCACAGAACTCACTCCAACTCCATCATCCAGTTCTGTTTGTGGGTTTGATTCTGTTGTTTTTATTTCTTGTCATGTACAGTGTCCTTGGGTGTTTTGAAAGGCTCTTATAAATAAAATGTATTATTATTATTATTATTATTACTTAACGTTCTGAGCTTTGATAACAGAATTTATTTTCTTGTCCATTTTGAAAGAGTTGTCTAGAATCACACCAAGAATCCCAAGTGAATCGTTCACATAAAGAGACAGGACCAAGCGCACGATCCAAGCCTGAAGGGGGTTTGGGACTAAAAACAACTCTTTCAGTTTTCTTTTCATTGAGAATCAAAAGGTTTTGGCCTAGCCACGTTTTCACTTCCTGCAGACAATTTAACAAAGTATGAACAGAATCAGAGGCAGGTTTGAGGGGGAAATATATTTGCTTTAGTGCGTCTGAACCACATTTAACTTTTATTTTAAAGACAAATACCGTCTGATGCTGACTTTGTCGTTGTAATCTGGCACTGGTAGATTATTGTATTTTTTACTATTGTATATTAAAACTTAAAGTGCGTACGACAGGTTTTCCTGATTTTCTCATTTTGACTTTGTTCAGTGCATTAATACCAGTTGTACAGATACATTTTAGTTTGACACCAATCAAGCAGCCGTTTGTGGAGAAAAGTGTGTTCAAAATGACGTGAAGTAAACACTGATGACATCACAGTGTGAGACAAAGGTTATGCAGAATTTACACAAAAGAAAACACTTCTTTGATCCTTCAAACATTGATTCAACTAAATAAAGGCGTCACATGTGTTTTTATTTGTACATTTTTTAAATCTGTGACATGAATGGGTTTTGGCCCCGTGCACAGGGCGGTTGCTATGGTAATTCCCAGTGTGATGTCATCATTTACAACCAGGAAGTGAAACTAAAAAACTGCTGAACCGTCAGAGGCGCTTTAAGGGAATGAGGCAGAGGAAGAACAAATGTGATCACAGAAATAAAGTCCATTTGGAAAAGACAAAGCTCCAGTGTCAGGCTCAGCTCACGACAGGGGGTCGTGTGCCCCCATCCAGGGGGTCAGTGTGGACATTGTGGAGGAGTACAAGTACTTGGGGGTGTATTTGGACAATAAACTGGACTGGGGCAAGAACGTAGACACTGTCTACAAGAAGGGCCAGAGCCGTCTCTACTTTCTGAGGCGGCTGAGGTCCTTTGACATCTGCAGGACGATGCTCAGGATGTTCTACGAGTCTATGGTGGATGTGCCATCACGTATGCTGTGGCCTGAGGGACACTAATAGACTCAACAAGATCATCAAGAAGGCCGGACATGTTGTGGGGGAGGAGCTGGACTCTCTGACTGTTGTGTTGGAGGAGGATGTTGTCCAAAGTCAGGACTATTGTGGACTTTCCCTCCCACCAAGAGCTCATTTAGCAACAGACTGTTACTGCCACGATGCTCCACCGAGAGACACAGGAAATCATTCAAACACTGAACTCTGTGCTGGAAACATCCTCTTGTGAAGTCATTGTGCAATATTAAGCCCACTGTGCAATATTAAGTCCACTGTGCAATATTAAGTCCACTGTGCAATATTAAGTCCACTGTGCAATATTAAGTCCACTGTGCAATATTAAGTCCACTGTGCAATATTAAGTCCACTGTGCAATATTAAGTCCACTGTGCAATATTAAGCCCACTGTGCAATATTAAGTCCACTGTGCAATATTAATCCACTTATAAACTGTACATGATCATGTGAATATGTAAATAGACAAGGATAGTAGAGTTAAACTTATTGTAAAATTGTTCATATCGGGGGTTTAGTTGATTAATAAAGACACTTTATAAGTTAAATGGGGTAGACATTATATAGATCTATTGTATTTTATTTCTATTTTTTATATATATCTTATATTGTTTTAATACTTTACTGTCTCTACTGGTCGGTTGCACATGTAACGAAAAGAATTTCCCCTGAGGATAAATAAAAGTAATTCTGATTCTGATTCTGATTCTGATAACGCCTCACAGAGCAGTCAGTGCAGACATCAGGCTTTTGAACGGCTTTTTCATGACTTTAAACAGACTTTTAACTGACAAAGACTTTCATAAATGTAAGAAAGCTCAATAATCACACATAAACCACTGTCACCGCAGGATTCATCGAGCAGTTTTAGTCTGAAGATTTGATGTCATTGTAAGTGTCACGTGTTTGCCTGTTCTCTGTCGTCTGCTCTGGAAATAAAAAGGTGTGTCTCGATTATAAAAATGTCACCGAACGAGCTCCTCAGGTCAGAGCCAAGACCAGGAAAGGTTCAGTTCACTTCAGAGACTCAGAGGGAGAAGGATCCATTTCAGCTGCAAAGTTAAACTAAAGAAGTCCACACCTTCTACTTGAGCTGAAGACTGCACTGGGCTGTGGTGAGTCTAAAGATTCTTCTGTTTCAGCAGCAGAGAAAGTGAAAGTAGATCACAGCAGTGGGGGAGGGGCCAGACGACTGTGAGAGTCAATGTTCAACAAGGAAAAGATTCATAAAAAGCTCCTAAATAAATGTCTCCCTTTATGACTCTGAGACTTTTGTAATGACATTATTCAAGGACAACACTGAGAGTTACTGTTGGTTTCTTTTTTACATCTGAAATATTGTTGGTCTAATCTCTTCAAACAGACTTCTGGATTGAATCGTTGATTGTGTTGAGTAGAAACATGTTCATGAGCAGAAGTCTTGGTGCAGGTTTGCTGTAGACTTTGTGTTTGTCACTGACTTATGTTACTGTTTTATTTCATGACATTTTAACCTCAAACAGCAGTGTTTCCTCGTCATTACTGACCTCAAACCTGTATTTGATTCCTTCATGTTTGAGTTGATCCTGTTTTGTCCTGAAGCTGAGGCTCCAGTGCTCAGAAAAGTCCTGTTTGCACCTACCCCCTATCCCCGCCCACTTCCCTGTATTTACTGGGATTATTTGAGTGACTCCAACACGTGGAGCTGAGCTGTGGGGCTCTGAGCCCACACCAGCCTCTCCCCGTGAGCAACGCCAGAGAAATGGAGCGTCCAGCCCCTCTGGAGGAGACGGGCCCCAGAGCCCGGGCTGTGCTGGAGGTGAGGCCAGCTATATCTAGTCGATGACGCTCGACCTCCCGCACGAGCTCAGGCTCCTCCCCCAGCTCAGGCTCCTCCCCCAGCTCAGGCTCCTCCCCCAGCTCAGGCTCCTCCCCCAGCTCAGGCTCCTCCCCCAGCTCAGGCTCCTCCCCCCCAGGTGACATTCCACGTCCCCAGAGCCAGTTTCTACGTCCGGTCGTCGAGGCCCCGCCTTCGACCGCTGCCCGGATCCCTCTGCACCGGCCCCTTATGGATCCAGGTGGTGGGTCCACGGGAGGACGGCCCCACGTCGCTCGTTCGGGCTGGGCCCGGCCGGGCCCCGTGGGGCCACCAGGCGCTCGCCGTCGAGCACCCACCCCAGGCCTGGCTCCAGGGTGGGGCCCCGGTGACGCCGATCCGGGCGACGTAACTGGCCTCGCTGTTGACTCATCATAAAGAGCGACACGTTTTATGAAAATTGATCAAAACAAATCAATCTTTGCCCGATATTTCCACCTTTAGGTTTGAATAGTTTATGTTTTTACTAGTGGTGGGCATAGATTAATTTTTTTAATCTAGATTAATCTCACTGTAATCTTGGAATTAATCTAGATTAATCTAGATTAAAATGGCTCATTTGAATTCTGACGAAGACATTCAGAATATGTGTGCTACCCAAATAATGACTAAAAGTACGTCTTTGAGAACGGGTTTCTCAAGCCAGGGGGCGCATTAGACCAGGGGCTCATCTCCATCTCATGATAGTTCGCCTCGCAGGTAGTTTGTAAAATGGGTCACCTGTGGCCGCCTGGAGAACAAGCTCGAGCCCATCATCTTCAACCACGCTGATGGGCCGGCAGCTGGTGGCAAACCACTGAGCGAGGAGATGAGTTAGCTTGGCTGATAGAGCTGTGCTGACGGGCTTGCCTCGGTTGCACTCAAACATAGTAGTTTGACGACGACTCTTCCCCTGCGCTACATCAGTGCTTGGCCCGGCATTAGCTAAGGGATGCTTTGCGTTTAGGTGGTACTTGAGACTGGAAGAACTCCTACAGTAAACTAATTCCACATTGCACAAGGTGCAAACAACCTTAGTCTTGTCGAGATTTCCATTGGGAAGCTTCTTAAAAATACATTTTCCCTGAAGCAAACCCGGCGGCTTCATAGCTGCATCCATGTTAGCACGTCACGTTTGATGTGGTAGTTTCACAGTAGGCCTACACACAGGTTCCAAGACTCGTTCTCGCCCCCTACAGTGCAATTTGGCTAGGTATACATCGTACAGTCTATGGTATACATCCGCGCAAAAATGTCCGTATAATGTAATGTAGGTCCAGCTCCCAACCCAACTTTGAGAATAGATTAACGGAGATATTTTTTTTATCGCCCGATAAGAGTCTCACGTTAACGCAGCACGTTAACGCCGTTACCGGCCCACCACTAGTTTTTACTTTTGTCGATGAAAAAAGATTCAAAACACATAAAACTGAACTTGAAATAAAATAAAATATAATGAAATCAGTTAGAAATATTTAATAAATATGAAAATTAAAGTCAAATATTCATGATCAAATGTGGAAGAAACATGTAAAGTGCTCAAACCTTTACATTTTTTCTTATTTAATTTTCTTTTGCCTCCAAAAGAACTTTAATATTATTCTTTATCGATATATTTTCCACTTTTTGGTTTGAATACTTTGATGTTTTTACTTTTGTCGATGGAACACGGTTATTTGAAATTCAAAATGAATAAAACTGAACTTGAAATAAATGAAAACATATTGAAAACTGTCAGAAATGTCAAATATTCAAGATTCAATTTGGACAATCATTTTATTTTTACATTTTTCCTCCAAAATAAATTCAATATTAACACATTTTTCGATATATTTCCATCTTTAGGTTTGAACAGTAGACACTCGCGGTTCTGACCATTTTAGTCACTTTTTGTGGCTTTTTATGGGGTGAGATTTGTTTCATATTAATTTATTGACGCAAAAAGAAAGATTAATTCAAAATCCCAGAGGAACAGCGCTGTCTTCTGAATGAGTTGAGAGAATGTTTGTGTCAGAAAGATCCTCGGCGAGATCAGAGGATGAATGCACGTGGTGAGCGATCCACAAATGCAAAGTCACACACTCACATGCAAAACTACAGATTTCAAAATAAAATGTAACTTAATTTTTACAATTGAGAATTTACGTGAAAAGATTTTGCATGCAAGTCTAACTTTTTGAATAAATCCGGATTTTGCGTGAATCCAAAATTCTGCATAGATATTTTTTACAAAATGTGTAACATTTGTCTCATAAATATCCACATCCACAGGTGAAGAATGCACAATGTAGGTGATCCTCAAATTCAGTATCAGATTCTTGCAAAAACACAGATTCACAAAACAAAAATATGTTTTATTCACAAATATATATATGCAAATCTAATTTTGTGTGCATAAATCCATAAATGCAAGTCAGGGATTGTGAAATAATCTGGGATTTTGAATTAATCTTTCTTTTTGCGTCAATAAATTAATATTAAACAAATCTCACCCCATACCTTTTAGTCATGTTTGTGTTGCTTGAAGTCCCATTTAGTCTTTTTTTAGGCTTTTACACATGTTTCCAACTTTTGTGATAAAGTCCTATTAAATGTTTTTGAATTTTAGTGTAATTTTTAAATACTTTTGGAGTAAAAACTGACTAATTCATCCCAGAATGTTTGATTTGATGTAAATAAGTGTCACAGCCTCTTTTCACGTTGAACACGTCCAGCAGCTCAGAGTTTCCTTTTATCAGATGTGGATAAAAAGGAATAAATTCATTTAAAAATCTAGCGTCCGCCGGTGGCACAGCCTCCCGTCATTGTGAAGGAGTGCACGAGACTTCAGCATGGATGTATTAAATGAACCGGATAAGCCCCGCCCCCTCTGTCTGTGTCCCAGATTGATTAGTGGTCGTGTGAGGTACTGCAGCCTTTTTCTAAAATGTCACATTATAATCACAGACAGGACTGAATTATTATCGGTATTTAAATAAAATAGAAGGAAATGTTCTTTTCTACCGTTTCTAAAATCACAGAAATTACCGTTTTTATCTGAAGTGACGTCACACAAACATGTGTGAGTCACGTGAACGAGCGTCAGACGATACAAACAGAAGCTCGTGGAAAAGGCTCCACTAGAGACACCTGTAAGTTGTATTTTATTTCATTTCAGACGCTTCACGTGTGTCTAACATGAAGAACACAATTACAATCACACAAGCTAACGCTAACACAAAGACCTGCAGCTGCTGGTCGTTCACGTCGCTCAAAGCATCATGGGGGATTGTGGTCACGTGGAGCCCTAAAGCAAAGATGGCCGCCTCCGTATTAGGAAGTAAAGCAAAGATGGCCGCCTCCGTATCAGGAAGTAAAACAAAGATGGCCGCCTCCGTATCAGGAAGTAAAGCAAAGATGGCCGCCTCCGTATCAGGAAGTAAATGCGGAAGTAAGAAACTTTTTTGGGGTCATGAACCAATGAGCTCAGGCCACAGGGAGGAACAGGCGCCATTTTGGATTCATCTTCAGGTTTTATTATAGTTCTATGGTTTTATTATAGTTCTATGGTTTTATTATAGTTCTATGGTTTTATTATAGTTCTATGGACTTCAGCAAGAAGGACCTGCAACTGCTCACTACACTGCCCCCTTGTGGTGCACCCCAAAAATTGCAAGAATACCTCAAGATTAAACAAAAGCATTAATAAATCATTGTAATGAGGTTTTAGTGCATGTTATCAGCAAAGGAGCTACTTTTAAGTGCAAACAGGAATAATCTAATCATAAAATACACAAACTTCAAGGATTATTCAAGGACAACACTGAGAGTTACTGTTGGTTTCTTTTTTACATCTGAAATATTGTTGGTCTAATCTCTTCAAACAGACTTCTGGATTGAATCATTGATTGTGTTGAGTAGAAACATGTTCATGAGCAGAAGTCTTGGTGCAGGTTTGCTGTAGACTTTGTGTTTGTCACTGACTTATGTTACTGTTTTATTTCATGACATTTTAACCTCAAACAGCAGTGTTTCCTCGTCATTACTGACCTCAAACCTGTGTTTGATTCCTTCATGTTTGAGTTGATCCTGTTTTGTCCTGAAGCTGAGGCTCCAGTGCTCAGAAAAGTCCTGTTTGCACCTACCCCCTATCCCCGCCCACTTCCCTGTATTTACTGTGATTATTTGACTCACATGTGGGTTCTAAAATCTCACAAACACTTTTCAGAAATAAAAATGGCTGACAATATTGTGTGTGTTCTCTTTAAATGTAGAGACAAAATGGCTTCCAGGCTGGAGGACGACCTGACCTGCTCCATCTGCCACGAGCTCTTCAGAGATCCTGTGGTTCTGTCCTGCAGCCACAGCTTCTGTAAAGTCTGTCTGGAGAACTGGTGGAAGGACAAACCCATAAAGCCATGTCCAGTTTGTAAGAAAAGCTCCTCAGAGGATCCTCCCCTGAACCGGGCCCTGAAGAACCTGGTGCAGACGTTTGCAGAGCAGAGAGACCAGGCCGCTGCAGAGCCGTCTCTGTGCAGCCTTCATTCAGAGAAACTCCGGCTCTTCTGTCTGGACCATCAGCAGCCGGTCTGCCTGGTCTGTAGAGACTCCAGGACTCACAAAGACCACAGCTTTAGTCCCATCGAGGAGGCGGCTTCAGACCTGAGAGAGCAGCTGCAGACGTCCATCAAACCTCTGCGGGACAAGCTGCAGGTACAGGCTCTTCATTCACCTCTGGAACTGCATTTATGTCCAGTTCTTTGTTTGTTCCACATGGAGTTCAGATCTTGACTCTGGACTCTTTCTGTGCAGGTTCTGACTCAGAGGAAAGAGCAGTTTGAAGATGCGGCGGATCATATCACAGCTCAGACTCGACAAACACAGGAACAGATCCGACACCAGTTTGAGAAACTGCACCAGTTTCTGTTGGAGGAAGAAGAGTCCAGGATGAAGGCTCTGAGGAAGGAGGAGGAGCAGAAGACTCAGAACATGAAGGACAAGATGGTCGCCGTGAGCAAAGACATAGAGACTGTGTCCAAGACCATCACAGAGACAGAGGAGCAGCTGAGGGCCACAGACACCTCCTTCCTGCTGCAGTACAAGACTATAGTGGAGAGAGTGCAGCGCTGCCCCCTGGTGGAGGAGCCACAGATGGAAGATGGAGCTCTGATAGACCAGGCCAAACATCTGGGCAACCTGAGCTTCAACATCTGGAAGAACATGAAGAGACAGGTGCAGTTCTACCCTGTCATTCTGAATCCAAACAGAGCAGGATCTAAACTCATCCTGTCTGAAGATCTGAGCTCAGTGAAGTCTGGAGAGAAACAGAAGCTTCCACAGAATCCAGAGAGACCTAAAGATCACTATGTATATGGATCTGAAGTGTTTACATCAGGGACTCACAGCTGGGACGTGGAGGTCGGGGACAATAAATACTGGGCTGTAGGTGTGAGAGGACGTGTTCAGAGAGGAGAGAAAACTAAGGGTGGAGGTTGGTGTATACGTTTTATTAAAGATAAATACTCAGCCTTTTCTTCCCCAAACACAGTTAAACCGCTCTCTGTGAAGAATCTACAGAGAGTCAGAGTGAAGCTGGACTTTGACCGAGGAACATTGACCTTTAGTGACGCCGACACAAACACAGACCTGCACAAAGTCACAGACACTTTCACTTTGGGGATGACTCCATTTTTGTTCACAACAAACAACGTCCCTCTGAAGATTTTACCGAAGGACATCACTGTAAAAGTTTAGATCCTGAAACTGTTGGACTCGTTCTTTTACAATGAACCAACAGTTGTGGGACGTTCTGAAAATAATAAAGAGTTTGTTTTGGTTGAATTTGGAAAACGAGGAAAAAGGAAGTCGCACTTAGAGCTGCACGATTTGGGAAAAATATCTAATTGTGATTTTTCTGCCTCAGTTTTGTGCGATTAAATCTATGTATAGAATCTTTAGTTTAACGACATAATGGTCACGTCAATAAAGTGGGATGTTTTGAACCAACTAATAGTTTGTTCATTT
Source organism: Rhinogobius similis (assembly GCA_019453435.1). Lineage (NCBI taxonomy): Eukaryota > Metazoa > Chordata > Actinopteri > Gobiiformes > Gobiidae > Rhinogobius > Rhinogobius similis. Next base: position 1,905,195 of record CM033631.1, on the reverse strand, counting down.
ATTATTGTGTGGATTAAACCGTTTAAATTTCTAGAATGAATCATTTATTAATTAAGGATCGCTGCAGGGTTAAGGTCAGGGTCAGAGGTCGATAGTAACTAACCCTATACTGGAGCTCAACACTGTGCTTCTCGTTAAAACAAATGAAAAGGATGTTTTGTCGTTTATCACACACATATGATTTGTAAATGTGGGCGGGGCTTGTGCTTCTCTTTATTTAATTTATACATTTACATTGTCGATGAAGCAACTGGATGGATTTCAATTGAAACTAAAGTCAACTATGACACGTGTTTCAGAATAAAATAAATGAAATATATCTTTAAATTAGCCTCTTGATCCGAGTCGTGCCGATGTAGCATCAAACTCTGATATTTATGTACAAAGCGCTTCATTTAAAAGAGTATATCATGAATTATTATTATTATTTTGGAGTATTTTTCTGTTTCCTGGACGACTGGAACGACGCCTGAGCGGAGCTTTTGTTCAAAAAGATCATTTCAATGGGTTTAAAACAGAAACGTGGATCATTTGAATCATTTGTGTCTTTTACGTTCCATAAAATATGATTTACACTGGAAACAATACACTTTTAAATAAGAAAAGAGAATATTTGGTTGAATTAAATAGTATTTTATTCATTTTGATTTTAGTAAATTTCATAAAATATGGAACGAGCATAAAATGTCTCGGTTTAATTAAAATACAAATAAAAATACAAGCATTTTCTCAATTAAAATGATAAAAAAGCTACTTCCCAATAACTACTTCTTCTATATTCTCAAATTAAAATGAATATTACTTAATCCAAGCACTTTGTCCAGTGTAATCACATAAAAATCTGAATTTATTTTGAAATAGTGACATGAACCATGTGTTAAATGTTGTTTTTCCTAATTGTGAAAAAGCCCAAATCCTTTATTTCCGAGCCTTTCTTCCAAAACACACGACACAATAACGTCTTAAATGGACTGGATTCACCTCATTTCCCTCAAAAACTCATCTCCAAATGTACAAATGTGTCAAACTCCACTTTTCTTTCTTTGAACCCATCGACAAACTCTGTTCCTGCCTTTTTGACGCCTGATGTTTGCTTCGTTCACTGTTGGTTCAGGTTTAAGACGAGTCAGTATTAGTGGAAATGTTATTCACTGCAAACATGAAAATGAAGTTCAAATGACTTTTATTCTGTTTTTCACCTCAGTTTAAACGTGTTTTAAGGCAAAATCGTCTTTGGGCTCGTTTTTCATGTGGAATTTTTCTTTTTCAGATCATTTTGCCTCGAAATGTTTAAACACTGAACTCAATTTAAATAATGAAGTTCGAAGCAAATGAGACTAAACCTGTAAAAGTCATTTTGGCTTGTGTTTTCTGTTTTCTGCGGCGTCCAAACGGGAAATATCGAGTCAAAAATTGGGAGATGAAGGTCTTAAAATTGTACTGTAAAAGAATCTGATGTTTTTGTTGTTTCAAATGAAGAACTGAACCGTCGTGTTCAAGGACTAACTCTACAGTGTTTCTTTGAACGTGTTTTTGTTCATTTCACCGTCGAAAACACACGGGATTAAAAACAAAACCACTAAATGTATAAAGATTATTGTAGAGACATGAAAGCGTTCAGGAGCAGCGTCGTGGGTGAAGTTCACGGTCGGCTGTGTTTGTGAAGACACCGCTCTGCAAAGACTCAGCTGTTTGAAGTTTTACCCTTTAATCCATTAAGACGGATTCAATGAACATAAAGACAGTAAATGGAAAACTACGGCACGTTTTTAGGGCTAACGGTTGGTTTTTGGAGCCAATAAATCCCCCAAACACTGGTAATGTTTGAAATCTGATCTGATTTCTGGAGTTATCCGATTACGTAAATGTGACGTAAACGGCTCCGTCTGATGTGAGTAATCTGATTTCTCTGTTTGTTCAGGTTTTAACGAGGAAAACGATGCAAAATTAAAGCGAAAATGTTAAAAATGAAAGGAGTTCTTGTAAAATTCATTGCACTTTGTCTTCCGAATGCAACGTTTACTCCAAAAATCCACAGATTCACTTTGAATTCTAGTTTACGGATCTGATTTTGATTAAAACCTGAGGAAATAATAACGTGTCGATTCCCTCTAGAACAGGCATGTCCAAACTCAGGCCCGGGGGCCAAATGCGGCCCTCAGACCAATTTTTCTTGGCCCTTAGTCTTCCTGGTGAACTGGCCCACATTGTCCTGATAAGTACTATTTACAGCACATTTCAGATTTTCTACAATTCCAACCTAAATAACTAACATTTTGGTGCAGCACAGACCTGATATTAAGGCACTGAGACTGAATGTAGATGTGGTGGAGCTTAAAACATCAGATAAATGCAGCTTTTTTAACGTTTCACCATTGATTTGTGGCCCTCCGCTTGGTCTATATTTCAATATGTGGCCCTCGATGGAAAAAGTTTGGACAGCCCTGCTCTAGAATTAAAAAAAACAAGATTTAAACTTAAATTTGACGAAAAACTCCCCCAAACGATGTGTAACTTTCTTCCAAAATGAGACCCTCAGATGGATAATGGATGAACTGTGTGATCCGTGCGTCGTTAGGAAAGATTCAAACGTGACGTCAAAAGCCTCAAAGTGAAACATTCAGCGCCGCAGTGGGTTCAACTTTCACCCGCCGCGTTTTTTCCACTAAATATTCAAACAAATAACCAGTAAAACCTCCACGTGGTGCGTCTTTGCCGAGCGGTTTCTCCATCTTTTGTCCCATTTGAGTGTTTTGGATCAAACTTTGACACATCTATGCAACGCGTTCTTCCATCTCGACTGTTTCAGAAAATAACGGGAGCTTTGGCAAAAAAAAGGATCAAGAAAAACAAAAAGGAAATCTTGGGACGTTCATTTGGAGCAATACTTCCAGGCCTTGAATCTGATCTGGGACTTTTCCAGGACTTTTCAAGGCTCTGAACTCTGGATGTCTGAAGCTCTCGTCAGTGGTTTTTGTTTACATGTCGCACACTGCAAAAAACGCTGATCTACACGAGCGATAACGGCTTGAATTCACAGATTCATTCGCCGCTTCTGGAATCATTTTGGAGTGAAATAAGAACAAAACATCTTTTGTCGTTGAGAAAATTCAGCCGCGTGACGTTTAAACAAGAAAAGTGCGCCGTATTTTCACGATTTTGACGTAAAATTGATCACGTTGTAAAAGAACAGTGTCCAAAATGTAAAAGAGAGTTGTGTAAAAGTGAAAATAAAATGGTTTTCTTGTTAAAACGTGATGAAATCTGACAACACTGTTTATCCCGCATGTGGTTAATGTCACCAAACATTCAATTCTTCTACATTTAGTGGGTCATTTAGTCAGACGTGTTAAATGTGTTGAATTCAGCTGGTTTGCTGGTGCAGAAGCGGCGTGTTGGGCAGTGTTTTGTCTTCATTCAGTGGAAGCACAAACTGAAGCGGAGTCCATTCCTTTGACGGCTCGTGTGTTTAAGACGATAAAAGCTTCTGTGACGAGTAATAAAACCTAATCTATTAAACCTAACGAGCGTGCGAGTGTGTTCTGTGGAGTGTGGCGTTTGTACAGGACGGGTCGGATTTATAATAATAAAGAATTTAGCTCTGGTTTAGTCCTGGTTTAGTCCTTGAGAACTGGTTTAATGTTGGTTTAATCCTGGTTTAGTCCTTTAGAACTGGTTTTGACCTTTTAGAACTGGGTTAATCTTGGTTTAGACCTGATTTAGTCTCTCGGGATTGGTTTAATCTTGGTTCAGACCTGGTTTAGTCCTTTAGAACTGGTTTAATCCTGGTTTAGTCCTGGTTTAGTCCATCAGACCCGGTTTGGACCTTTTAGAACTGGTTTAATCTTGGTTTAGATTGTGTTTAATCTTGGTTTAGTCCCAAAACCCAAATCTGATATTTCTGGCTCATAATCAAATCAAATCAATTTCAATTTATTTTTATAATGCCCAAAATCACAACAACAGTTGCCTCGATGGGCCACAGGTAAAAGCAGTTCAGATAACTGTCCCAGAATGCCCCTGTCCTTTGACCCCTTAGCGGCGAGGAAAAACTACAAAAAACCCCACGGGAAAAAGTAGAAACCTCGGGGAGAACCACAGTGAAGGAGAGATCCTACTCCCACGGACGGACAGGCTGCAGATGAACTAGGACTGACATCCACTTGGACTGAACCAGAACCACTCAAGAGGGAGGTGGCTTTAAAGAGTTCATCCAGGAGGACGAGGAGCAGTCCACCAGTGTAGAGAGATCCTCCAGCAGGAGATGAGGAACAGTTCATCTAAAGTAGAAGGAGTTCGTCCAGGCAGACGAGGTGTGGCTAATCCAGGGTTGAGGGAGTTCCTCCAGGCGGGTGGCGCATAGATCCTCCAGTGTAGAGATCGATCCTCCAGACAGATGGGGGTGGGGGGGTCGTCACTGGAGCAGCCGCCGCAGTGTCTGAAACAGTCTCCACTCCCCGGGGGAAGTGGAGAGAAAGAGAAACATGTGAACAGCAATGAACAGACTACAGTTGAAGTAATATTAAATATTGTTGATGGTAAAGTAGAAGAACCAGAGGACAGTGTTCAGCTCCATACTTCTCCAGCAGAGTCGCTCCAAGGGCAGCGTAGCTAAAACTGTAGGTTTTTATTTCTGTTCCTAACTGGCCTGACCATAAACTATTTCAAAGAGGAACGTTTTGAGCCTGGTCTTAAATGTAGAGACTGTGTCGGCCTCTTTTACATGAACAGGGAGCTGGTTCCATAACACAGGAGCTTGGGAGCTAAATGCTCGACCTCCTACTGTGCTTTTAGAGACTCTGGGGACTAACAATAGTCCAGCATTTTGAGAACGAAGAGCTCTGTTTGGATGGTACGCTACTATAGCATCTTTGAGGTAGGATGGGGCCATATTGTTTAAAGCTTTATAAGTCAGGAGGAGGATTTTAAATTTGATTCTAAACTCAACAGGAAGCCAGTGAAGAGACTCTAACACTGGTGAAATATGATCTCTTCTTCTAGTACCTGTTAATAATCTTGCTGCTGCATTTTGAACCAGTTGAAAGCTTCTTATAGAGCTTTTAGGACACGCTATAAGCAGACCGTTACAATAGTCTAATCTGGATGTGACAAATGCATGGATGAGTTTTTCGGCATCATCTCTGGGCAGGATTTTTCTAATTTTGGCTGATGTTACGCAAATGAAAGTAGGCTGTTTTACAGGCTTGATTTATATGAGCTTTGAACGAGATCAGATCGTTGAACATTATTCAAATGCATTACATAAAGACGATAATCTGAATCCTCCTGATGCTTTTTAATCCTGAGGTCGATGTCGCGATTCACAAAAACACGTTTAATGATCGGCGTTTGTGTCTGTGAGACGTGGCTAAAGCTGCAGGAAACACTTCCTGTTTGTCCTCAGCTTTTTCTGCTTTTCTTTCTCTTTTCGCGGCCTCTAAAGAGCGCCGCTGTTCTCGTTAAGTTTCTGGACCGCTCTGGATGTAGCTAAAGGCTAAAGGCTAAACTGACGAGACGCGCCAACAGTGACTTGAACGCGTCCTTTTTTTCTCCAACCCAGTTCTGCCGAGACGTGGTTATCTTACCTAAACTCAACCAAATGATCTGCTCCTAACCCTGATCTTAACCTAATTTTACCGTCTCCTTTGGGCTACCAGAATGAATGGCAAAGTAGCCCAAGTGCCCCCAGTCTCAATGCAGGCACCTCCATGAAAATATTTGAATAAAACATGTGTTCATGTGTACCATAACCCAAAATCAGATCGAAATTACAATTAATGAAAATTTGGTTGAAATAATGTAAAACTGCTCTTATGTCAGTTGGGCTACTTTTCCCAACGTAAGAGTAGCATGAATAGTAGCCCAAAGTGACCAAAAGTAGCCCCAAATGAAAACTAGCCCAAACTGACTATTGGGCCACTCAATGTACACATTATTACGGACATAATATAAAAAATTCAAAAAATCCCTCATAAAGTAGCCCAAACTGACTAAAAGTGGCCCAAAGTGACCTGGTGGGGGCTCAGGTGAACTGAGACCCCAAACGGACCCTTCGGGGCACCCGTTCCCCCGGCCGGCCACCAGGGGGCAGGATTTTGGTAGCCCGATTAGTATGCGGGCTACTTTCGCCAGCCACGCCCCCAGCTTTTCGGACACTTTGGGGTACCTTGCTGGGGCCGGTTTGGGCTACTTGACCAGGGGGTACTACATGACCAGTTCACTTTGGGCTCATTTTTGGACACTTTATGTTACTTGACAAGGGGCAGTTTGGGCTACTTTTTGGTCACTTTGGGCTATTTTATCAGGGAATTTTTGTCTAACCCCTGAAGGCGTGTTCGTTTATCCGAAGAACGAGAACAAGACAAACATCTATTAAATCCCAAAAGTGTATTAACCCTAACAGAGGAATCTAATACAGAGCGCTCTGGGTCTGACCTTTATCCCTGAAGCCTACACTATGTGGGACTTAGATCAGGAGCTCTGAACGCCCGCCTACCCCTGGACCAGGTATTTAAAAACACATTTATGAATATGCAAATAGTAGGTTGTCCCTTCTTATATCCGAGTCTCCATCTCCATGGTGACGACAGCATTATCTTATCTTGGAGTTTCTCTAAACAAAAGAAATACATACATCCCCCAAGAGACACACTCCAAGCAAAGGGTTAACAACCTGAGGGTAACATTAATGTAAACTGTAAACAGACCTCCTGAAACATTATATTCTATGAATAACACCAGGATTAAAACTATATACTTGTGTTGTGTTTATACGTGTAAATATAAAACAAATTATAAGTGAGCAATATAGTGAGGTAGTGTAAAAAACATATATTTCCCTTCACCCCTAACCTTAACCCTGACCAGGGGCAGTTTGGGCTACTTTTAGTCAGTTTGGGCAACTTAATGAGGGATTTTTCATTTTTTATATTATGTCCATAATAATGTGTACATTGAGTGGCCCAATAGTCAGTTTTCATTATGGGCTACTTTTGGTCACTTTGGGCTACTATTCATGCTACTCTTACGTTGGGAAAAGTAGCCCAACTGACATAAGAGCAGTTTTACATTATTTCAACCAAATTTTCATTAATTAAACTTTCGATCAGATTTTGGGTTATGGTACACATGAACACATGTTTTATTCAAATATTTTCATCCCATCTCTTAAAGACCCTTGTAAAGCTAAGAAGTGTTCCAACTAGGCGTGGCCAACCCAAAAATGAGCCAACATCGCCACCCAGAGCATTACTGCAGTCACTTCAACTCCGGTAGCCCTTCCAGGATTTAAGTAGCCCGAAACGAGCTACGGCCCAAACGGGCTACTCACGGGCAAAAGTAGCCCGTTCGTACTCGGGATACTTTGGCTCTCGTTTTTGGTAGAACGAAGGAGTTCTTTCCCTCAGGACCGAGTTTTACCCTAATCTTACCCTAATCTTAACATAATCTTACCCTAATTTTACCCTAATCTTACCCTAACTGTGAGGAAAAACCTTTTGCTAGCATAGCCACCAGTGTAAAGTGACAGAGTGTGGCATTAGTGCGTTTGGGGAAAATGAAGCGACTTGAACAGGACGCCGTCCTGCCCCAAATGATGGAGTGTTTTATTCTCCAAACACTGTTAGCTAAACGCTGTGATGGCTAAACTGGCTCTGGTTTGTGGAAAGAGCTCTTAAACTCATCAGCCAGGATTCACTTTGGAGTTTCAAATGTACTAGTTCTGTTTTTTCACGTTTTTAGGTTTAATAACAACTTGTGGCTTTAGTGCGTTTGAACCACATTTAACTTTTATTCATTCATTCATTCATTTTCTACCGCTTATTCCCGTTAGGGGTCGCGGGTGACTGGAGCCTATCCCAGTGACTTTGGGCCTTAGGCGGGGTACACCCTGGACAGTGGCCAACTCGTCGCAGCAAACACAGAGACAAGGACAGACAACCATTCACTCTCACATTCATTCACTCGGGACAATTTAGAGTTCTCAATTAACCTCCACAGTCATGTCTTTGGACGGTGGGAGGAGCCAGAGAACCCAGAGAGAACCCACGGTAACACGGGGAGGACATGCAGACTCCACCCAGAGAGATCATGTGATGTTAGGGTGGTTCGGAATTCGAAACCACGATCGCCTCTCAATAAGGAGATCGTGGGTTCGAATCCCGGACCATTTAACTTTTATTTTAAAGACAAATACCGTCTGATGCTGACTTTGTGGTTGTAATCTGGCACTGGTAGATTATTGTATTTTGTACTATTGTATATTAAAACTTAAAGTGTGTACAACAGGTTTTCCTGATTTTCTCATTTTGACTTTGTTCAGTGCATTAATACCAGTTGTACAGATACATTTTAGTTTGACACCAATCAAGCAGCCGTTTGTGGAGAAAAGTGTGTTCAAAATGACGTGAAGTAAACACTGATGACATCACAGTGTGAGACAAAGGTTATGCAGAATTTACACAAAAGAAAACACTTCTTTGATCCTTCAAACATTGATTCAACTAAATAAAGGCGTCACATGTGTTTTTATTTGTCACATTTTTTAAATCTGTGACATGAATGGGTTTTGGCCCCGTGCACAGGGTGGTTGCTATGGTAACTCCCAGTGTGATGTCATCATTTACAACCAGGAAGTGAAACTAAAAAACTGCTGAACCGTCAGAGGCGCTTTAAGGGAATGAGGCAGAGGAAGAACAAATGTGATCACAGAAATAAAGTCCATTTGGAAAAGACAAAGCTCCAGTGTCAGGCTCAGCTCAGCTCACGACAGAAGGAGAAGGGGCGGAGCCAGGTGCAGGCCAGAGGAGGGCGCAAGGCAGGAGAAGGGAGGGCCCAGAGAGAGCAAAGGAGGATGGGACATTCCAGAGTCAGACCCTGGGCCTCAAACTCATGTTGAGAGGGGCCGGATTTAGAGCATCAGAGCTGGGACAGACATGAAACAAACTAAACACACTTTTCTTACCTGAAAAATATTCAAGCAGGAGATTTGAGCCGACACAAGGTTTACACTTTTAAGGGATCTTTCACACATATTTTAGAATTTAGAAATGATCATTCTTTATAATCCACAAACTATGTGTTTTATTAATGAGCTCATTAATATTCATGAGGCACGGATTATTCGGCCCAATGACGACTGATGGAGTGAAGCCTGGGCTCCTCTTTATCTTAAAGAAAAAATATTCTGCATTTTTCATATTGTTCTCCTTTAAAGCTGCTCTTGAGGGCCTTCAATTTGCATCTCATGTTTTAAAACAAAAAAAGTTTCTTGTTCATTCTCTGCCCCGTGTGATCAGTCACTATGAAACGACACTGAGAGCATCCAGCAGATGGCGCCCACGCTCTATACAATCTAGAGAAGTTAGACAACTCAGACTAGAAATTCTAGATCGAATTATTATAAAAATAACTTGGCAAATAACATTAATAATCCAAAGCAATTCTGGAGACAAATTAATAATGTACTGGGTACATCTAATTGTTCTCCTACTAATATGTTTATTAATAATGTATGTACAAATGATCCTGTTGAAATTGCAAATGCTTTCAGTCAGCATTTTTCACATCCATCCCTGGTACAATCTCCCTCTAATGCTGGATTTTACAGTGATTCCATATTCAATGGCAACACTTTCTCTTTTAGAAGGGTCAGCTCGGTTGACGTGCAACAAGCAATAAGTGGTCTGTCCTCAACGAGCAGAGCTGGTCCTGATGGCATCGAGGCAAAGTTCATAAAGCTTGCTTCCCAGGTCCTCTGTTCTCCTCTGGCTGATCTATTTAATCTTTCCTTTAAAACATGTGAAGGTCCATCTGCACGGAAATGTGCAAAGGTTATACCACTTCACAAAGGTGGCGACCCTAATAACATGAACAATTACAGACCAATCTCTATTATTAATTGCATTGTGAAAGTTTATGAGAAAATTATTTTTAACCAACTTTCTGAACATTTATCGGTCAATAATCTTTTATCACCAGTTCAGTCTGGTTTCAGAAAGCATTTTTCTACAACTTCTGCTTTACTAAAATTTACAAATGATATTTTTTCTGGTTTTAACAGCAACATGGTTACTGGTGCTTTATTTATTGACCTTACCAAAGCTTTTGACATGGTCGATCATTATTTGTTATTGGACAAACTTTATTCAGTTGGTCTTCCCTCCTTTGGTTCAATTCATATCTTCATCATCGTCAACAGTGTGTTTTTTTTAAAGGCAGCTTCTCCAACTTGAGAGAAGCTGCCTCTGGATCAAACTTGACAAATGCATCTGAACTGAACTGTCGAGAGTAAAATAAATGAAAGTGAAGTAACGCCTCTGTCAGAGTTATGTGTTCCTTATCATTTTTCACACACGGGTCACTAAAGAGCTTAAATATCTGGGAATCCTTTAAATCCAGGCCTGGACGACACGGAGCTCCATCGTTTTGAGCCATTCATGCACTCGATTGATCTTCTTTTAACCACACGGCGCTCTGTTCTTCCTCAAACGTGTGACTAAAACGAGCCTTTTTAAGGACTTGTAATTCACCTTATTCTGCCCCGCCCACTTTTGCCGTTTTTTGCCACAGATGCCTAAAATATTTTCTGTTGTACTTTTCCTGCCGTACTTTTCCTGTCGTACTTTTTCTGTCGTACTTTTCCTGTCGTACTTTTCCTGTCGTACTTTTACTGTCGTACTTTTCCTGTCGTACTTTTACTGTCGTACTTTTCCTGTCGTACTTTTCCTTTTCCACCAGGGACTGGACAGACAGGGCAAAGGAGGTGAAACTGTTGGCATCACTTATCTTAAGTGCAGGAGAGTCCAAGATGGCACCAAGCTCGGACTGGATAAGCTGCCTCGGTTGATCTTACTTATCTTACAGTGCACTGTGGGCAGCAGTATACGGGCTTGGATGGTGCATGTACGGCTTTGCAAATTGGAGAGCAGTAGGTAGTTTTAGATGGCTGAGCAACACTTGGTATTTGTATTGTATTGTGGTTACTGAGCAGACTGTCCAACGCCATGTTCAGTCGGGCAAAGTCACTCTCACGACCGCTTTCGAACATTGGCAGCAAAGGCTTTGGGACGCCGGAGGCAGAGACGATTAGCATTTCCACTCCAAGTTGTGGCTGTAGACCAGGACAGGGGGCAGGTGCTGGTAAAGGAGCCTGGATGGAATAGGAGGCTGCTCCTACCTCTGATCTGCTGTTGGCGGTGTTGGCCGTGCCGCGTTGTTGCCGAGGAGTAAGGGGTACGCTGCAGGAAGCTGGTTGTAGTAGGACACCACTTGAGGCCGCATAGTGGGGCGAGTGCTTGGTTGAGAAGACTGTTACAAACCCAGCTCACCGAGGGGGAAGGGAAGGTAACAACCAAGATTTTAGAAGTGGGTTAATTAAAATAAAGGCAGGTAAATAATAGTAACGTTTACAACAACAAAAAAAACTCTACTGGAGCAGAAATTAAGGCACAAAACAAAATAAGCAGCTCACAATATTATAGGCTACAATGCCACGTACATTGGCCACACAAACACATGCACAAAACACACAGAAGCACAAGACACATCTCGTGCTGAGCCGAGCTGAACTAAAGTGTCCAAGCCGCGCCGACCAGCAGGTGGGCGGCCTTTTTATTGGGTGGAACAAAGCAGGTGGAAGATGATGATTGGCGGAGGGGTAGAGCCAGGCACCAACCAGGAGACGCCGACACCGGGACCAACCCAATTAGCAGGAGCCGGATCGTCCAACCAGGGCATGGGACTTGACGGGACAGTAAGGCACAGGGATGAAACAAATGGGGGAGCGAGGCGAGGCGGGCCCGGGCCAAACGCCGTAACAAGACACTATGGCGTCGATTGGCACTGCAGGGGTTAACGCTGTCGCTTGTTTTACAATACTTTCCTGCTGGAACACGACACTTGGTGAGTTGTGGTAGGTTGTGGTGAACTGACTGGTGGGACAGCTGCTACAACATTGTTTTCTGTTAGCGCTGCTGCAGGTAAGTGCTGACCTGCCGAGGCTGACGGGACTGGAACTGGATACTGGATGGTGGGACAATGGCTGTTGAAGTGGTGCAGGGCTAACTTGTGCAGATGAGGCCATGAATCTTACAGCCGCAGGCGAAGCTGTAGCTGGTGGCAGTGGCTGATGGGAGCTTGAGGAGGTGCTGCTCGTGCTGAGCCTTGACGTGACCAGTTTACCAAGGGAAATCACACACTTAGAGCTGCACAATTTGGGAAAATATCTAATTGCGATTTTTCTGACTCAGTTTTGTGCGATTGTGATTAGATTTACGATTTATGTTTTAATAATACGACTGTGTTCAAAGGTCACATTTTAAACACAACCAGGAGAATTGAGATGGAAAAACTAAGAATTATAATTTTTGTACATTTTAGTCACACTTTTGTCATTTTAAGTTGCGTTCTTGTGATTTTTTGTTGCATTTTTGTATTTTTTAGTTGTGTTTTTGTCATTCTAATCCTGTGTTGGTTGAGCTTTTGTTACTTTTTGTCACTTTTTGGGTGTTTTTAGTCGTGTTTGACGCTTTTATCGCAGAATAAAACAGAATATTTAGTTTGTGGAAGAAATGAATGCTCTTAATAAATGATGATTTCCTAATTGCGTCCATTCAAATGTGATTTCAGTTTGATTGTGATTAGTTGTGCAGCTCGAGTCAGATTTTAGTGTCAGATTTTCGAGTCAGATTTCTGCCGTTCAAAGAAATATTGTGATTTCACCATCACTTTGAACCGTCACTTTTGTCCTGGGGGCTGTTACTCTCCTCAAACTGCCCTCCTGTTGAGCTGCTCTGAGACTCTGCTCTTTTCTCTTGTATTTTTACAGCTCGATGTGTTTAAATCGTCTCTTGGACAAACAAAGATATTGGATCGATGGCCTTTATTTGATATTCTTTTCTGTTTGTTATATTTTTGTTCTTTTGCTGAAATCTGGAGAATCTTTAGTTTAACGACATAATGGTCACGTCAATAAAGTGGGATGTTTTGAACCAACTAATAGTTTGTTCATTTATTATTGTGTGGATTAAACCGTTTAAATTTCTAGAATGAATCATTTATTAATTAAGGATCGCTGCAGGATCAGGGTCAGAGGTCGATAGTAACTAACCCTATACTGGAGCTCAACACTGTGCTTCTCGTTAAAACAAATGAAAAGGATGTTTTGTCGTTTATCACACACATATGATTTGTAAATGTGGGCGGGGCTTGTGCTTGTCTTTATTTAATTTATTCATTTACATTGTCGATGAAGCAACTGGATGGATTTCAATTAAACTATTACCAGACTGACTAAAGTCAACTATGACACATGTTTCAAAATAAAATATATCTTACATTGTGTTCCTTATTCACCTGAAGAGTCTCACTTTAAATCATATTTTTTTCTCATCTTTAAAAATCCTGTATTGAACAAAATGTTTTTGACTGTTTTTAAATCGTAAACTGCACACAGTCAATTTGTCAAAACACAGAGTCACTGATAAAGAACATTCTTTCTACATTACGCTCTACTGCCAGCTCAGATTTGATTTTTTAGTGTCATTGTTAGTGACACATGTTTAATTCAGCCTCTGTACTCTTCACAAATAAAAGGTGTGTCCCATCTCAGGTATGAAAGTCACATAACGAGCTCATCAGGCCAGAGCCAAGAACAGAAGGTGTGCCGTTCACTGAACAATCCACTTTTTCATCTTCATGTGTTATGTGTAACCCTCTGGGTTATTCATGTGGCACAAATAAACCTTAAGAAATCTTAAAACACACATATCCCTGTATAACGTCTGTCCTGGATAAGTTCACTAATTATTAATTATTTGCATTTATGAACGTTTATTACTGGAGGAGAAGATCGCACAGCGTCCAATGAGTAATGTTTGCTTTTATATTTTGGGGAATGAAATGTGGGTGGAACATGGGGGGGTGGGAAGGTGCAGGTTAAGTGCCCAAAAATCATTAATAAATACAGGAGTTCATTCAGAATTAGATGTTTTGTTATTTTCTTCACAATTTACCCTATTTATTACTATTTTTGAATGTCGAATAAAATAACTATAATTTCATTAAACGTTAATGGAATAAATAATCCCATCAAAAGGAAAAAAATAATGGAATATTTTAAACGACAGCGATGTGACATAGCACTTCTACAAGAATCACATTTAACAGATAAGGAACATGAGAAATTAAAAAGAGATTGGGTGGGTAAAGTGTTCTAGAACTCATATAACTCCAAATCCAGGGGTGTAGCAGTCTTATTTCACAAAAAACTGAACGTAAAAATACTGCAAGTAAAAAAATATGAAAATGGAAGAATATTAGTGGTGCAGTTTGACCTGTATAAGACACCAATGACTCTGATCAATATATACGCTCCAAACATAGATGATCCTCAGTTTTTTAGAAATATACTCCTGGAAGCTGCTCAGCCTTATGGTCGGTGTGTCATAGGGGGAGATTTTAACCTGATTCTAAATCCAAGCGTAGATAGATCAAGCAAGGATCATATCCCACTCTCAAAGGCTACAATGGTTCTAAAGGAGGGTATGAAGGACCTGGGCTATGTGGACATCTGGAGATTAAAACACCCAACTGAAAAAGACTATTCTTATTACTCACATGTTCATGGGGTGTATACAAGAATCGATATGTTTGTAATTGCCAGTTCGATGCAGTCATATGTGTTAAAATGTGAATATCTGCCCAGAATAGTGTCTGATCATAGCCCCTTGAAAATGAATCTGAATATAAATATTAAAAGTGTACGTAAAAGGTGGAAACTTCAACCACATCTCCTAAGTAATCCATCATTAAGCAAATTCCTACAGAAAGAAATCACAGAATTTTTGAGAATTCATAATGATACAGCCTCAGCCACAGCGGTCTGGGAGTCTTTACTGGCTTATATTCGTGGGCAGATTATTTCACATACTGCTAATCAAAATAAAGAGTATAGAAAGGCTTATGCCAAACTAGAAGAAGATATTCTCAAGTTGGAAAAAAAACATGTTGAAACCGAGGATGAAAGCGTAAAATATATGTTGACTATGAAACGTCTAGAACTTAATAATCTTTTGACAACCAAAGCAGAAGCACAGATGGCAAAAACAAAATATCACTATTATGAAAAAGGAGAGAAAACTGGAAAAATGCTCAGCTGGCTAATTAAAAAACAAGAACAAGAAAAAATCATAAGAGGTATTAAGAACCAAGAAGGTGTGGTAATTGCTGACCCTGTGCAGATAAATGTGTGCTTTGAAAAATATTATAAAAACTTGTACAAAACTGAAGTAGAATCTACTATGAGTGAAATCTTCTTGAAGCAGGTAAAGCTGACTACACTCTCAGAAGAGATGAAAAACAGCCTAGATGCAGATATAACTGAGAAGGAAATTATTGATGCAATCTTCATGCTAAAAAATAACAAGGCCACAGGACCAGATGGGTTCCCGGCAGAATTTTTTAAGAAATATTCAAATCTACTGGTATCCCCTCTAATGAATATGTTTAAAGAATCCTATGAAAAAGGAAAATTACCTAATTCATTAGAGGAAGCTGCTATCAATGTTTTTTTGAAATCTGGAAAGGATGAACAATTATGCAGCTCTTACAGACCAATCTCCTTGCTTAATGTCTCTTTTAAGGTGCTCTCCAAAATTCTAGCAAACAGACTCGAAAACTTTATTGGATATTTGATTCATGTTGATCAGACAGGATTCATAAAAGGCCGCCAAGCCTCTGACAATATAAGAAAACTCTTCCACATCCTGCAGCTATCAAAAGATGTCCCAGAGGCAAGAGCGGTCATTGCCATTGATGCTGAAAAGGCATTCGACCGTATTGAATGGAATTTTATTTTGAAAACATTACATGCTATGAATTTTGGGGACTCCTTTCTTAAATGGATACGAATTTTGTACAGGGCACCAGTAGCGATGGTAGTAACAAACGGTATCATTTCCAAACCCTTTACCCTGGAGCGAGGATGTCGCCAAGGCTGCTGCCTCTCACCACTCTTATTTGCAATAGCTATTGAGCCATTAGCAGTGGCATTACGCAATAATAATGACATACAAGGAATAAGAGTTGGAAATCAGAATTTGAAAACCTCTTTGTACGCAGATGATTTATTGATTTATTTGAGCAACCCGCAAAGATCCATGTCTCATCTGATGTTACTTTTAGAAGAGTATAGCAAAGTGTCAGGTTATAAAATCAATTATGCCAAAAGTGAAATTATGCCCATGAACAGCTCTGCATTAAGACTAGCTCAATCTATGAGCGACCTCAAATGGAGTCCAAAAAGCTTTCGCTATCTGGGTATTAATGTCTGCAGTGATCTCAGTCAAATCTACAAAATTAACTTTTTACCTTTAATTGATAGTTTAAAATTGAACTTACATAAATGGAAGGACTTGCCAATCTCTCTTATAGGAAGAACTAACTTAATTAAGATGTCAGTCCTTCCAAAATTTCTCTTTCTTTTTCAAACTATCCCAATCAAATGTCCAGCTTCATTCTTCACGACCATTGATGCAATGCTGTCTAAATTTATATGGTCTTACAAACATGTGAGGATTAAATTATCAAAACTAAAAGCACCTCCGGAAAAAGGAGGTATAAACTTTCCAGATTTTAAACTGTACTATAATGTTGCACAACTGCGTAATATTTGGATGTGGTCTCACCCGGAGGGGTATACCCCATCATGGATGAATATTGAACAAAATATATGCAATCCACTTTCTCTTAAAGATCTAAAATATTTTGGATGTATAGAAGACTTAAAAATATTTAAAAACTCAATCATATACCACACCCTAAAATGCTGGCAGAACTGCCATAAAAGTATGGGATTGAATAACAAAATATATACTTGCACCCCCTTGTGGCATAACCCAGCTTTACCACCCGGCATCTCAGATGCAAGCGCACACAAATGGAAGCAAGCTGGGATATATACAATAGGAGATCTCTGTAAGGATGGCGTGCTTAAAGAATTTAATTACATTAAGCAAAAATACAAACTTACCCAAACAGATATCTACAAATTTATACAACTCAAAAGTTGGATAAAAGAACGAACAGGTAAAGACTTTCCAAAAATAAATGCAAATCCTTTAGCCTTAAAAATTGATTTGCTGACTTCATCTAAACACCTGATCTCAAAATTCTACACAATTATAAATAAGCAACAACAAAATGAGCATTTAATAAAAAAGAAACATGGGAATTGGATCTGGGGAAAACTTTCTCAACAGAAAGATGGGAACGCATCCTCAGAGATTCTCAAACAATCCTTTCAAACACAAGGCATAGACTTATTCAGCTTAATTTATTAAATCGCACATATTATTCGCCTAATAAACTAAACCAATTCTATCAGAGTGCGTCATGTTGCCCCAGGTGCAATACTGACAGGGCTGATATTCTTCATATGTTCTGGACTTGTGATCAATTGGAAACATACTGGGAAAATATTTTCGAACACCTTGGCAAACTTCTACAAAAAGAAATCCCAAATGACCCCAGCCTAGCTTTGTTGGGTGACATTGAGATCCTGAATAGATCAGACCACTCCCTAAATTCATATGAGAAAAAATTTATCTTGTTAGCGATGGCAGCAGCAAAAAATGCATCTTAATATATTGGAAAAACACAATGCCTCCAACAAAGCAACACTGGTGGAATGAATTACTTTCATATTGCACTTCAGAAAAAATAAAATATGGCGCCAAAGGTAAACCTGAGGTATTTAAGAAAATATGGGACGTGATCTTTAAAATCCAGAACATATGAACTGATACTGATCTGTTTCATTCTTGAATGCTCGATACTGTAATGTAATGTGTTTGATAATGTTAATGTAATGTATTTTTTTCTTTTTTTTGTATAATTATTGTTTTTTTTTTTTGTCAATGAAATCGATACATGAACTGAATGAACCTGAGCCTTCGGGGAGGGATGGGGGGGGCGGGAGTGAGGGAGGGTGGGGCTGGTTGGGGTTATTTGTTGTTGTTTTTTTTTAATTCTATAAATGTATGAAATGATACAGGACTTTCTTTTAAAGAAAAGAAAGATGAATTAAGTAATAATTTATTGCTAAATGCTTGCCCTTATAAATTTTCTCTGTATCACTGTAAATGTAACCAATAAATAAATAAAATTAAAAAAAAAAAAAAAAAAAAAAAGAAATCTTAAAACAATGCATTGTTCTCTTTGATTCCCGTTTTACATGGAACCACTTCTTTACATCTGAATACTTTCACATAAACAGATGTATTACTACATGACTGTTCTGCTCATGTTCACTGTCAGTGATACATTCATTTTACTTTTACATCATGGCCTTAACACACTGTACTGGAGCTCACAGTCCGTCCACATGTGACACTCAGGTCCACAACTACATTTACCATTCATTTTTGCCAAAAGGATTTAGAAAAAGTTTAATATTATGAGTTTAACGACATGACGGAGGCTAAACAGCTCTGTGGAACTAATGTCCATAACGCAGTTTTCAGCCTAAAAAATCACATAAAACTGATAATTCAGCATAAAGTTTCAATAACTTATCAGTTTATACAGTTTCAGAAACATATTTTAAATAAATTATAGGTCTTATGGTCATAACTCACCACAGGCTGATTAGCTTTGAGCTTTCAAACATTTTATATTATTATTTTTTGGAATACCTATGAAAAAAATGAATGGAAAATGTACTTCCAGAACCAAGGGGTGGGTCACTGTGAGCTCCTTCTGGAACGTTCAACAACAAACTACTGTTTACTCCTATTACTTATGGTTTTTGTGTGTCTTATTAGTCCATTTGGGCTGGGAACCTTTAACATGACACAAAATAAGTAAAATCTAAACTAAAGTAAAGTAAAGTAAACTAAACTAAACTAGTGCCAGTAAATGTGTCTCATGTAATTGGCTGCTTCACTGGTCAGTCAAGGGCACTAGCAGCTTTGGGCTGTTGTGATTGGCTCTTGTTGGTTGGGGGCGGGACTTACGTCGTGGTTTACGTGCTTTCCTCAGACGTACGCTTTAACTGGACCTCACGTCTTCATGTCTCTTTTGGACCGTTTGAATGGAGCCGAGCTTTACCTTCTGTTGATGTCGTGTCTCTGTGGATCACCGGCGGAGCGCGGCCTCTTTTGGACGGAGTGGAGTCAACTGTTCAGTGGGCGCCGTGTTTCCTCCGAGACAACGACCACCGGAACCGTGGACCGTGTGACCCGGTGAGGACATGTTGGACCGTGTGACCCGGTGAGGACACGTTGGACCGTGTGACCCGGTGAGGACACGTTGGACCGTGTGACCCGGTGAGGACACGTTGGACCGTGTGACCCGGTGAGGACCGTGTGACCCGGTGAGGACATGTTGGACCGTGTGACCCGGTGAGGACGTGTTGGACCGTGTGACCCGGTGAGGACATGTTGGACCGTGTGACCCGGTGAGGACACGTTGGACCGTGTGACCCGGTGAGGACGTGTTGGACCGTGTGACCCGGTGAGGACACGTTGGACCGTGTGACCCGGTGAGGACAGCGCTGGAAGTTTCTGGAGCCGTTTTGTCCCGGATGCTGTGGTTCCGCTCCACCTTCTTCTCCACCCGGAGCTGATGTAAAGGTGACGTGACCCGGATGTGGGTGAGTAACGGCAGCCGCCATTTTATAAAAGCCGCGGCTGTGGCGCTTCACAACAGACGGATAAATAAGGAGACACGGCGTTAGACGCTGATGCTAACAACTACTTAGCAACGCGGCTAATCTTGTATGATTTGAAGGACTCCGGCGGAAGTCTCATGTATTTTCCCTGTAGCCGTTAGCATTAAATGGTCACAAATGGTAAATGGTCACATTTATATAGCGCTTTTCTACCTTTTTTAAGGCACTCAAAGCGCTTTACATCAAGGAACCAGTCACCCATCCACTCACACATTCATACACCAGTGTACGCAGACACTGGGGGCGAGGTGGGTTAAGTGTCCCGCCCAAGGAGACAACGGCATTATTCATCTGAAGGAGCTGAAATCGCACCACCAACCTGCAGGTCAGAGGATCTGACCACTCAACTACTCCATGTCTGGAGTGGGATTCGAACTGTCGACCTTCGGATCAGAAGGCGCCCACTCTACCAACTGAGCTACTGCCGCATTAGCCCGTAAGACACAAAATATGAATAATCCAGACAGTGTCAGCTTTTGTTTCTCTTTTTGTTTCTCCAACCACATTTACAGAGGTCAAAGCCTGGTTAACAGTCATTGTTGAGTGTGTAAACCTTTTGGTGTTTTATTTTAGAGAATAATTAGCGTAAAACTGTCATCTGAGCATCTAGTGACACTGAACATCCTCTTTTACATGTGACTGTGAGAAAAGCAGAGAAATGTCATAAATATCATCAAATATTACCTTTGCACACTTTAATATGAGGATGAGCTTCTCTGTTCATTTGTTTGTGGGAAGCGTTTGATTTTAAGTAAAACTGTGTTCCAGACACTGGGAAGTGGGTTATTACCCACATGACAGACACGACAGGTCACAGGAGGGTTAACAGTTCGAGTGGCGTTCAGGGTATTTCTTCAAGTCGGAGGTGGGAAATATCCCAGTGACCAGTCGCCTTGAACGCACCATAACGCCTGATGCACATTGACTCTGGTCCGACTCCGGTTCATGACCCGCGAGACTTAAAAAGTGCTTAAAGTCAGTGTGCCCTGTCACAGCGACCTCGGAGCACCGCGGCCGCACGGATCGGCGGAAAGAATCTGCAAGAAGACTATTTTTGCCGGACGCCGCAGTGGTCTGGTGTGGCTTCATGTCATTTGACGAGTGTTTCTCACGTGAATCTACGTGGCTTTCATCAACAACGGTCCACAGTGAACCGGAGCTGGTGTGACAGGCGTCTGCAGGTGACCCACACGGGTCCAGGACCACGACAGTGACACGAGGGGTAAGTCCAGGAGCATCGGCAGCAAAGTGTTTGAGTCTGAACAACGGGCAGAGGATTTAACGTCTGTGAATGTCTGTGGTTCACAAGGTCAGGCCTGCACCGTCTCAGAGACCTCCACTAAAACTCAGTGACACTCGTGGAGAGGTGGGCTTAGACATTTTGCCGGCTTTTCACTTTTATTACCGTGTGTTTTGAACTGTTTATTTGGGGCCCCTTGTAGAGCTCGGGATGGAACATTTAGATAGAACCTTTACCATGGAAACCTGCCATGTTTGCTGAACTTACATAGAGAAACATCAGCCAAAACTGTGTTAAAAAGTGAATAAGAAATCCACTGAGAACTTGATAACCTGCTGGGTCACATCTGGTGAGTACATTTATCAATAAATGTGTTAGAATACTTTTGAATTAATGCTAAGTTTAGTATTTACTATCCATTGATTTAACATTGGGCTAAATGAACATTCTTTTATGTGAAATGTCACTATCCTGAGCTAAATATTAATATTAAAGTCTGTCCATTGATACTTTTGATTGATATGATGTTATAACTGACAGGTTTTCATTAATAGCACATATTGATTATTATTGTTCCTTCTAATATTTAGTTAGTAATAATAGTTATTGTTATGACCTTATTATTCTGGGCCTATTGCCTTCAGTTCACCTTTTTATCCCGTCTTTTCCTCGTTCCTACTTTGTTTTAGTGTCGGTTCTTGCCAGTGAACTTCACACATCAAGAATAGAGTTAAACTGAGGCTGGTCAGAGACAGAGTCAAGACAGAAGTGTTTCTCCCCAAAAGGTTTTGCAATTACTCATGTTTCACTGCACTCATGTTTATGTCCTTTGTGTGCTTCTGAACACAAAAAACAGAGAAAACAAAGCAAATATGACATCATTTCAAACAAAACTCCATACTATACACATAAACGTGTGATTGCAATACTTTTCAAGGATAAATACTTCATTTTGTGGAAACATTTCAGGGGTGCCAACACTTTTGCCAAGACTGTATTGATTCTACGGAAAGCGATGAGTGTTTAAGTATTTGTACTTTGCTTTTGTACAAACGCTAAACCCAGTTCATGAATGTTGCCTGAAGGGTGTTGTTTTTACCTCTAACGCCTCACAGAGCAGTCAGCACAGACATCAGGCTTTTGAACGGCTTTTACATGACTTTACACAGACTTTTAACTGACAAAGACTTTCATAAATGTAAGCAAAGTCAATAATCACACAAAAACCACTGTCACCGCAGGCTTCATCGAGCAGTTTTAGTCTGAAGATTTGATGTCATTGTAAGTGTCACGTGTTCTGCTCTGGAAATAAAAAGGTGTGTCTCGATTATAAAAATGTCACCGAACGAGCTCCTCAGGTCAGAGCCAAGACCAGGAAAGGTTCAGTTCACTTCAGAGACTCAGAGGGAGAAGGATCCATTTCAGCTGCAAAGTTAAACTAAAGAAGTCCACACCTTCTACTTGAGCTGAAGACTGCACTGGGCTGTGGTGAGTCTAAAGATTCTTCTGTTTCAGCAGCAGAGAAAGTGAAAGTAGATCACAGCAGTGGGGGAGGGGCCAGACGACTGTGAGAGTCAGTGTTCAAACAGGAAAAGATTCATAAAAAGCTCCTAAATAAATGTCTCCCTTTATGACTCTGAGACTTTTGTAATGACATTATTCAAGGACAACACTGAGAGTTACTGTTGGTTTCTTTTTTACATCTGAAATATTGTTGGTCTAATCTCTTCAAACAGACTTCTGGATTGAATCATTGATTGTGTTGAGTAGAAACATGTTCATGAGCAGAAGTCTTGGTGCAGGTTTGCTGTAGACTTTGTGTTTGTCACTGACTTATGTTACTGTTTTATTTCATGACATTTTAACCTCAAACAGCAGTGTTTCCTCGTCATTACTGACCTCAAACCTGTATTTGATTCCTTCATGTTTGAGTTGATCCTGTTTTGTCCTGAAGCTGAGGCTCCAGTGCTCAGAAAAGTCCTGTTTGCACCTACCCCCTATCCCCGCCCACTTCCCTGTATTTACTGGGATTATTTGAGTCACTCCAACACGTGGAGCTGAGCTGTGGGGCTCTGAGCCCACACCAGCCTCTCCCCGTGAGCAACGCCAGAGAAATGGAGCGTCCAGCCCCTCTGGAGGAGACGGGCCCCAGAGCCCGGGCTGTGCTGGAGGTGAGGCCGACTATATCTAGTCGATGACGCTCGACCTCCCGCACGAGCTCAGGCTCCTCCCCCAGCTCAGGCTCCTCCCCCAGCTCAGGCTCCTCCCCCAGCTCAGGCTCCTCCCCCAGCTCAGGCTCCTCCCCCCCAGGTGACATTCCATGTCCCCAGAGCTAGTTTCTGTGTCCGGAGATCCGGTCGTCGAGGCCCCGCCTTCGACCGCTGCCCGGATCCCTCTGCACCGGCCCCTTATGGATCCAGGTGGTGGGTCCACGGGAGGACGGCCCCACGTCGCTCGTTCGGGCTGGGCCCGGCCGGGCCCCGTGGGGCCACCAGGCGCTCGCCGTCGAGCACCCACCCCAGGCCTGGCTCCAGGGTGGGGCCCCGGTGACGCCGATCCGGGCGACGTAACTGGCCTCGCTGTTGACTCATCATAAAGAGCGACACGTTTTATGAAAATTGATCAAAACAAATCAATCTTTGCCCGATATTTCCACCTTTAGGTTTGAATAGTTTATGTTTTTACTTTTGTCGATGAAAAAAGATTCAAAACACATAAAACTGAACTGGAAATAAAAGAAAATATAATGAAATCAGTTAGAAATATTTAATAAATATGAAAATTAAAGTCAAATATTCATGATCAAATGTGGAAGAAACATGTAAAGTGAACAAACCTTGACATTTTTTCTTATTTAATTTTCTTTTGCCTCCAAAAGAACTTTAATATTATTCTTTATCGATATATTTTCCACTTTTTGGTTTGAATACTTTGATGTTTTTACTTTTGTCGATGGAACACGGTTATTTGAAGTTCAAAATGAATAAAACTGAACTTGAAATAAATGAAAACATATTGAAAACTGTCAGAAATGTCAAATATTCAAGATTCAATTTGGACAATCATTTTATTTTTTTATTTTTCCTACAAAATAAATTCAATATTAACACATTTTTCGATAAATTTCCATCTTTAGGTTTGAACAGTAGACACTCGCGGTTCTGACCATTTTAGTCACTTTTTGTCACTTTTAGTCATGTTTGTGTTGCTTGAAGTCCC
This sequence comes from Rhinogobius similis, assembly GCA_019453435.1. Classification (NCBI taxonomy): domain Eukaryota; kingdom Metazoa; phylum Chordata; class Actinopteri; order Gobiiformes; family Gobiidae; genus Rhinogobius; species Rhinogobius similis. Next base: position 1,881,007 of record CM033631.1, on the reverse strand, counting down.
ATTTAGTCTTTTTTTAGGCTTTTACACATGTTTCCAACTTTTGTGATAAAGTCTTATTAAATGTTTTTGAATTTTAGTGTAATTTTTAAATACTTTTGGAGTAAAAACTGACTAATTCATCCCAGTCTGTTTGATTTGATGTAAATAAGTTTGAGTTTGAGTTTAATTTATTTCCAAAAGGGGACAGTGCAATTTCATAAAACACATGAATAAAACATGAGTAAAACAGCCAGAATTAGCAAAGAGGCTATTTTTCATCTGTAGTCCCCGGCCATGATGTCAAAATGGCAATAAAACGGACAAAAACAGACATTGTTAATAAAACACAACATCAACACAAAATATAATACAATATTTACAAAAATGTACAGTGAGCGGCCAAATAGACAGGTTTTAGTGTGTGCATGTAAATGTGTTCACCAGCCACTCTGTGAATGTTTCTTAAATGTTTTGTAAGAGGAGAAGTGTTTAATGGTGTCGGGTCCACAGCTCTCACAGACCAGGCCTGACTGAAGCTGCTCTTTCTCAGAGGGATTACACAGTCACCTCTCATTGAGCCTCGAGTGACACGACCTCAGATGTTTCTTTGGGTGATGAGAGCGGCTCGAGGAGCAGGGGCCAAATCATGTAGGGCTTTGTAAATGAGGCACAAATTAGCAAATTTGGGGAGATCTGTCCAGCTTAAAAAAACAATACTTTTTTAAAAGTCCACAATGGTGATATTGCCTTGGTTTTTTATCTAGAACTTTGATGGACTGTTTGTACAGACTCTCCAGGGGTTTTAATGGGCTTAAATTAGCTTGTGACCAGCTCGTTATGCAATAATTAAAATGGCTAAAAATCATAGTATGTAAAAACATTTTTGCTGCATCTGTAGACATATCATTCCTTATTATTCGGAAATTTGAGAGATTCAATTTAACTTTTTTACACAGCTTATCAACATGCGCTTTAAAAGTGAGTTGCGAATCAATCAAGAGGCCAAGATATTTATACTGGGTTACAGTCTCCAGCTTTTTTCCTGCAACAAATATTTCAGGATCTGGAGATGCATTGGGGGTTTTACTAAAAAACATGCCCCTAGTTTTTGCAACATTCAGCTGCAAGCAGTGCCCATGCAACCAGGATGCAACTCCATTCATGGCTTTGGTGAGCTTAGCTGCAACAATGTCTCTAGAGCGCCCATGCACAAATAAAACAGTGTCGTCTACATACATGATGCACTCGACTTCCGGACAGACAGTTGGTAAATCATTTATATACAGGCTAAACAGTATAGGACCCAAAATTGATCCCTGCGGGACCCCTGTGGCAACTGTACGAGACCCTGATTGGCAATTTTCAATTGATACAGATTGTGAGCGGCCACTTAAATATGACCGGATCCAGTTCACAGTTGTTACAGAGAAGTTGAAGTGCAGAAGCTGCGAACAGAGAGCGGCATGGCTTACTGTATCAAAAGCTTTTTTAAGGTCAAGGAAAACTGCCCCTACAACACCACCCTTGTCCAGGGAAGATCTTATTTTTTCAATAACGAGGCACGTAGCCATCTCTGTTGAATGTTTTGCTCTAAAGCCAAACTGCATTGGATGGAGAGAAGGGGAGCTGTTGTTTAGATGTTGGACGATCTGCTTGGATACCCACTTTTCAAGGACTTTTGAAACAGCTGGGAGAATACTTATTGGTCTAAAATTCTGCAAACATCTTGCATTACCAGATTTGAAAATTGGGGTAACAATTGCAGATTTCCAGGCATTTGGAAAATTGCCACTAGAGATAGAAAAGTTAATGATGAAGGTAATTGGCGAGGCAAGCGCTGAGCCAAGATCCTTGAGCGTGTGTCCATTCCAAAAACATCTGTCGCTTTGGAGGAACTTAGAGCCCTGATGATGTTAAGAACTTGCGTTTCATGGATATTTGAAATGACAAAAGATTGTGTTGTAGACAGTGCTTGGTTTTCTATTGTCAAATCTGAGGTAAAGTTTTTTGAAATTTCATCAACAGAATCAATAAAATAATTACTGAAGGCCTCTGCTATTAATTTAGGCTTTGTTAAGCTAATTCCATTAAAGATGATCTCTTTTGGTTTTTGGTATTTATTCATATCATGGTCACCTGTCATTTTTTTAATGTGATTCCAGATCATTTTTGAATTTCCACGGGCACTATTTAATGCCGTGATAAAAAAGTTGGCTCTAGATTTTCTAATTTCTTTCACCACTTTATTTCTAAGTGATACAAATTGGTGTCTATTTACACCAATTTGTGAATTTTTAACAGCCAACTTTAGAACATGGTCTCGATCTTTCATTAATTTTAGAATTGAATCATTTAGCCACGGAAGAGTGTTCTTCTTAGATTTTAATTTAACTTTCCTCATGAATTTTGCAATAATTTGTTTAATTTTATTCAAGAAATTCTGACAGTCTTTGTCTAAACCCATTCCATGGAGTAATTCATCCCAATCTAACTGTTCGATTTCAGTTTTAAAATTTTGTTGTTGGTTTTTTGTATTCTATAAATTTCTGTAGCAGCCAAAGGTTTAAAACGCTTATTATTTAACTTTCTGTTTACCATAATGAAATTGTGATCAGACAGCCCCGTCAGGATATTGAATGATTTAAAAATTCTCTCAGGCCTGTTAGTAAAGGCTGGATCAATTTGAGTGCTGGTGGAATTTGTAAGTCTTGTGGGGCCACTGATAATCTGGGTCATATCCTTTTCATCCATAATCTTTTTCAAATTTTTCCTGATTTGATTAACATCCCAATTTATGTTAAGGTCCCCCATGATTATGACCTCTTTAGCAAAATTTAATTCTTTCATTACCGAAACCAGCTTATCATAAAAATCCACATTTGAGGAGGGAGGTCTATAGATAACAGCAAGGGTGAAGGACATTTGTTGTATAAAGTCACATTTAGGCTAAGAAATTCCAAATCATTTTCATAATTAATTTGTATTTCATTACAGTTAAAGGACTCCTTTGCATAAATCATTACACCCCCACCCTTAGCATTTTGCCTGTCTTTGCCAAACATTTTATATCCAGGTACAGATAACATTGCAGTCGGGGAGAATTTATGAAGCCACGTTTCAGAAAGGCAAAGAAAATCAATATTAGAGTTAGTAAGAAGGTGATGGACTTCATCGCTTTTTGATTTAAAACTACGAATATTTAAATGTCCACATAAGATGCCCTTTGGCTTTGATTTTGGGTCCCATATTAATTTAGAGTTATTGACTGTCCGAAATACATTCCTTTTCCTGTGCTTTAGTGTGGCAGGATTCAGCTGTTTCCTGTATCCTTTATTGATGTTACTTGGAGCGGAACCAGCCAGCGGTGGCAGGTTCCCAGACGGCGATGGCGAGCGCCCAGGCGGCGGTGGTGGGGTCCCAGGCGGCGGTGGTGGGGTCCCAGGCAGCAGTGGTGGGGTCCTAGCTGGCAGTGGTGTAGGTCACAGCCTCTTTTCACGTTGAACACGTCCAGCAGCTCAGAGTTTCCTTTTATCAGATGTGGATAAAAAGGAATAAATTAATTTAAAAATCTAGTGTCCGCCGGTGGCGCAGCCTCCCGTCAATGTAAAGGAGTGCACGAGACTTCAGCATGGACGTATTAAATGAACCGGATAAGCCCCGCCCCCTCTGTCTGTGTCCCAGATTGATTAGTGGTCGTGTGAGGTACTGCAGCCTCTTGGAACCAGCCTTTTTCTAAAATGTCACATTATAATCACAGACAGGACTGAATTATTATCAGTATTTAAATAAAATAGAAGGAAATGTTCTTTTCTACCGTTTATAAAATCACAGAAATTACCGTTTTTATATGAAGTGACGTCACACAAACATGTGCGAGTCACGTGAACGAGCGTTGGACGATACAAACAGAAGCTCGTGGAAAAGGCTCGACTAGAGACACCTGTAAGTTGTATTTTATTTCATTTCAGACGCTTCACGTGTGTCTAACATGAAGAACACAATTACAATCACACAAGCTAACGCTAACACAAAGACCTGCAGCTGCTGGTCGTTCACGTCGCTCAAAGCATCATGGGGGATTGTGGTCACGTGGCGCCCTAAAGCAAAGATGGCCGCCTCCGTATCAGGAAGTAAAGCAAAGATGGCCGCCTCCGTATCAGGAAGTAAAGCAAAGATGGCCGCCTCCGTATCAGGAAGTAAAGCAAAGATGGCCGCCTCCGTATCAGGAAGTAAAACAAAGATGGCCGCCTCCGTATCAGGAAGTAAAGCAAAGATGGCCGCCTCCGTATCAGGAAGTAAAGCAAAGATGGCCGCCTCCGTATCAGGAACTAAAGCAAAGATGGCCGCCTCCGTATCAGGAAGTAAAGCAAAGATGGCCGCCTCCGTATCAGGAAGTAAAGCAAAGATGGCCGCCTCCGTATCAGGAAGTAAATGCGGAAGTAAGAAACTTTTTGGGGTCATGAACCAATGAGCTCAGGCCACAGGGAGGAACAGGGCGCCATTTTGGATTCATCTTCAGGTTTTATTATAGTTCTATGGACTTCAGCAAGAAGGATCTGCAACTGCTCACTACACTGCCCCCTTGTGGTGCACCCCAAACAATGCAAGAATACCTCAAGATTAAACAAAAGCATTAATAAATCATTGTAACGAGGTTTTAGTGCATGTTATCAGCAAAGGAGCTACTTTTAAGTGCAAACAGGAATAATCTAATCATAAAATACATAAAATGTGACTTCACATTTTGTGTGAGTCACACAAAAAACAGATTAATATTTAGTGCAGCTTCATCGAGCAGTTTTAGTCTGAAGATTTGATGTCATTGTAAGTGTCACGTGTTTGCCTGTGCTCTGTCGTCTGCTCTGGAAATAAAAAGGTGTGTCTCGATTATAAAAATGTCACCGAACGAGCTCCTCAGGTCAGAGCCAAGACCAGGAAAGGTTCAGTTCACTTCAGAGACTCAGAGGGAGAAGGATCCATTTCAGCTGCAAAGTTAAACTAAAGAAGTCCACACCTTCTACTTGAGCTGAAGACTGCACTGGGCTGTGGTGAGTCTAAAGATTCTTCTGTTTCAGCAGCAGAGAAAGTGAAAGTAGATCACAGCAGTGGGGGAGGGGCCAGACGACTGTGAGAGTCAGTGTTCAAACAGGAAAAGATTCATAAAAAGCTCCTAAATAAATGTCTCCCTTTATGACTCTGAGACTTTTGTAATGACATTATTCAAGGACAACACTGAGAGTTACTGTTGGTTTCTTTTTTACATCTGAAATATTGTTGGTCTAATCTCTTCAAACAGACTTCTGGATTGAATCATTGATTGTGTTGAGTAGAAACATGTTCATGAGCAGAAGTCTTGGTGCAGGTTTGCTGTAGACTTTGTGTTTGTCACTGACTTATGTTACTGTTTTATTTCATGACATTTTAACCTCAAACAGCAGAGTTTCCTCGTCATTACTGACCTCAAACCTGTGTTTGATTCCTTCATGTTTGAGTTGATCCTGTTTTGTCTTGAAGCTGAGGCTCCAGTGCTCAGAAAAGTCCTGTTTTCACCTACCCCCTCTCCCCGCCTTACTGTGATTATTTGAGTCACATGTGGGTTCTAAAATCTCACATAGACACTTTTCAGAAATAATATTGTGTGTGTTCTCTTTAAATGTAGAGACAAAATGGCTTCCAGGCTGGAGGACGACCTGACCTGCTCCATCTGCCACGAGCTCTTCAGAGATCCTGTGGTTCTGTCCTGCTTCCACAGCTTCTGTAAAGTCTGTCTGGAGAACTGGTGGAAGGACAAACCCATAAAGACATGTCCAGTTTGTAAAAGAAGGTCCTCAAAAGACTTTCCTCCCCTGAACCGGGCCCTGAAGAACCTGGTGCAGACGTTTGCAGAGCAGAGAGACCAGGCCGCTGCAGAGCCGTCTCTGTGCAGCCTTCATTCAGAGAAACTCCGGCTCTTCTGTCTGGACCATCAGCAGCCGGTCTGCCTGGTCTGTAGAGACTCCAGGACTCACAAAGACCACAGCTTTAGTCCCATCGAGGAGGCGGCTTCAGACCTGAGAGAGCAGCTGCAGACGTCCATCAAACCTCTGCGGGACAAGCTGCAGGTACAGGCTCTTCATTCACCTCTGGAACTGCATTTATGTCCAGTTCTTTGTTTGTTCCACATGGAGTTCAGATCTTGACTCTGGACTCTTTCTGTGCAGGTTCTGACTCAGAGGAAAGAGCAGTTTGAAGACGCGGCGGATCATATCACAGCTCAGACTCGACAAACACAGGAACAGATCCGACACCAGTTTGAGAAACTGCACCAGTTTCTGTTGGAGGAAGAAGAGTCCAGGATGAAGGCTCTGAGGAAGGAGGAGGAGCAGAAGACTCAGAACATGAAGGACAAGATGGTCGCCGTGAGCAAAGCCATAGAGACTGTGTCCAAGACCATCACAGAGACAGAGGAGCAGCTGAGGGCCACAGACACCTCCTTCCTGCTGCAGTACAAGACTATAGTGGAGAGAGTGCAGCGCTGCCCCCTGGTGGAGGAGCCACAGATGGAATGGGGAGCTCTGATAGACCAGGCCAAACATCTGGGCAACCTGAGCTTCAACATCTGGAAGAACATGAAGAGACAGGTGCAGTTCTACCCTGTCATTCTGGATCCAAACAGAGCAGACCCTGAACTCATCCTGTCTGAAGATCTGAGCTCAGTGAAGTCTGGAGAGAAACAGAAGCTTCCACAGAATCCAGAGAGATATGGCGATCACTTTGTACATGGATCTGAAATGTTTACATCAGGGACTCACAGCTGGGACGTGGAGGTCGGGGACAATAAATACTGGTTTGTAGGTGTGAAAGGATGTGTTCAGAGAGGAGAGGACACTGAGGTTGGAGTTTGGTGGATACGTTTTACTAAAGATGAATACTCAGCCTTTTCTTCCCCAAACACAGTTAAACCGCTCTCTGTGAAGAATCTAGAGAGAGTCAGAGTGAAGCTGGACTTTGACCTAGGAACAGTGACCTTTAGTGACGCCGACACAAACACAGACCTGCACACATTCACACACGCTTTCACTTTGGGGATGATTCCACTTTTTATCACAGAAAACAACGTCCCTCTGAAGATTTTACCGAAGGACATCACTGTAAAAGTTTAGATCCTGAAACTGTTGGACTCGTTCTTTTACAATGAACCAACAGTTGTGGGACGTTCTGAAAATAATAAAGAGTTTGTTTTTGGTTTTTTTTAAACGAGGAAAAAGGAAGTCGCACTTAGAGCTGCACGATTTGGGGAAAATATCTTAATTGCACTTTTTCTGACTCAGTTTTGTGCGATTGTGATTAGATTTACGATTTATGTTTTAATAATAGGATTCTGTTCAAAGTTCACATTTTAAACTCAACCAGGAGAATTGGGACGGGGAAAAAGTAATAAAAGAATTATCATTTTTGTCCATTTTAGTCACACTTTTGTAATTTTAAGTTGTGTTCTTGTAATTTTTTGTTGCGTTTTTAAAAAATTTTGTTGTGTTTTTGTCATTCTGATCCTTTGTTGGTTGAGCTTTTGTTTCTTTTTGTCACTTTTTGGGTGTTTTTAGTCATGTTTGACGCTTTTAGAGCAGAATAAAACAGAATATTTAAAACATTAATAAATGATGATTTCCTAACTGCGTCCATTCAAATGTAATTTCCATTTGATTGTGATTAGTTGTGCAGCTCAAGTCATACTGTCAGATTTTAGTGTCTGTTAAAAAAAATTGTGATTTTACCATCACTTTGAACCGTCACTTTTGTCCTGGGGCTGTTACTCTCCTCAAACTGCCCTCCTGTTGAGCTGCTCTGAGACTCTGCTCTTTTCTCTTGTATTTTTACAGCTCGATGTGTTTAAATCGTCTCTTGGACAAACAAAGATATTGGATCGATGGCCTTTATTTGATATTCTTTTCTGTTTGTTATATTTTTGTTCTTTTGCTGAAATGTGGAGGAATGCTGGGAAAATATGTATAGAATCTTTAGTTTAACGACATAATGGTCACGTCAATAAAGTGGGATGTTTTGAACCAACAAATACAGTAGTTTGTTGATCATTTATTATTGTGTGGATTAAGCCGTTTAATTTCTAGAATGAATCATTTCTTATTTAAAGGAGTGTGGAGCACGTTTGCCACCTCTGGCGTGAAGTGGAACTGCATCCTGTGTGGTCCATTGTGCGCATGCGTGTACGAGCAACAGCCGGGACTCGTCCACCGCTCCAGAGCTCAAACATGGACTAAATGTTTGTGGAGGTGAGACAATGCACTTATATGAATGTTATTTTGAATTTGACAAACTCTAGATTGTATTTGATAGTGTTTACTTTGACAGAATTTATAACTTCGAGAACAGTTGGCAACGTTTAAGGGGAAATGTTTATGTTACTGAAATATTTGAAGGTAATATTTATAATAAGTGCCACAAATAAAAGCACACTGTCTCTCACACTCGGTGTTTTACCGTGTTTGTTTACAGTTGCTGTTGTACTTCGAGTCTTTCATTCCCTATTTTGCTCAAAAGTCAATGGTTTCATTCTTGGGCCCAATGCACTGCTTATAACCCTCAGATCCATTTTATAAAATAATACCATCGCTGTCTCTGGCCTCTTAGTTTGGCTACAGCCCACTATAAGTAAAGCACTTGGTTATGTTTTGCACTTTACATAGTTTGTGTTCTACACTTTTGTGATATATTTCCCGCCTTAAGGTTTGACTCGTTTAAATGTTTGACTTTCACCGATGGAACGAGATTAAAAATGAATAAAACTGTTCTTGAAATAAAAGAAAATGTCTTTAAAACAGCCAGAAATATCTTAAAAATGTGAAAATTGAAGTCAAATTTACAAACATCTAAACTGTTCAAATCTTGATATATTTCCTTATTTTTTATTTCAATTTTTTCTCCAAAACAATGATAACGATAATTAATTTATTTATATGTTTTCCTTTAAGTTTGGTTCGATGTTTGTATTTTCTGTTGATGGAAGACGGTTATTTATGAAAAAAACAAACTACTGGAAATTAAAGGAAAAATATTAAAATCTGTCAGAAATATCTTAATAATGTCTTAAAATATGCAAATTAAACAAATATATTCAAGAGTCAGTTTAGAAGAAACATCTAAACTGTTCAAATCTTAATATATTTTCTTATTTATTTTATTTGCCTCCAAAAAAACTTCCATATTATACTTTTTAATAGATTTTCCACCTTTAGGTTGTTTAGATGTTTTTACTTTTGTCGATGGAACACGGTTATTTTAAGTTTAAAATGAATAAAACTGAACTTAAGAAATGAAAACATCGATCAGAAATGTCAAAAATTCAAGATTCAATGTGGACAATCATTTTATTTTTACATTTTTCCTCCAAAATGAATTCAATATTATTCAATATATATTTCTCACCTTTAGGTTTGAACAGTTTAGAATATTTTCACTTTTGTCGATGAATCAGATTCAAAATAAATAAAACTCGACTTGAAATAAAAGAAAATATAATGAAATCAGTTAGAAATATTTAATAAATATGAAAATTATAGACAAACATTCAAGTTTCAATGAAGAAACTTGTAAAGTGCTCAAATCTTGATACATCGTCTTATTTTATGTAAATTTTCTTCCAAATGATAAATTTTATATATATTTTTCACTTTTTGGTTTTAATACTGTGATGTTTTTACTTTTGTCGATGGAACACGGTTATTTCAAGTTCAAAATGAATAAAACAGAACTTCGTCTTCGTCTTCTTCCGCTTATCCGGGGTCGGGTCGCGGGGGCAGCAGTCTAAGCAGGGACTCCCTGACTTCCCTCACCCCAGACACTTCCTCCAGCTCCTCCGGGGGGATCCCGAGGCGTTCCCAGGCCACAGAGATATAGTCCCTCCAGTATGTCCTGGGTCTACCCCGGGGCCGAGGGAGGCGTCCAGGAGGCTCCGAAAAAGATCGTCTGCAAACAGCAGAGATGATCCTGTGGTTCCCAAACCAGACGCCCTCCACGCCCTGACTGCGCCTAGAAATTCCATAAAGCTATGAACAGAACCGGTGACAAAGGGCAGCCCTGGCGGATTCCAACATGCACTGGGAACAGGTCTGACTTACTACCGGCAGCACAGCTCCTGCTCTGGGGACCGGACAGCCCTTAGCAAAGGGCCCCGGACCCCATACTCCCGGAGCACCCCCCACAAGGCGCCCCGGGGCACACGGTCGAATGCCTTCTCCATATCCACAAAGCACATGTGGACTGGTTGGGCAAACTCCCATGAACCCTCGAGCACCCGATGGAGAGTATAGAGCTGGTCCAGTGTTCCACGACCGGGACGAAAACCACAGGCTCCTCCTGAATCCGAGGTTCGACTATCGGTCGGATTCTCCTCTCCAGTCCCTGGAGTAGACCTTACCGGGGAGGCTGAGGAGTGTGATCCCCCTGTGATTGGAACACACCCTCCGGTCCCCCTTCTTATACAGAGGGACCACCAACCCGGTCTGCCAGTCCAGAGGTACCGTCCCAGACCGCCACGCGATGTGGCAGAGACGTGTCAGCCAAGACAGTCCCACAACATCCAGAGACTTAAGATACTCAGGGCGGATCTCATCCACCCCCGGAGCCCTGCCACCAAGGAGCTTGCCAACAACCTCAGTGACTTCGGCCAGGGTGATGGACGAGTCCGCCTCCGAGATCTCAGCCTCTGCTTCCTCCTCGGAAGACGTGGCAGTGGGATTGAGGAGATCCTCAAAGTATTCCTTCCACCGTCCGACAACATCCCCAGTCGAGGTCAAGAGCTCTCCACCCGCACCGTAAACGGTGTTGGTGAAGCACTGCTTCCCCCTCCTGAGGCGTCGGATGGTTTGCCAGAATTTCTTTGAGGCCGACCGATAGTCCTCCTCCATGGCCTCCCCGAACTCCTCCCAATCCCGAGTTTTTGTCTCTGCGACAGCCCGGGCTGCAGTACGTTTGGCCTACCGGTACCCGTCAGCTGCTTCAGGAGTCCCACGAGCCAACAAGGCCCGATAGGACTCCTCCTTCAGCCTGACGGCATCCCTTACTTCCGGTGTCCACCACCGGGTTTGGGGATTGCTGCCGCGACAGGCACCAGAGACCTTGCGACCACAGCTACGAGCCGCCGCATCGACAATGGAAGCGGAGAACATGGTCCACTCGGACTCAATGTCTCCAACCTCCCCCGGGATCTGGGAGAAGTTCTCCCGGAGGTGTGAGTTGAAGACCCTGCTGACAGAGGGCTCTGCCAGACGTTCCCAGCAGACCCTCACGATGCGCTTGGGCCTACCAAGTCGTTCTGGCTTGCGGATCCAACTCTCCACCAGGTGGTGATCGGTTGACAGCTCCGCCCCTCTCTTCACCCGAGTGTCCAAGACAGGACGGTCAGATGACACGACAACAAAGTCGATCATCGACCTCCGTCCTAGGGTGTCCTGGTGCCACGTGCACTGATGGACTGATGGTGCTTGAACATGGTGTTCGTTATGGACAAACCGTGACTAGCACAGAAGTCCAATAACTGAACACCGCTCGGGTTCAGATCAGGGGGGCCGTTCCTCCCGATTACCCCTCTCCAGGTGTCACTGTCGTTGCCCTCGTGGGCGTTGAAGTCCCCCAGTAGAACGACGGAGTCCCCTGGCGGTGCACTGTCCAGTCCCCCTCCCAGGGACTCCAAGAAGGCCTGGTACTCTGCACTGCTGTTCGGCCCGTAGGCCGACACAACAGCGAGAGACCTGTCCCCCACCCGAAGGCGGAGGGACGCCACCCTCTCGTTCACCTGGGTAAACTCCAACACGTGACGGCTGAGCTTTGGGGCTATGAGCCCACACCAGCCCGCCGCCTCTCCCCGCGGGCAATGCCAGAGAAATGGAGCGTCCAGCCCCTCTGGAGGAGACGGGTTCCAGAGCCCAGGCTGTGCTGGAGGTGAAGCCGACTATATCTAGTCGATAACGCTCGACCTCCCGCACGAGCTCAGGCTCCTTCCCCCCCAGCGAGGTGACATTCCACGTCCCCAGAGCTAGTTTCTGTGTCCGGAGATCCGGTCGTCGAGGCCCCCGCCTTCGACTGCCGCCCAGATCTCTCTGCACCGGCCCCTTATGGATCCTCCCGCAGGTGGTGGGTGGGGGAGGACGGCCCCACGTCGCTCGTTCGGGCTGGGCCCGGCCGGGCCCCGTGGGGAAAGGCCCGGCCACCAGGCGTTCGCCGTCGAGCACCCACCCCAGGCCTGGCTCCAGGGTGGGGCCCCGGTAACGCCGTTCCGGGCGACGTAACTGGCCTTGATATTTTACTCGTCATGAAGGGCTTCTGAACCGCTCTTCGTCTGACCCGTCACCCAGGACCTGTTTGCCATGGGTGACCCTACCAGGGGCATGAAGCCCCCGATAACAGAGCTCCCAGGATCATTCGGGTACTCAAACCCCTCCACCACGTTAAGGTGGCGGTTCAAGGAGGAACTGAACTTAATAAATGAAAATATTTTGAAAACTGTCAAAAATATCTTATATGAAAATTAAAAAGTCAAATATTCAAGATTCAATTTGGACGAACGTTTCTTTTTTTCTTTTTCTTCCAAAACATCTTCAACATTAACACATTTTTATATATATTTCCACCTTTAAGTCACTTTTGTCGATGAAATCAGATTCAAAATGAATAAAACTGAACTTCAAATAAAATAAAATATTTCTAAATCAGTCAGAAATGTCTTAAAAATATGAAAATTAAAGTAAAATATTCCAGATTCAATGAAGAATCTTGTAAAGTGCTCAAACCTTGATACGTCTTATTCATATTTTTTGCTTCTATGATGATATAAAGGACAGAATCATAAAATGCTGGTTTTTGTGGATGACTTGCTGATCCTTGGGTCAGATCCTCAAAATCAGTGCCTCTGGATCAAACTTGACGGGGCTTGAGCGGGCCGTGACCACAACTTTACTACGGCATAACAGTGTAACACGGCATCTCCGCCTCCACATACACAATCTACACATCAAATGAAAGCTTAAACTCTCATCTTTCTGATTCTCCAAACAATTAACACACGCGATAATCACAGCGCGGACAGTAACGCCGTTTTTGCAGAAAAGAAAAAAGCTGCGATTTGACGTTCCTTACCTTTGATAGCTCTGGTGAAGTCAAATGTCCATAGTTCCCGGCAAGATTGGTCTCATTCTGTCCGGTACAGGTCCAGTAAATATAATCCAGTAAAATGATAAGGTCCACAACATGTGTTAGATCCTCCGTGGCAAAAATACAGCAATAAAGTCTTCCAAACGTGACATCCACGACGCCATTTTCTTCATTTTTATTGGTTATTTCAGGCAGAAGATACTTCAGATAGCATAAACTGTGTTATCTAATGCTAAACGGGACCCTTAGCTTCTGATTGACACTTCGTTTGGCCAATAAGCTGGGGTTGGGAGGACACAGGACCCCTGTAGAGCCAATCATTGCCTCAGACTTCTCCACGTTTACGCACAAGTCTCGCCCCTCCTGTATGAACCAGTCACATTGCACGTTGTCAGTGATGGATTAGGCTTATAGCCAATGAGCAGCTGAAAAGAAAGACCTATGGAAAGATATGTTTTTCTGCTGATAGCGCTTCCAGGAACTGCGCGTAACGCGGAGAAGCCGAGTCAAACAGCTCCGTGCGTAATTTACGCATGGTTTACGCGCTACTGTTTTTGAGTTATAAACATGACACAGCGGATAGATAAGCATAAATACACACATTGAGGAGTTGGACAAAGTTTGTAAAAGCCGTGACTCGACCGAAAGTCAAACTTTTGCGATCCAGTTTGGATAACAGTACTCCTGGCCACCGCCGAACCGGACATTTCCACGGAACGAACTTTCTCATAGGTAAGGGTTGTTTTAGTTTACACTTTATTGACATTGCGTGATGGAAATATAAGATGAGCTGACGTTAACATCTCACGTGTGTGCAGGGCGGAGGCGTCTTGGACATCCAGTAAAGATACGGTTGTGCACGGTTGCGCACGGCTGTGCGTGTGGGGAGAGGCGTGGAGTAAGTGACTTCATTTTGTCAATATACAATTTGATGTAATGTACTGTGAGTGAAGGCCTGATTAGGCAGATAAATGGTGGAATGTTAGAATGAAATGTAATAATGAGGTGTGTATTTTACCACTACAACAATGGATCATAAGCACAGAATAACATTTTTGTTGTTTGTTCTTGATTTCACTCTAGACCTACATCAGAACCTGAGCTTGACCAAGAACCTGGTCCTTCCTCTTCAAAAAGGCCACAGATTGAGACAAGAGAAAGAACAGACAGATGTGTCTATACCTCCAGCCATCAAAGACTACAACAAGTATGTACACATAATATAATATTATATGACTATATCCCATGTTGATTTCATACTTGTTTATTTCTCACATACTTGTGCTTTTCCTTTAGGTACATGGGTGCAGTTGATTTGTCTCATGAGCTGATTGCCTTCTATGAAGTTTGTATGAGTGTTATTTTGCTGAATATTGTAAATATACATATCTTTTTGACTCATACAACTTGTTTTGACTACTTTTTATATAAAATACATGTTTCATGTTTTGTTTTATGAGGTAATATACATTTTCATAACTAATCATGGCTATAAAGTGTGCAGCTGAAGAATCTCCTTGATGTAAGCTTTCTATAGAGCCCTCATTGATGTCTGTAGGTTGAAGCATTCCAAAGTTACCGCATTTTCCATACGTTTTCCAAACATCTCCATTTGGATAGGTTTTGGATAAGTTTGGATAAATCAAAGTCCCTCTATAAAACGCCTAAATATATTTGCATAAAAATGAGTAGTAAATGCTCATTTTTACAGATAATCTAATCAGATTTGAAATATGAGTAGTCAACAAGATTTCCCATTGAGACATAATGTGTTTCAGGCCTCAGCTACATTCTGCTGCTTTCTTCACTCCTATAATCACAAAAAAAATTAGGCGAGAAAAAAAAACACATTTTGGGGTGTTTTCCAAAGTGTATATCTCCTTACAAAACATATTTACTGTGATTCTGACAACTGTGGGTAAAACTTTAGGGGGTTACCTTCCAAAAAAACCCAAACTTGAGTGTGTGACCCTTAGGATTCAATAATGGTAATCATTTTAATTTGGAGAGGTTAGAACACTGACAATTTCATCAAAATCACCCGGATTCATAAGGGGTTTAAACACACGCCGCTCTGTTCTTCCTCAAACGTGTGACTAAAACGACCTCAAACTGAAGCTGGTTCTGATCCTTTGACTCAAACTCTTGTCTGACTTTGTGAAGCTCAGACTCTGGAGTTTTGTGTCTGATTTACTCTGATTCCACTGAAACAAGCTCCGCCCACAGGAACATCAGACTTTAAGCTCCGCCCACATTTTCTTTGTTAAATCTATGAAGAAGTGAAGCTGTGTCTGTAGAGTTTGTCTGATTGACTTTTGGCTTTTGTTGGTTTTTACAATTCCTCTTTAAAGCTGAAGATGATTTAACAAAAAATGAGTTTTAAGGATTTGCAATTCACCTTATTCTGCCCCGCCCACTTTTGCCGTTTTTTGCCACAGATGCCTAAAATATTTTCTGACAGTACTTTTTCTGTCGTACTTTTCCTGTCGTACTTTTTCTGTCGTACTTTTTCTGTCGTACTTTTTCTGTCGTACTTTTCCTGTCGTACTTTTCCTGTCGTACTTTTACTGTCGTACTTTTCCTGTCGTACTTTTCCTGTCGTACTTTTCCTGTCGTACTTTTCCTGTCGTACTTTTACTGTCGTACTTTTCCTGTCGTACTTTTCCTGTCGTACTTTTCCTGTCGTACTTTTCCTGTCGTACTTTTCCTGTCGTACATTAGTCACTGTCCTCCGCCGCTGCAGGTTTGGGCGGCTCTGGAGTTAAATGTTACTTCCGTGTTGTTTTTGCAAACGCCTGAATCACAATCAAGTGAGTCACACAGGAGTAACACTCAGATAAAGACGCTTTTAGAGCCCGGAGCAAAGTTTGTTAATCATCCACAGCCACAGGTCGGTCTGGAAATACTTTTACAGTTTAACTCCGAAACAGTGTAACCTGCAGCGACTGAGAATAAGATCATTGTATTTGTATTTGGATTGTAGGTCGATCCAACTTCAACAAACTCAACCCAGACTCAAACTCGACCCAGACTCATCATAAATTCAAACTAATGTAAACTCGATGCAACTTAAACTCATTTCAACTTCAGCAAACTCGATTCCACTTCGACATAAACTCGTTTTAACTTAAACTCGTTGCACAGTTTGACTCGAGGTGCTGTTTGTGGAGCGTCCTGGTGCTGCAGCCTAAAATATTTAAACTCAATTCAACTAGACGTGATTTTTTGTCGTTTCTGTGACGTAAAATAATGAAGCTAATGAATGATTGACACAATAATAACAGGACACACGATGGGTTTTTCTGTTTCTACATTTCAAACACACTTCTGCAGGAGTGTTTTTGTTTTATAATAAATACTGTTTGTTTATGCGTGAACTCAGAGGGAACAGTTTAAACACAAAGATGATCAGAATGAAAGAGTGACTTTAAAAACACACCTGAACAGCATTAAAGAGAAAAACACTTCATCCAAGGAAGCGTGGGTTCAAGAGGCTCTGGTGGGTGATGTCGGTAACCAATGGTGTCGTCACGACAGTTCCACTGCAGACCAAGCGTGGGCTCGTCCAAGTCAGTACTATCTTGGGACAGCCACAATTAACTGTTGACGGATCTAGCTTCAGTGGGCAAATGTTCAATGACTGAAGGCAGGTTGCTCGCCCATTGTCTGATCTCGAAACCATCTTCTGCGAAAAGTAGGCGCAGTCCATCCACAACAATCTTGACGTGAAGGGCAGGACCTGCCACTCGTAGATGTCGGGCTCCTCCTCTCGTTGCATGTTTCTCCACAAGAAACGTGAGCGTGAGAGGTTTATCGGCAGCGAGCAGGAGTTCCTGGGGAAACATACTTTGAATGTCTCCACTGATGGCCACGCTGTGCTGCCGGAATCTCAAGAGCACCCAGCAAGGTGGGTCCAAGAGTTGGTCCTGGAAGCAGTTGCTCGTTCGGAGTTTGGCCCTTGTATTGGAAGGAGCAGTTGAAGACAATGCAATCCTTGCTGTTGTGGTGCACGACATGGTGCGGGATATACCAGGACATGTAGACTTTCATGCTTCTTCAGGTGAGATCTTCGTAGCCTGCTGCCTCTAGCTTCTGGATCTCAGAGCAGTAGGTGGCAGCCTTCGCTGAGTCTTTGGCAAGTCTACGTTCAGTGGTGCCATGGTGGATGAGGATCTTTACTACCTTTAACATCACTCTCTGTGTACGGTTGGGTCGGTCGAGACAAACCTGTTGGGCTCACTTTCAGGACTGCATTGGAGGTGTCATGGATGGAGTGGAGGACTGTGAGATGTTGCTCGTTGCAGGGCTGTTTGAGGTTGCAGCTCTCCACCGCATGACTGCGGTCACATTTCCAGCAGCGGTGTCCATCCTTCATCCTCTTGACAATCTGGTTGGGCGTGAGCTTCTTGAAGTTATCACAGGCATTCAGGTAGTGATCTTTATTGTCGCAATGTGGGCAATAGGGCTGTGACTTTGAGGCCATCTTGGAGTGAGCAGGCTTGGGGTGAGGTGATTCTTCCTTCACGGTGAGAAGCACAGGTGTAGACCACTCTCTGTAGGTGCTTGAGCTGAAACTCTTTGTAGGTTTAGCCGGCTTACTTGGCTCAGTCTGGTATAGTGCTGCAGCACAGCTTGAAATGCGTTTGAGATCAGGGAGCGTGTAGGTGCGGTCAGAACCTGATTGCAGGATCCCACTGTTGAGACAATATTCCACAAATCTGTCACGGTAAGAAGGAGGCAATTTACTTAGCAGCCGGTCAACATGCGACCCACACATCAGCTCTATGCCTTCATGTCCTTCAAGAGTTCTCAGCGTGTCCACCAGGGACTGGACAGACAGGGCAAAGGAGGTGAAACTGTTGGCATCACTTATCTTAAGTGCAGGAGAGTCCAAGATGGCACCAAGCTCGGACTGGATAAGCTGCTTCGGTTGACCTTACTTATTGTGCAGTGCATTGAGGGGAGCAGTATACGGGTTTGGATGGTGCATGTACGGCCTTGCAAGTTGGAGAGCAGTAGGTAGTTTTAGATGGCTGAGCAACACTTGGTATTTGTATTGTATTGTGGTTACTGAGCAGACTGTCCAACGCCATGTTCAGTCGGGCAAAGTCACTCTCACGACCGCTTTCGAACATTGGCAGCATAGGCTTTGGGACGCCGGAGGCAGAGACGATTAGCATTTCCACTCCAAGTTGTGGCTGTAGACCAGGACATGGGGCAGGTGCTGGTAAAGGAGCCTAAATGGGATAGGAGGCTGCTCCTACCTCTGATCTGCTGTTGGCGGTGTTGGCCGTGCCGCGTTGTTGCCGAGGAGTAAGGGGTACGCTGCAGGAAGCTGGTTGTAGTAGGACACCATTTGAGGCCGCATAGAGGGACGAATCAAATCAAATCAAATCAATTTATTTTTATAATGCCCAAAATCACAACAACAGTTGCCTCGATGGGCCACAGGTAAAAGCAGTTCAGATAACTGTCCCAGAATGCCCCTGTCCTTTGACCCTCCTTCAGGAAAAACTACAAAAAACCCCACGGGACAAAGTATAAACCTCGGGGAGAACCACAGTGAAGGAGAGATCCTACTCCCATGGACGGACAGGCTGCAGATGAACTAGGACTGACATCCACTTGGACTGAACCAGAACCACTCAAGAGGGAGGTGGCTTTAAAGAGTTCCTCCAGGAGGACGAGGAGCAGTCCACCCAGTGTATAGAGAGCTCCTCCAGCAGGAGATGAGGAACAGTTCATCTAAGTAGATGGAGTTCGTCCAGGCAGACGAGGTGTGGCTAATCCAGCTGTCCAGGCGGGTGGCGCATAGATCGTCCAGTGTAGAGATCGATCCTCCAGACAGATGGGGGTGGGGGGGTCGTCACTGGAGCAGCCGCCGCAGTGCCTGAAACAGTCTCCACTCCCCGGGGGAAGTGGAGAGAAAGAGAAACATGTGAACAGCAATGAACAGACTACAGTTGAAGTAATATTAAATATTGTTGATAGGTAAAGTAGAAAGAACCAGAGGATAGTGTTCAAGCTGCCATACTTCCCCCAGCAGAATTGCTCCAAGGGCAGCATAGCTAAAACTGTAGGTTTTTATTTCTCTTCCTAACTGGCCTGACCATAAGCTATTTCAAAGAGGAACGTTTTGAGCCTGGTCTTAAATGTAGAGACTGTGTCGGCCTCTTTTACATGAACAGGGAGCTGGTTCCATAACATAGGAGCTTGGTAGCTAAATGCTCGACCTCCTACTGTGCTTTTAGAGACTCTGGGGACTAACAATAGTCCAGCATTTTGAGAACGAAGAGCTCTGTTTGGATGGTACGCTACTATTGCATCTTTGAGGTAAGATGGGGCCATATTGTTTATAGCTTTATAAGTCAGGAGGAGGATTTTAAATTTGATTCTAAACTCAACAGGAAGCCAGTGAAGAGACTCTAACACTGGTGAAATATGATCTCTTTTTCTAGTACCTGTTAATAATCTTGCTGCTGCATTTTGAACCAGTTGAAAGCTTCTTATAGAGCTTTTAGGACACGCTATAAGCAGGGCGTTACAATAGTCTAATCTGGATGTGACAAATGCATGGATGAGTTTTTCGGCATCATCTCTGGGCAGGATTTTTCTAATTTTGGCTGATGTTACGCAGATGAAAGTAGGCTGTTTTACAGGCTTGATTTATATGTGCTTTGAACGAGAGATCTTGGTCAAATAGGACCCCAAGGTTTCTTACAGTAGAGCTGGGGGCTACAGTGATATTGTCCAGAGAAACTATCTGGTCAGATAAAGAGTCTCGCAGGTGCTTAGGGCCCAGCAGAATGACCTCAGTTTTTTCAGGGTTAAGGAGCAGATAATTAAGAGTCATCCAAGTTTTTATGTCTTTCACGCAGGCACTAAGTCTGTCTACTTGATGGGTCTGATCAGGTTTCATTGATAAATACAGCTGAGTGTCATCTGCATAGCAGTGGAAGTTAATGCCATGCTTTCTGATGATCATACCTAAGGGCAGCATATAAAGTGTGAACAGAACTGGACCGAGTACTGAACCCTGCGGCACACCGTAGGTTACTTTAGAACATGGGGAAGATCTCTGGTTTACATTAACAAACTGGTACCTATCAGATAGATAGGATTTAAACCATCTTAGGGCGGTTCCACTGACACCTACATCACATTCTAACCTCTGCAGTAGAATGTTGTGGTCGATGGTATCAAACGCTGCGCTGAGGTCCAACAGAACCAGGATTGAGACCTGTCCATCATCAGCAGCTAATAACAGATCATTTGTGACTTTAACTAGTGCAGTTTCAGTCTGTGGTACGCACGGAACCCTGACTGAAAAACTTCAAATAAATTATTGTCCTGCAGGTGGCGACAAAGCTGTTTAATCACAACTCTTTCAAGGATTTTAGAGACAAAGGGCAGATTAGAAATAGGTCTATAGTTTGCCAGTATGTCGGGGTCTAGATTAGGCTTTTTCAAAAGTGGTTTAATCACTGCATATTTGAAGGACTGAGGGACATAACCGCTTTAGTGAAGTATTTATTATATTAAGAATGGGATTTATAATTAGGGGGAGAATTTCTTTGAGGAGTCTACTTGGGATTGGGTCTAAAATACAAGTTGATGTTTTGGAGGACATAATGACTGAAGTTATCTCTGCCTGATCAACAGCAGTGAACCATCTAGTATTACTGAAGGATTTGTATGGACACTAGCTTTGCAGTCTGGGCTTGCTCAGTACTGATAGTGGGAGTCATTGCATTTAGTTTATCTCTAATAGTTGTGATTTTGCTGCTAAAGAATAGAAGAAAGTCATTGCAGCTTAGAGTAACTGGTATTGAGGGTGTGACAGTTTGTCAGCCTGGCTACAGTGCTGAAGAGAAATCTAGAGTTATTTTTATTTACTTCTATTAAATTTGAATAATATCTGGTTTGAGCCTTACGCAGAGCCTGCTTATAAGACAGAAGGCAAGTTTTCCATTCTTTTAGGGATTCTTCTGTGTGGGAGCGGCGTAAGGATCTCTCTAGTTTTCTTACCCTTTGTTTGTGAGAACGTAGTTCTTCATTGTACCAGGGGGAGGCTCGTTTTGGCCTGATTACTTTCAAATCAAGCTCCGGTCAATGAAACACAAAGGTTAATTGGCAGGGTAAGCAATCTGTCGCTACAAAATGAGCACTCTGTTCATACAAGTGCCAGTGTGCCCACCAACAGACTTCAAGAAGTCACAATAAGAAGAGAATTCAAAATAAGTGGCCAGATTGGAGAAAGGGGACAGAAAGATAAACTCTCATTCACCAATCTAATGCACCAGATTGAGAAAGGATTAGTTAAGGGACACACTGAAGATAACCTCTTTGAAATAGCTTATGGTCAGGCCAGTTAGGAACAGAAATAAAAACCTACAGTTTTAGCTACGCTGCCCTTGGAGCAATTCTGCTGGGGGAAGTATGGCAGCTTGAACACTATCCTCTGGTTCTTCCTACTTTACCTATCAACAATATTTAATATTACTTCAACTGTAGTCTGTTCATTGCTGTTCACATGTTTCTCTTTCTCTCCACTTCCCCCGGGGAGTGGAGACTGTTTCAGGCACTGCGGCGGCTGCTCCAGTGACGACCCCCCCACCCCCATCTGTCTGGAGGATCGATCTCTACACTGGACGATCTATGCGCCACCCGCCTGGAGGAACTCCCTCAACCCTGGATTAGCCACACCTCGTCTGCCTGGACGAACTCCATCTACTTAGATGAACTGTTCCTCATCTCCTGCTGGAGGATCTCTCTACACTGGTGGACTGCTCCTCGTCCGCCTGGAGGAAAACTTTAAAGCCACCTCCCTCTTGAGTGGTTCTGGCTCCACAGTCCAAGTGGATGCGTCAGTCCTAGTTCATCTGCAGCCTGTCCGTCCGTGGGAGTAGGATCTCTCCTTCACTGTGGTTCTCCCCGAGGTTTCTACTTTTTCCCATGGGGTTTTTTGTAGTTTTTCCTCGCCGCGAAGGAGGGTCAAAGGACAGGGGCATTCTGGGACAGTTATCTGAACTGCTTTTACCTGTGGCCCATCGAGGCAACTTTTGATTTTGGGCATTATAAAAATAAATTGATTTGATTTGATTTGATAACGTAGTTGAAGCAGTTGTCAAAGCCATCAGCCCAGGTTTGAGTTTACGAGACATGCTTGAAGTCAAAAGTGACCTCACATTACCACAGTTAAAGACAATATTAAAGGGGCACTTTAAGGAAGACAGTTCCATGGATTTATATCACAAGCTTGTCAATGTTACCCAAGATAGCCGTGAATCACCCCAAAACTTCCTTTTCAGGGCCATAGAACTTAAAGAAAGACTTTTTCTGGCTTCTAAGGAATCAGGCTCAGATGATCAGTACAGCCCAGAAGTGATTCAAAGGAAGTTCCTGAGGTCAGTCAGCACAGGACTCATTAGTGATCACATCAAGTTTCAGTTAAAGCCATATTTGGACGACGCTTCAGTAACTGATGAGATCCTCATCGATAAACTGAATGAAGCTGCTAGTGTAGAGTCTGAACGCCAATCCAAACAGCGTAAAAACACTATAAGCCGTGCTCCAAAAGTAAATGAGCTGCAGGCAGGAGCACCAACAGGACTGACTGAAAGTAAAACAGTTTCAGAAATGAGAGTGGGGATACAGGATCAAACTGAAGCTGTCAGACCAAAGACTCGTAAAGCTCCAGCACTTCCCAGTTCTCAAGATGCGGAGTTGTATGAGACAGTGCACATGCTCAGGGAGGAAATGGCGGACCTAAAAAAAAATCTGCAGAGTCACCAGCCGTGCACCACTCCAGGCCTTAAGCGCAGTCAACGTAGAGCATGCAAAGCGTGTGAAGAAAGTGGCCAGAGTAATCAATGTGAACACTGTTTCAAGTGTGGATTGACAGGTCATTTTTCAAGAGGGTGCAGGGGAACTCGGGGTGCTGCACACAGGTCAGGTGTAGTAAATGTAAAACCCCACAAGGTGGCACCATCATCCTTGTCATCAAAAAGTTCTCCTGAAGCTGGAGGTCAAATGCAAGAATTGCTGTTGGAGAGAATCAGACAACTGGAAGCTCAGCTTGAAAATAGTCACAAAACACATCAAGGGGTGAATGCCACTTATGCAGGTCCAACATCCTCACGCCGTCATGCCAAACTGCAAGCTCTTATAGGCAAGAAATGTCTCGTGGACTGTTGTTTTGAGGGAATACCTATAAAAGCACTATGGGACACTGGTTCGCAGGTAACCATCATTAATGAGAGCTGGCGTAGTGCTCACCTTCCACACATGGAGACCCGTAATCTGCAAGAGCTTCTGGAGGAAGGTGAGACACTTGTTGGCAAAGCAGCAAACCAAACGGTCATCCCGTTCTCAGGCTGGGTTGAGTTAAAATTTAGGCTCAGTACCACAAACCAAGGTGCACAAGAACTGTTAGCTCCAGTGTTGATCTCAAATGAGCCAGGTGTTGCTGAGCCACCCATAATAATAACATAATCAAACAGCTAGTCAAAAATGGAATGGCGCAATATCCAATGTTCACCTCAGCAGCTGTGCAGGAAGCATTTTCACTTGACTGTAGGAAGACTGAAATATTTATTCAGCTGGTAAAGAAAAGTGAGGAAGACAGGGGGGAGGGGATAGTGAGAGTAGGGCAACCAAGAGTAACTATCCCCCCTGGTCAAACTCAACTAGTGAAATGTAGTGTACGCAGATACCCCTGTGCATCAGAACAAGATGCCTTGTTTGAACCAGTAGACAGCGCCATGTGGCCTGAAGGACTGACTTTAACAGAGGCGGTGTTAAATCTGCATAAGGGAGGTTGGTCGAAAGTATCTGTTCCAGTTACTAATGAAAGCCGCCGTGACATTACTCTAATGGCACGTACTGTGTTAGGCCAGCTCCAACAAGTTAAAGCTATCTATCCAGCTAATGCCCAACCTCTGCAGGCAGACCAGGTTAACGAAGCTCACTGTACTAGTGCCAGGACTCAAGAAGATGGTGTTAACCCAGTCCAAGACAAGAACAAGGAACTGTGGGATCCACCGGTTGGTCTTGACCATCTGACATTAGAACAGCAGAACAAGGTACGTGCAGTATTAAGGGAAGAGTGTGACGCCTTCTCTAAAGGAGATCAAGATGTTGGATGTATCCCATCATTAAAGCTAAAGATTAGGCTCAAAGACACCACCCCAGTGAGACGCACCTACACCTCAGTACCCAAACCACTCCACAAGGAGGTGAAGGAATATTTGGAGGATCTTCTGAATAGGGGATGGATACAAACATCTCGCTCTCCTTATTCCTCACCACTTGTATGTGTTCGAAAAAAAGATGGGTCACTGCGTCTATGTGTGGATTACAGGGAGTTAAACTTAAAGTCCATACCAGATAGACACCCCATTCCCCGTGTGCAAGACATCCTCAATAGCTTGTGTGGCAGTGCCTGGTTTTCTGTGCTAGACCAGGGGAAGGCCTACCACCAGGGGTTCCTGGAAGAAGAGAGCAGACCACTCACTGCCTTCATAACACCATGGGGCCTATATGAGTGGATCAGGATTCCCTTTGGTCTTTCCACAGCCCCTGCAGAATTCCAGCGCAGTATGGAGGAATGCCTGGCAGGGTTGAGGGATGAGACATGCCAGCCATATTTGGATGATAATCTGGTACACAGTAAAACATTTGATGAACATCTGCAAGACCCGAGAACAGTACTGTGCCGGTATCAGCAGCATGGAGTCAAACTAACCCCAAAAAAATGTGAGATTTTCAGAAACCAGGTGAAATTTCTGGGGAAGATTGTGTCCAAAAATGGACATACAATGGACCCAAGTGAGTTGGCACCTGTACAAACTCTCAAAGACCGAAAGCCTACAAATGTCGGAGAACTAAGAAAGATGTTAGGGTTCATATCATACTATCGGCCCTATATTCGTAACTTCTCGCGTATTGCGAAGCCATTGTACAGGTTGCTGTCAGCTGAAGACGCACCCAAGGTTTCCACGCACAAACTCACAACCAAAAGAACGGGCAGGAAACAAAACAAGACGAATCAGTTACCCTCAAGTCAGCCCATTACATGGACCGAGCAGCATCAGAGTGTGCTTTGTGAACTCATAGACCACTTACTGAACCCACCATTACTAGGCTACCCTGACTTTGAGAAACCGTTTGTGCTGCACTGTGATGCCTCTCAGGATGGTCTTGGGGCAGTACTGTATCAGAGACAGCAGGGAAAATTAGCAGTTATTGGTTACGGCTCTAGGACATTGACCCCTCCTGAAAAGAACTATCATTGGCATTCCGGCAAATTGGAATTTTTGGCGTTGAAATGGGCAATATGTGAGCGGTTCAGGGAGTACCTGTATTATGCACCTTCATTTGTCGTTTACACTGACAATAATCCCCTAACCTATGTCCTGTCTTCTGCTAAACTCAATGCCACGATGCACAGGTGGGTGGCCGAACTCGCTGATTTTGAGTTTACTATTAAGTATCGGCCAGGAAGATCTAATGGGGATGCAGACGGGCTGTCGCGAATGCCACTTGACATGGACCAATATATGCTAACATGTTCCAGACAGGTAGAGCCAGGTGTCATAGCTGCTATAACCCAAACTGTACATGCCGAGTCACAAAAACATGATCCGTGGATGTGTCCTGTCACAATTTCCACAGCTTGCGCACAAAACGAACGTGTGTGTTCTTCAATTGCCACCATCTCGGAGCAGGAGCTAGAGAGAGCACAAGAAGAAGATCCAGCTTTTGGAAAAGTGAAAAACTACATTCAGACAAAACATTGGCCTCACAGTAAAGGAAGGGGGCAACATAATGAGTTAACTGTGCTGCAAAAGGAAAAGAAAAGACTGTACATTGACAAAAATGGACTCATCTACAGGAAAACTGCTGCTGGCTCCCAACTGCTCCTACCCAAAGTATTCCAACCACTTGTGTATAAAGAGCTACATGAAGAAATGGGTCATCATGGGGTAGAGCGGACACTGGCCCTCATTCGAGAACGATTCTACTGGCCACACATGCAGCGGGACGTGGATCACTATGTGACGAAGGTATGTAGCTGCCTAAAACGTAAACGTCCCAACAAACCAACCAGGGCACCATTGACTAGCATAGTGACCACCCATCCCTTTGAGCTAGTTTCAATAGACTTCCTACACTTAGAGCCAAGTAAAGGGGGTTATGAATACATATTAGTAGTCATGGACCATTTTACAAGGTTTGCCCAGGCCTACGCATGCACAAACAAGTCAGCCAAGACCGCGGCTGATAAGATTTTTGGAGATTTTGTTCTCAGGTTTGGATTCCCTTGCAAGCTGCACCACAATCAGGGCAGGGAGTTTGAAAACAAGCTGTTTTACAAACTAAAAGCATACTGTGGCATTCAGGGTTCACATACAACGCCATATCACCCAGCTGGGAATGGCCAGGTAGAAAGATTCAATCGAACATTGCTCTCCATGCTAAGGAACCTACCTGAAAAAGCTAAAGCTGACTGGAAAGGTTCATTGGATAAAATGGTGCATGCGTACAACTGTACACGCCACGAAGCAACTGGTTTTCCCCCCTATTATCTGCTCTTTGGTAGGAGTCCAAGGCTGCCCATTGACATCATGTTTGGTCTGACCCCTGGTGGAGACACTGAAGAAAGCATGTCCCACAGTGAATATGCTGACAAATGGCGTAGGCGGATGTCAGAAGCCTACAAAATAGCGTCCAAAAGTGATAGTAAAGGGCAGGCCCGAGCAAAAAACTATTATGACAGGAAAGCTTATGGTGCAGAGCTACAACCAGGAAGCAGGGTTCTAGTACGCAACTTTTCTCAGCGTGGCGGCCCAGGGAAACTCAGGTCTTATTGGGAGGATAAAGTTCAGGTTGTAGTTGAAAAGAAACCTGACACCCCTGTTTATGTGATCAAACATGAAAGAGGCCCAGGGAAGACACGTGTCATTCACAGAAACTTGTTGCTGCCCTGCGATTATCTGCCCATTGATGATGATGTCATTGTAAAACTCCCAAAGCCAGCATACAAACAGAAAAGTGTAAAAGAAGCAGAGAACAATGGCTCAAGCACAGACGATTCTGACAGTGAAACAGAGTGGCAAGCTGTCATCTCAAGGCCATTAGAGGATCCCACCCCAACCAGAGGTCAACTTAGAGCGACTGCAGAGGAGTTCCATCCACAACCAACCCCTGGACACCAAGACACGAGCATCGGAGGGGAACGCCTGAGACAGGACTCTGGCGGTGAACCAGAAGGTCAGCTGAGCGGTGATGACAACGCGAGGGTCGAGCTAGAGGCGACGGCGGGTGATGAGGCTGAGGACGGCCCTGCTACACATGAGAGCCCAGCAGTGTCATCTGATGAAGCAGACGGGCCAGCTACCTTGAGACAATATCCTTTCAGATACAGAAAGCCACCTCAGACACTTCAACACACTCGGTCAGCCTTCTCTTACACATAGAACAGCTTAAGAATGATGTTTGAATAGTTTATTACTAGTTCTACACTTGGTTCAGTAGTATGTTTCACCGTATGCACATAGATTATAAGTTTGCAATTTAGAGAACTTAAGACACTGCACAGTTTGAGTATAGACAAGAATTACATGGAGGTAACAGCCTATCAGAAGCTTGCGCAATGTGTCATGGGCAGGAGTACAAGAATATCTTTCAGGGGAGGTACTTTGCCTGTAAAGCAGAGCATTTAAGCAGATATCACCTGGCCAGTGATGTCTGTCTATGGACGTGGTTGAAGCGGGAGATACACCACGTAACAAACTGTTGATGGACATGTGGTACCTTCTTGACTGACTCCCACTCTTGTGGCTATAGCACCGGAGAAAATCTGTGTCACTGTACTGTGTAGTGTCGGGACGCCATTAGTTTTGCAGGGGAGAGTGTAGGACCAATAGTGGACAGGCACGGTATTTTCTTATTATTATTATTACGTAACTACAGTTGAAGAATAATGTAATTTTTTGTTTGTTTTACTGTGCACAAGAATGTTTTAGGCAGGAGATACACAGGGGACCTACGCAGGCAGGAAAAGGCAACTTGGGGGGGCCTTGGGGGTCCTAATTATAAAGTGTGCTCTGACGTGAATGGCGTGGTCATAGTTGTGTCTCTTGTATTGCAGGTGAGAATTGTCAATTAATGCATGGTTCTTTCTTCAGATATTATAATTTCGTACTTTATAAGCGTCCATTGTTGTACAAACTAATTATAAAGTGTGCTCTGACGTGAATGGCGTGGTCATAGTTGTGTCTCTTGTATTGCAGTGCATACGGCAATAAATGGAAGAAAATAAAAACCTCTCTCAAGTTCATTTATCTGACCATAAGTGCTACAGATGCTCTAAAGTTATTGTTACGACCTTATTATTCTGGGCCTATTGCCTTCAGTTCACCTTTTTATCCCGTCTTTTCCTCGTTCCTACTTTGTTTTAGTGTCGGTTCTTGCCAGTGAACTTCACACATCAAGAATAGAGTTAAACTGAGGCTGACTGAGTCAAGACAGAAGTGTTTGTCCCCAAAAGGTTTTGCAATTACTCTTGTTTCACTGCACTCATGTTTATGTCCTTTGTGTGCTTCTGAACACAAAAAACAGAGAAAACAAAGCAAATATGACATGATTTCAAACAAAACTCCATACTATACACATAAACGTGTGATTGCAATACTTTTCAGAGAGAAACACTTCATTTTGTGGAAACATTTCAGGGGTGCCAACACTTTTGCCAAGACTGTATTGATTCTATGGAAAGCAATGAGTGTTTAAGTATTTGTACTTTGCTTTTATACAAACGCTAAACCCAGTTCATGAATGTTGCCTGAAGGGTGTTGTTTTTACCTCTAACGCCTCACAGAGCAGTCAGCGCAGACATCAGGCTTTTGAACGGCTTTTACATGACTTTAAACAGACTTTTAACTGACAAAGACTTTCATAAATGTAAGAAAGCTCAATAATCACACATAAACCTCTGTCACCGCAGGCTTCATCGAGCAGTTTTAGTCTGAAGATTTGATGTCATTGTAAGTGTCACGTGTTCTGCTCTGGAAATAAAAAGGTGTGTCTCGATTATAAAAATGTCACCGAACGAGCTCCTCAGGTCAGAGCCAAGACCAGGAAAGGTTCAGTTCACTTCAGAGACTCAGAGGGAGAAGGATCCATTTCAGCTGCAAAGTTAAACTAAAGAAGTCCACACCTTCTACTTGAGCTGAAGACTGCACTGGGCTGTGGTGAGTCTAAAGATTCTTCTGTTTCAGCAGCAGAGAAAGTGAAAGTAGATCACAGCAGTGGGGGAGGGGCCAGACGACTGTGAGAGTCAGTGTTCAAACAGGAAAAGATTCATAAAAAGCTCCTAAATAAATGTCTCCCTTTATGACTCTGAGACTTTTGTAATGACATTATTCAAGGACAACACTGAGAGTTACTGTTGGTTTCTTTTTTACATCTGAAATATTGTTGGTCTAATCTCTTCAAACAGACTTCTGGATTGAATCATTGATTGTGTTGAGTAGAAACATGTTCATGAGCAGAAGTCTTGGTGCAGGTTTGCTGTAGACTTTGTGTTTGTCACTGACTTATGTTACTGTTTTATTTCATGACATTTTAACCTCAAACAGCAGTGTTTCCTCGTCATTACTGACCTCAAACCTGTGTTTGATTCCTTCATGTTTGAGTTGATCCTGTTTTGTCCTGAAGCTGAGGCTCCAGTGCTCAGAAAAGTCCTGTTTGCACCTACCCCCTATCCCCGCCCACTTCCCTGTATTTACTGTGATTATTTGAGTCACATGTGGGTTCTAAAATCTCACATAGACACTTTTAAAAAATAAAAATGGCTGACAATATTGTGTGTGTTCTCCTTAAATGTAGAGACAAAATGGCTTCCAGGCTGGAGGACGACCTGACCTGCTCCATCTGCCACGAGCTCTTCAGAGATCCTGTGGTTCTGTCCTGCTTCCACAGCTTCTGTAAAGTCTGTCTGGAGAACTGGTGGAAGGACAAACCCATAAAGACATGTCCAGTTTGTAAAAGAAGGTCCTCAGAGGATTCTCCCCTGAACCTGGCCCTGAAGAACCTGGTGCAGATGTTTGCAGAGCAGAGAGACCAGGCCGCTGCAGAGCTGTCTCTGTGCAGCCTTCATTCAGAGAAACTCCGGCTCTTCTGTCTGGATCATGAGAAGCTGGTCTGCCTGGTCTGTAGAGACTCCAGGACTCACAAAGACCACAGCTTTAGTCCCATCGAGGAGGCGGCTTCAGACCTGAGAGAGCAGCTGCAGACGTCCATCAAACCTCTGCGGGACAATCTGCAGGTACAGGCTCTTCATTCACCTCTGGAACTGCATTTATGTCGAGTTCTTTGTTTGTTCCACATGGAGTTCAGATCTTGACTCTGGACTCTTTCTGTGCAGGTTCTGACTCAGAGGAAAGAGCAGTTTGAAGACGCGGCGGATCATATCACAGCTCAGACTCGACAAACACAGGAACAGATCCGACACCAGTTTGAGAAACTGCACCAGTTTCTGTTGGAGGAAGAAGAGTCCAGGATGAAGGCTCTGAGGAAGGAGGAGGAGCAGAAGACTCAGAACATGAAGGACAAGATGGTCGCCGTGAGCAAAGCCATAGAGACTGTGTCCAAGACCATCACAGAGACAGAGGAGCAGCTGAGGGCCACAGACACCTCCTTCCTGCTGCAGTACAAGACTATAGTGGAGAGAGTGCAGCGCTGCCCCCTGGTGGAGGAGCCACAGATGGAACGTGGAGCTCTGATAGACCAGGCCAAACATCTGGGCAACCTGAGCTTCAACATCTGGAAGAACATGAAGAGACAGGTGCAGTTCTACCCTGTCATTCTGGATCCAAACATCGCAGGATCTGAACTCATCCTGTCTGAAGATCTGAGCTCAGTGAAGTCTGGAGAGAAACAGAAGCTTCCACAGAATCCAGAGAGACCTGGAGATCACGATGTATGTGGATCTGAAGTGTTTACATCAGGGACTCACAGCTGGGACGTGGAGGTCGGGGACAATAAAGACTGGAGTGTAGGTGTGAGTGGACGTGTTCAGAGAGGAGAGGACACTGAGGTTGGAGGTTGGTGGATACGTTTTACTGAAGATAAATACTACGCCTTTTCTCGCCCAAACACAGTTAAACCGCTCTCTGTGAAGAATCTACAGAGAGTCAGAGTGAAGCTGGACTTTGACCGAGGAACATTGACCTTTAGTGACGCCGACACAAACACAGACCTGCACAAAGTCACAGACACTTTCACTTTGTGGATGATTCCAGTTTTGGTCACAAAAAACAACGTCCCTCTGAAGATTTTACCGAAGGACATCACTGTAAAAGTTTAGATCCTGAAACTGTTGGACTCGTTCTTTTACAATGAACCAACAGTTGTGGGACGTTCTGAAAATAATAAAGAGTTTGTTTTGTTTGAATTTGGAAAACGAGGAAAAAGGAAGTCGCACTTAGAGCTGCACGATTTGGGAAAAATATCTTAATTTCAGTTTTGTGCGATTGTGATTAGATTTACAATTTATGTTTTAATAATAGGATTCTGTTCGAAGTTCATGTTTTAAACTCAACCAGGAAAATTGGGACAAAAAAAAGAATGAGCATTTTCGTCCATTTAAGTCACACTTTTGTCATTTTAATCCTGTGTTGGTTGAGCTTTTGTTACTTTTTGTCACTTTTTGGGTGTTTTTAGTCGTGTTTGACGCTTTTATCGCAGAATAAAACAGAATATTTAGTTTGTGGAAGAAATGAATGCTCTTAATAAATGATGATTTCCTAATTGCGTCCATTCAAATGTGATTTCAGTTTGATTGTGATTAGTTGTGCAGCTCGAGTCAGATTTTAGAGTCAGATTTCTGCCGTTCAAAGAAATATTGTGATTTTACGATTGTCAATTATGTTTTTAAATCACTTTGACAAAAACAAAAAGAAATCACACTTAAATCAATCACCAGTTTCTTTTTTTAAAGGTGCACTATGTAACTTTTCAGGTGGGGGTCAGTCACCTCCTCGTCTCCATGGAAATCATCTCTTGGACAAACAAAGATATTGGATCGATGGCCTTTATTTGATATTATTTTCTGTTTGTTATATTTTTGTTCTTTTGCTGAAATGTGGAGGAATGCTGGGAAAATATGTATAGAATCTTTAGTTTAACGACATAATGGTCACGTCAATAAAGTGGGATGTTTTGAACCAACTAATAGTTTGTTCATTTATTATTGTGTGGATTAAACCGTTTAAAGGTCCCATAACATGCTAAATGGACTCTTCAGAGGTTCTAACCTTCCTCCAGGGCTCTCTGGGCCTCGTATGTTGTGCCCAAAGTGGTTTTTTGATTGATTCCCTCATGTTTTCACTAGAGAACTGTCTTTTCCGTCCCCCTCGGCTGAGCAGCAGACGGGGGCTCCTCACTAAGATGACGCGGTGTTTAAGCCACGCCTCCAGGAAGAATAAAAACAGCTAATGCTAATGCTACACAGTAATTATTACTATTACTATCCTCTGGTTCTTCCTACTTTACCTATCAACAATATTTAATATTACTTCAACTGTAGTCTGTTCATTGCTGTTCACATGTTTCTCTTTCTCTCCACTTCCCCCGGGGAGTGGAGACTGTTTCAGGCACTGCGGCGGCTGCTCCAGTGACGACCCCCCCACCCCCATCTGTCTGGAGGATCGATCTCTACACTGGACGATCTATGCGCCACCCGCCTGGAGGAACTCCCTCAACCCTGGATTAGCCACACCTCGTCTGCCTGGACGAACTCCATCTACTTAGATTAACTGTTCCTCATCTCCTGCTGGAGGATCTCTCTACACTGGTGGACTGCTCCTCGTCCGCCTGGAGGAACTCTTTAAAGCCACCTCCCTCTTGAGTGGTTCTGGTTCAGTCCAAGTGGATGCGTCAGTCCTAGTTCATCTGCAGCCTGTCCGTCCGTGGGAGTAGGATCTCTCCTTCACTGTGGTTCTCCCCGAGGTTTCTACTTTTTCCCGTGGGGTTTTTTGTAGTTTTTCCTGAAGGAGGGTCAAAGGACAGGGGCATTCTGGGACAGTTATCTGAACTGCTTTTACCTGTGGCCCATCGAGGCAACTGTTGTTGTGATTTTGGGCATTATAAAAATAAATTGATTTGATTTGATAATTACACGATGGATACGACAGATAGAAGAGTTAGCTTGTTATTTACCAAACGGCACGTCCGTGGTTGAGGCCCTGGAGCACGTCAAACTCCAGGTCAGATCCAGGACGTAGGACTCAACACGACGCACCGTCAGGACGAGAAAATGTTTATTCAGTGTTTGTGTATCGCTGTTTACCGGAGCACACGGCGCATGCACCATCTCCACTACAGGGGAGGCACGGGTTGGGCGGGGGAGGCAGCCTGCTCTCTGTTCGGGGGGGTCAGATCTCAGAATGAGCCGTTTGCTTTTGCAGGAGGGGGGCCAGGCCAAGAAATGGGTGTTTTTTGTAAACTGTTATGTTATGGATATTGCACAACGCAAAATTTTATCAACAAAGCCCTGAGAACAGACTGTGTAAAGGGCAAAATAGCAGAATATGGGACCTTTAAATTTCTAGAATGAATCATTTATCAATTAACAATTGCTGCATGCAGCCCAAAAACCCCACATAAAACTGGGGGCGGGACTTACGTCGTGGTTTACGTGCTTTCCTCAGACGTACGCTTTAACTGGACCTCACGTCTTCATGTCTCTTTTGGACCGTTTGAATGGAGCCGAGCTTTACCTTCTGTTGATGTCGTGTCTCTGTGGATCACCGGCGGAGCGCGGCCTCTTTTGGACGGAGTGGAGTCAACTGTTCAGTGTGTAACGTGGTTCATATGTGTGTTGTTAAATCCCAGTAAATTGGAAAGCAGCGCCCTCTTCTGGTGGACCCCACACCTGCACTTACTGCACCCGCGGGAACTCCGAGCTCTCTCTCTGTTATGGAGGACTCAGAGGTAACATGTCCGTGAGTTTGGTGGACAAAAGGTTTAATTTACTCACGTGTAGCCATTTTAACTCTAAGTTGGTGATTTCTTAGTTGTGCTTCACTTACTTTGTGTCTATTTTGTGGTGTTTTTTGAAGTTAACTTGAGGTATATTTGTTTTTACCGTGTTGTTCTTATTAGCTTAGTTAGCAGCTAACAAATCACTGTTTGCAGACGGGACAGCACAGAGTGAAGTCCACCACGTGACTCACAACAACTGTTTCTGTATTATTTTGTGCAGGTTTGTAAATGTGTGAAAGATGTTTAATGGATGTTCTGTTTGTGATACAGTTTGTTTGAGTGTGTTGCACATAAAGTAAGAAAAATGTGACTGTCAGGAAAATTACATTTAAAGGAACACAATTGAACATTTGGTAAAATTAGTTTCATGATCGTTAAATAATAAAATCCACTATAAGATCATGAAGAACTATTTACAATGCTATTATTCAATCATATTAAGAGTTATTATATGTTATTGTATTATTACAGTATTGATATATTGTAATATACTTATTTCTCTCTCTTCACTTTTATGGAGGACTTGAGACGAGACGAGACAGAGTGAATGTCCACCACAGGCCGACTCACAACAACTGTTTCTATATTATTTTGTGCAGGACTTGAGACGAGATGATAAACTGCTGTCACAGCAAACCCAGCAGCCTCCAGGGGTCACTGAAATGAAATGAGAAGACAAGACACACCACCACATGTGGGCGCTGAGCCGGGACTGAAGCTCTCTAACGGGACAGCGCTGGACCGTGTGACCCGGTGAGGACATGTTGGACCGTGTGACCCGGTGAGGACATGTTGGACCGTGTGACCCGGTGAGGACATGTTGGACGTGTGACCCGGTGAGGACATGTTGGACCGTGTGACCCGGTGAGGACACGTTGGACCGTGTGACCCGGTGAGGACACGTTGGACCGTGTGACCCGGTGAGGACACGTTGGACCGTGTGACCCGGTGAGGACACGTTGGACCGTGTGACCCGGTGAGGACACGTTGGACCGTGTGACCCGGTGAGGACATGTTGGACCGTGTGACCCGGTGAGGACACGTTGGACCGTGTGACCCGGTGAGGACAGCGCTGGAAGTTTCTGGAGCCGTTTTGTCCCGGATGCTGTGGTTTCGCTCCACCTTCTTCTTCACCCGGAGCTGATGTAAAGGTGACGTGACCCGGATGTGGGTGAGTAACGGCAGCCGCCATTTTATAAAAGCCGCGGCTGTGGCGCTTCACAACAGACGGATAAATAAGGAGACACGGCGTTAGACGCTGATGCTAACAACCACTTAGCAACGCGGCTAGTCCGGTGTGATTTGAAGGACTCCGGCTGAAATCTCATGTAGCCATTAGCATTAGCCCGTAAAACAGCAAAATATGAATAATCCAGAGTGTCAGCTGTTACCAACCACCAACCACATTTACAGAGGTCAAAGCCTGGTTAACAGTCATTGTTGAGTGTGTAAACCTTTTGATATTTTATTTTAGAGAATAATTTGCATAAAAGAGATAAAAGATATGAGCTAAAGGCTAACTGACTTTAAGTTGAGATTTCTGAACTTGTGCTTCTGATGAGCATCTAGTGACACTGAACATCCTCTTTTACATGTGACTGTGAGAAAAGCAGAGAAATCTCTAAATATCATGAAATAACACTTTTGCACACTTTAATATGAGGATGAGCTTCTCTGTTCATTTGTTTGTGGGAAGCGTTTGATTTGATGTAAGTCCAGGAGCATCAGCAGCAAAGTGTTTGAGTCTGAACAACGAGCAGAGGATTTAACGTCTGTGAATGTCTGTGGGTCACAAGGTCAGGCCTGCACCGTCTCAGAGACCTCCACTAAAACTCAGTGACACTCGTGTCACTTAGACATTTATTACATTTACATTCATTTTGCCGGCTTTTCGCTTTTATTGCTGTGTGTTTTTAACTGTTTATTTGGGGCCCCTTGTAGAGCTGGGGATGGGACATTGAGATAGAACCGTTACCATGGAAATCCACCATATTTGCTGTTGGTGTCCTGAACTAAGGCCCTGTCCCAAGACTCTCACTTCTGCCCTTGGGCCCCTCTATAGTGCGTCCCGCTGACGGGTGCAGGGTGTAGGGCGTCCCAATTCTCCTGTGAGGTCTTTGGCCCCGCCTTCTCTGTACCCGTTAATTCAAAAGTATTCTAACGTTATATATTTATAAATGTATTTATCAGAAGTGACCCGGCAGTTTATCAGGTTTTTCACTTTTTTACATTGTTTTAGCTAATGCCACCATTTTAGATGTGGCAGTAGTTGGTGCAGATCGATGACGTAGCATCACTGTCCCAATTCTGCTATTTTTGCAGCTTGTCGTCTACACACTCCAACCCTTACGTGCACTTCTACTAAGTGTGCACTTCACAAAGACCGTAGGGTGTAGTGCGGGTATCGGGACAGGGCCTTACATAGAGAAACATTAGCCAAAACAGTCTAAAAAAATGAATGGAAGAAGATCTGAAACTGCTGGTCACTTCTGGTAAGTACATTTATCAATATGTAGATTTAGAATAGTTTTTAGTTAACTCTAAGTTTAGTCGATGTAATCCCTCAGTCGTCCAGCAGGGTTCCTTTGTAGAAAAGGTTTCTGATGTTGTCATCCGGGTGCTGTTTGGAAAATCAAGACATTTTGACTTCCACCCAGAAGTTATTTTCAATCAGAGACTGGTCTGAGAGCTCTAGGTTTACATGCTCCTGCTCTTGCGATAGCCCCGCCCACAGGGAGGAGTCACTGATGATTAGGTTAATAGTTTGCCCCGCCTAGTTTCACCTGAAGCTACTCTTGTTGCGATAGCCTTTGTTCTATTGTCCCATTGTTCGCTGCTGCTCCATCTCTGCAGGTGCGACCCTGTCATTCTGAATCAAACAGCAGCCCCTGAACTCGTCTGAAGCAGCAGGAAACAGAGACAAACCCTGAGCTCAGCCGCCGTGAGAACCGTCTGCACAGCTACTGTGTGTTTGTCGCAGCTCAACACCAAGCTCCTCCTCCTGACATCGGCAACAAAGACCTTTCAGATTCTGATTCTCTGCCAGCGGGGGGCGTCAGTCACCAACTGTAGAGTAGTACAGGTGCATCCTGGGTAAACGAGCCAAACGCAGAGTCGAGGAGGTCGTGAGTGTTTTTGGAGCTTTGGCGTGGATGAAGAGGATCAGAAGCAAAGGATCCTGGGAACTGAAACACACGAGAAAAAGACTGTGGAGAGGGTTTTGTTTCTGTCGTCCCAGTTTACTGTGATGTAAATAATGATCACATGATCTGATGTGATGTCCACGTCATTGATTTTGGATTCATCTTCATGAAAAAACAAGATTCTTGAATAGATCTTATGTGGGTTTGTCCTGTTTGTCCCAGTTTGACAGTTTGTGTAGTTTATAATGTTATAATGTTTATAACAATGTTACGTCCTGGTGGAAGAAGTGAACTAAAAGTGACAAACACGACTGAAAGAGACAGAAATGTGACTAAAAGTAAAACATCATTAAAAAAGTAACAAAAACGTGACTAAAAGCAACAAAAACAAGACTAAAAGTAAAACTTGATTAAAAAAAGTAAGTAAAACATGACTAAAGGTAACTAAAGGTGACTAACTGGATCTTTTGTGGGTTTGTCCTGTTTGTCCCAGTTTGACAGTTTGTGTAGTTTATAACGTTATAATGTTTATAATAATGTTACGTCCTGGTGGAAGAAGTGAACTAAAAATGACACAAACTCAGCTGAAAGCGACAAAACCGTGTGTAAAAGTGACAAAGCATGACTTACAGGACTTCCGTGGGTTGAGACATGAGTCTGCGCTGGAGTTAATCTCCCTCCAGAAAACCATTGACCTGATGTTTTGTATTCATTTGTTAAATGTGTTATCATTTATTGTTTTGCAAACTGTGAAAAGCTGAACATGAAGTTCAGTCGCGCCACAGAGTTCCTCGGA
This sequence comes from Rhinogobius similis, assembly GCA_019453435.1. Lineage (NCBI taxonomy): Eukaryota > Metazoa > Chordata > Actinopteri > Gobiiformes > Gobiidae > Rhinogobius > Rhinogobius similis. Next base: position 1,842,892 of record CM033631.1, on the reverse strand, counting down.
GCGGTTTGCAGTCGTTGGGACTCGACCTTTTTTAAACAAGGTCCGTGGTCACCCACTGCACTTGCAGTTCAGCGCTGTGGCCACTGGGAGGCGCTGTATACACTTTGAATCCACTTCATCCATAGATTTCTCTGACATTGTTTTCTTCAAATGCATTTTTGTCCCTCGAGACATAAAGATCAGCCTAAAGTAGATCCACACAAACTGTACAATATGGACTCAGCACATTTAGACCAAACAAGGATTTAATCTGATTCTAAAACTCATTTATTCAAGTTTTAAGTAAAAAAATTAGGCCAAATTTGATTTTTTAGGACAATTTTCAGTCAGAGTGAGGTGTCGCAAATACTGCCACTTTGTCAGATCCTGATTTGTTGGAATGTTTGCTCTGTGCACAGGCATGGACAGCTGGGTATATGCTTTTGGCAGATCAATGAAGTTATTGTCTTCAGGGGCTGCAACATCCAGCTCGGGCACAACGTAACTGCTGACGACCTTCTCTTGTCCCATAGTTCTCAGAAGGATGTTTGCCTTTCTGCCTGTCAGATGTAGCCTGTGCATTAGTTTCTCTGTACAGAATACTGCTGCACTGCCTTGGTCTAGGAAGGCATATGTGAGGATGACTTTATTGTCCCTCTTAGCCTTGACTTGGACCGGGACGATAGGAAGCTTACAGTCCTGTTCACCAGCCCCTGTGAGCCCACTGGAGACCAGAGTGTTGTCCACTGACACCTGGGCACTTTGCTCAGACTGTTGTACACTTGACACACTGTCTTTATGAAGAACCGCTATAAGGGGAGTCCTTTCCAAATGTATCATCTGCAGACGGCTCAACACTACTCCAGTATACCAGCAGATGGCAGACTTGCCCACAGAAAGACTCAAGCCTGAAGAGCCTCCGTTCACACGAGTTGGAGTTGACTACTTTGGACCTTTTGAAGTAAAGAGCAGGAGGAGTACAGTAAAACTCTACGGTGTCATATTTACCTGTCTTGCTCTGAGGGCTGTTCACATCGAGGTAGCACATTCTCTAGAAACTGACTCTTTCATAAATTTATTTAACCTTTATTTAACCAGGAAAACACCCATTGAGATCGAGATCTCTTTTTCAAGGGGGACCTGGCCCAGTGGTCAACAGCACACGTCAGGAGTATTAAAGTTTAAAAATACATAAACAATAAAACAATTTGTCTAAAAAACTGAAACAGTCATAAGATAAAATGCCATAATTAGAAAGTGCTATAGTTTCACAGCAAATTAAGTTCACAATAACCGATTAAAAGCACAAGCCTGAGAAAGTGAGACCCTCTGTCTTTTTTGTAGAAAGGAACGAAATGTGTTTAAGGAAACAAGATCAGACCATTTGGTTTCCATAAATGCTCTGAGGCGCTTTATAGTGAGAAGAGGACAGGTCCGTGACAATGGGACAAATTTGGTGGGAGCAGAGCGGGAGCTGAAGACGGCCATAGAGCAGTGGAACCAGGCTCAGGTGCATGATGTGTTACTCCAAAAGGGCATCAAGTGGTCGTTCAACCCACCTGCTGGATCACATCATGGGGGACCGTGGGAGAGGCTGATCAGGTCTGTGAGGAAGGTCTAGAACTCAACCCTCAAAGTACAACATCTGGATGAGGAGGGCCTTCATACAGTTCTCTGTGAAGTCGAGGCCATTGTGAACAGCAGGCCCATAACCAAAGCATCCACGGATCCAAATGACCTGGAAGCACTAACGCCGAACCATCTGCTCCTGCTCAAAGGCCGGCCCTCGCTGCCACCTGGAGAGTTCCAAGCAGCAGACTTGTATGCACGGAGGAGGTGGAAACAAGTACAGTACATATCCGATCTGTTTTGGAAACGCTGGACAAAGGAGTATCTGCCTTTGTTACAGGAGCGACAGAGATGGACTGGAGTCCAGAGGAATCTCGTCCCAGGAGATCTAGTTCTGCTGATGGACAGTACAGCACCTAGAAATTCAAGGATTATGGGACGTGTCGTGCAAACATTTCCGGATCTAAAGGGTTTTGTCCGCCAAGTCCGTGTCAAGACCAAAAGCAGCTGCTTGGACAGACCAATCACCAAAATCTGTCTGATGGAGTCTGAGGAGGCAGCATAAGGACGTTGCAAGCCTAGACAGTTTTCGATGGACCCTGTTCCTGAACTAGTGGACATTCAAGCTGTTTGATATGACTATTATTTACTGTGGATTATTTGATCGAAAGGAATATTAGAAGGGCTATTGCCAGAGTGGATCTATACATGTGTTATTTATGATCTGTTAGAGCTTTGTTAATGGCAGTTGTCTCCTGATTATCTTGAATGTGAATTATTATGTGTGACCTAATAATTAGGGGCTGGTGTGTAGGAGACAGAATATGGCTTCACGGTGCGTTTGTGGTGTGTGGGTGTTTCAGGTGGTGAGGGGGTGGAGCTCACCTGGGTGTGTGTGCGCGCATGTGTATAAAGGTGTGCACTTACCTGCAGCACAGTTGTTGAGTGTCAGGGAAGGGTAGCCGTAATTTTTGTTGACCACCTGTTTACACCTGGTGTGACGAAGGACTTGCTCCCGGGTTTGATTGACAGGCAGAGTAGCCAATTATAAGCTGACCTAGTTAAGTTTGGTTGACAGCGCTACATGTTTGCTAAGGTTTAGTCGTTGTAAGAGCATCGTGCAGACCTCGTGGTTCCCAGTGTGTGCGTAACAAAAAGTGAGAAGTGGTTGGATTAAGCACATATTCCTCCACATTTAGGCACACAACGTTGCCTGCCATTGTAGTCAATGTTAAGTTAAGGCCATTTAATCGTATATTGTTTGTGTGTTCACTACTAAATGCCTCGAGCTAAGCGCTAGCTGCATTAGCGATGACGGAGCCGTTCTTGTGTGTATTTGCGTTATCCTTTGTTGTCTTTAGAAGTGTAATTTATATTCCCCTTTTGTTTATGTTACAGAACCACACACACACCCAGACCCACATGCAATCACCAAATTACAATAAATACAAAATCTAAAAATCCTGGTTCATCTCTTCGTGTGGATCCTCACCGATGCCCCCTGGCGGTCACAACCTGTATACGCCACATGATCAGAGCTCTCCCCAGTACGCCTGGTTTATCACAATCTACACCTTTTACCAAACTGTGCGTCAGGTCCATCCTCTGCTGCTGAGAGCTGCTTGTGTAAATAAATCTACAAACGCATGTTGGATCTCAGCGTATTTGTTCACAATAGTCTCCAAGCGCGTCACAAACTATGAATCCAGGACCCTTCTCTGACCCTCACCGCGGCATCAAGGTTTGTCAAGGAAGCCGCTACACTAAATAATAAATCCAAATCCTCTCTGTACATTTTTATAACTAATATGTGACAAAACGAACCAAGAAATTTAAACCTGGTTCTGTCCATTTTTCAGATTTAAATGTACCAAATATGTGGATTTTTGGCAATTTTTACATAAAATGCCTTATTTCTACATGAAAAAACTTGTAATATATTTGTTCTTACATTTATGTGAATAAACTACAGAAGTTTAACATTGGTATCTTTAAATTTCAGATTTTTTCCTGTTTTACTTGCAGCGTCTCGACTTAAGAGTAAAAAGTAAAAGTAATCATTTTTGGTTTGGAGAACTATTAAAGCATCAAATTGTGATCTTGATTGATTTATTCTGTTGAGTTTTGGTCGTTAAGGGCAACTTTCCTGGTTATTTCTCTTTTTTTTTTTTTGCTCAAAGGAAAGTAGAAAAAAAAAAGGCAAGATGTTGCTGTAAATGTGTAAAAAAATGAACCCCTCAGCCTTTTCTGCTGGTCTAAAACCGTAAGAAAATATACTTTTACTTTCCATTCCAGTTCAAAAATGTGGTGGAGAAAGTACAGATACTGCTCTGAAATGTATGGAGTAAAAGTACCCACTGTAGAATGTACTAAAGCACAGATACTCGGGCTGCACAATATATCACTAAAACATGGTTATCGCACTTGTTATTATCGTGATGTGCAGATCGCAAAGATGGCCCATCATTTCCAGCTGTTAAATGCATTAATCGTGCGTTTCTTGGGCCCCGGAGCTTGTTTTTACTTCACTTTTTTCCAGTACTTTACTGTTTTAACCAACGAGACTCAAACGTTCACCCCAAAAGCACAGAACCTCTTGCTTCAGAATCCTCATCACTCTTTCCACTGTTTCACGCACGGATATATGAAATGTCTGATGTTTAAAACGCCTCAGTGATTATGGTTTGCAGTAAAGGACAAAGCAGCTCCAGGTTTTAACACTTCAAATGTGTCCAGTGTGTGTGGATTTATATCTAAGTGACTGTATTTTAAAGTAAGAGTGAGTTATCCTTCATACCTGGAAAAGAGAAGTATAAAAATATATGTAAATGAGGAATAAATATGGCACTAATATCGTTATCGTCCCCTTGACATCCATATGGCACTGATGTCCCGTATCGTGCAGCTCGAACAGACACACAGGAAATGGACTTAACTGCACTTTGACTTTTGTACTTTGTGACTTTCCACCACTGAATCTAATCTAATGTTTCAAACGCCTGACACTTACGGCGTGTGGCTGAGCGCGAGACGAAGAAGAAACGTACGACACACTCCCGTCTCGTACAAAAAGAAAAGAGATTTATTCACAGTCGTCCCTTTTATTCGGTACAGAGGAAAGGCGGGCGTTTGGTTCTGGAGGAGGCGAGCGGCAGAAGCAGAAGACGTTATGTTTCTTTCCGCTCCGTCGCTCGTCTCCTCCGCGGGGCTCTCCTCCCTCGCTCCCCTGCGGCCCAAAGGACATCTTCAGAAATCGGGAATGAGGTCCTCGAGGTTTGTCTCTCCTCAGACGTGGCGGGATGAGCGAGGGGAGCCGAGGGAGGAGAGGACGGCGAGGGGCGTCGGGGCGTGGCGGGCGGGCGGTTACTCCTCCTTCTCCTCTCCGTGTGTGATGACGTAGCAGATGTTCTTGTAGTCCACGTTTCCGGCGACGTCTGGAGGGAAGGCGGCCCACATGTTCTTGATCTGGAACGGGAGAAGACCAGGGGTTTAAGCGCGTCGTGCTTTGGAGGCGGGACTAAACCTGGACCTAAACCTGGCCCAGACACGGACTAAACCAGGACAAGAACCGGACAGAGCCTCGTCTGCATTTGAGAGTGTTCACAGTCCTGGTTTAGACCTGGTTTAGTCCTGGTTCAGTCCTGGTTTAGACCTTGTTTAGTCCTGGTTCAGTCCTGGTTTAGTCCTGGTTTAGACCTGGTTTAGTCCTGGTTTAGTTTAATTTCATAAAGTCCATACCTCGTCCTTGGAGAACCTGTCACACTGAGTGGTCAGGAGCTCCTCAAGGCTGAAGAGAGAAGAGTGTTATCGTTATTATCAAGATAAAGTCATGTTATTTTCATTATTTTCAGCTAAAATCATGTTATCACCCGACTTTTACAGTTTGGCCAGAATTTCTTAAATTTTGAACATTTTAATTTTGCTGCCATTTGCACATACAAAGTTCGAATTGCGTCAAATTTGAATCAGTTGTTAAACTCCTTGCCAGAAACCTACTTGAGGTGAAAAAATAAAATTTGATGCGTTAGCGCCCTCTACAGATCAAAGCAAATTTTTATATGGGGAGCAAAAAATGTAGTTTTTTGAAATTTTGCACAAAATTCTATTTTGGCCTCCCGATCAAAGAAGCCAATCAGATCAATGTCATATTTTGTACGGTGAAGCTGTACCGATGATTTAAACACCCCGTGTAATTCCTATGGGAAAATCACAAAATGTCTAAAATTTGCAAATTTCTTTACAATGTACTTTTACGAACCCAAGGTGAAATTTGGTGAAACTCATCCTGAGGAGTGGGACACAAAAACGTATCAAAAAGTTTTTGGATAAGTATTACGGTCTCCTTGCGGCAAAGCCGCAAAGTTGCCCAGAATTTTACAAATTACATAAACATCCTGTTATCCCTATGGGAAAATGGATAAAGCTCTCAAATTTACACTTTGCACTTTTACAAACTCCTCCTCAGGCGTGAGCCCGACCAACCTGACATTTGGTGAAAACGATCCTGAGTAGTGGGTCATCTAAAGTTATCCAAGACTTTAGCACAAGTATTACCATGTTTGTGCGGAGCAGCCTCAAACTTTGACAAAATTGTAGACATTTTCTGTGAAATATGAGCAGTAGGAGGCGCAGTAGTGCCACGGATTCTGCAGCAGGTATTTTATGAGGAAGGACATTGAGGCGCTTACTGCTCTTGAGTTGCCGCTTGCGGCTATATTTTTCATTATTACGCTAAAAACATGTTATTTTCATTATTCTCAGCTAAAATCACGCTATTTTCATTATTTTTCAGCTAAAACCCTTTGGTGAGTGAAAAAGCGTACAATTCCTTCTTGATGCTTCCAGTTCCTTCGGGGTCCAGGACTTTGAAGGCGCTCAGGATCACGTCCTCGGGGTCAGCGCCTGGAGACACAAGAACCAGATAAAGTGTGTCCAACCACCAAGTGCAGCAGAAAACCCTCACCCTCTGTTTACTCTGGGGAGTTTAAACAGATTTATTCAGTTTTGACTCAGAAAACACGACATTCACACATTCTTAGAAAACAAGTGTCGCTCTGGGCTTTAAGGAGAGACTCTGCAGGTGAAGTCGTATTTAAAGATTTGAATTGTAAACTTTACTCACATAAATGTAAGAAAAAATTTGTCAAGTTTTTCATCATATTTTCATGTAGAAATAAGACATTTTATGTAAAAATGACCAAAAATCCACATATTTGGGACGTTTAAATCTGAAAAATGGACAGAACCAGGTTTAAATTTCTTGGTTCATTTTGTAACATATTAGTTATAAAAATGTACAGAGAGGATTTGGATTTATTATTGAGTTTTTAAGTAAACTAGACTGGACTGAAAATTGTACTAAAATTTCAAATTTCGCCTCATTTAAAAAAAACTTGAATAAATGAGTTTCAGAATCTGATCTTAAATCCTTGTTTGGTCTAAATGTGTTGAGTCCAGATTGTACAGTTTGTGTGGATCTACTTTAGGCTGATCTTTATGTCTCGAGGGACAAAAATGCATTTGAAGAAAACAATGTCAGAGAAATCTATGGATGAAGTGGATTCAATGGAAGAATCAAACATCAGGAGCAGATTGGACACGTTTGATGTTTCATGAAAGTCCAGATGTGAGAGAGAAAAGTGACCAAAAAACAAACAATTGAAATAAATGAGTTTTGCTGCAGAGTCTCACCTTAAGAAAAAAACAATAATCATAAATGTGTTATTTTGTTTGGATTCTTAAGGATTAACGTCAACCAAAGACATTTACAGCTACATTTGAGCAGATTTCTCATGAATTAACTGAAAATTGTCGTCTGTTTAATCCTCAAAAGTCTCCAGAAGTACAGAAAAATATCAGTTCCCATGTGAAAAAATAATAATCTCGAGCTAAACTTACCCTTGAGCTTCTCGCCGAACATGGTGAGGAACACGGTGAAGTTGATTGGACCACTGGCCTCTTTGATCATGGCCTCCAGCTCCTCATTCTTCACGTTCAGTTGACCTAAAACACACAAGAAACAGAAGAAGAAGAGAAGAAGAAGAAACAGAAGAAGAAAGAAAGAAGAAGAAACAGAGAAGAAGAAACAGAAGAAGAAGAAGAGAAGAAGAAACAGAGAAGAAGAAACAGAAGAAGAAACAGAGAAGAAGAAACAGAAGAAGAAGAAGAGAAGAAGAAACAGGAGAAGAAGAAACAGAGAAGAAGAAACAGAGAAGAAGAGAAGAAGAAGAAACAGAAGAAGAAAGAAAGAAGAAGAAACAGAGAAGAAGAAGAAACAGAAGAAGAAACAGAAGTTATACATTGTTTTTAGGTAAATATTAATTTTCATAATTCAGAAATGAAACTTAAATCATTGAGTTTGACTGAAAACAGACTCAGACTCACAGCCGCTGGACTTTTGTGATAAACGCTTTGTATTTGTTTCATGCCCTGATTTTATATTATTTTCCACTAGAATTTTGCCCTTTCTCCAGTCACAAGATGGCTGCCACTACTGCCACCCTCCCCCCTGACTCACCCACGGGGGCCCTCCCCCTGACTCACCCATGGAGGCCCTCCCCCCTCTCCCTCCCCCTGACTCACCCATGGAGGCCCTCCCCCCTCTCCCTCCCCCCTGACTCACCCACGGGGGCCCTCCCCCTGACTCACCCACGGGGACCCTCCCCCCTGACTCACCCATGGTGGCCCTCCCCCCTCTCCCTCCCCCCTGACTCACCCACGGAGGCCCTCCCCCCTCTCCCTCCCCCCTGACTCACCCACAGAGGCCCTCCCCCCTCTCCCTCCCCCCTGACTCACCCACGGAGGCCCTCCCCCCTCTCCCTCCCCCCTGACTCACCCACAGAGGCCCTCCCCCCTCTCCCTCCCCCCTCTCCCTCCCCCCTGACTCACCCACGGAGGCCCTCCCCCCTCTCCCTCCCCCCTGACTCTCCCACAGAGGCCCTCCCCCCTCTCCCTCCCCCCTGACTCACCCATAGAGGCCAGCACGTCGCGCAGGTCGTCTTTGCTGATGATGCCGTCTCTGTTCTGGTCGATGATTGTGAAAGCCTGAGCACAAACAGAGGGCGCCCTTTACTTTCACTTAAACCTGATGGAAAATGATTGTGGGCTCAACATTTCTGAGTATTTTCCAGTAAAACCCATAAATCTGGATTGTTCTTCATCAAAAATGCAAAGAGTTGATGATAATTTCCTCAAACATGATGATGATAGAATAATAAATGTGTTTGAGCCTCTGATGTCACTCACGTGTCTGAGGCTCTGACACTAAACCATCGACATTTGTCACATTTCGTGATTATTCTGAGGTGAATTCATTTCCAGTTATCCATTTGGTAAATTCCTTTGAACATTGTTTACTTGAACTGCTTTCTACCTGTGGCCCATCGAGGGACTGTTGTTGTGATTCTACAAAAATGAATTGAATCCCAGTTTCTCAGTGAAATCACTTTATGTTGCGCTTCACTTTTGCCTCCGTTCTGGATTTACAATGTTTTCATTTAAATACAATCGAAATCCTGATCATTTTTAGCCCTATCGTCCTAATTATCACATAATCAGTCAGAAATACCTTAAAATCAGTTAAATATTCTGCGTCACGTGCGCAATTAAAGCTCACGTTAGTCAAAACTCCTCAAATCCAGATTAAAATGACGAATTCAGGTCATTTTAAGGAGGATTCAGGTCGTTTTAAGGAGGATTCAGGTCGTTTTAAGGAGGATTCAGGAGGATTCAGGTCGTTTTAAGGAGGATTCATGTCGTTTTAAGGAGGATTCAGGTCGTTTAAGGAGGATTCAGGTCGTTTAAGGAGGATTCAGGTCGTTTTAAGGAGGATTCCGGTCGTTTTAAGGAGGATTCCGGTCGTTTTAAGGAGGATTCCGGTCGTTTAAGGAGGATTCAGGTCGTTTAAGGAGGATTCCAGTCGTTTTAAGGAAGATTCAGGTCGTTTTAAGGAGGATTCGGGTCGTTTTAAGGAGGATTCGGGTCGTTTTAAGGAGGATTCGGGTCGTTTTAAGGAGGACTCGGGTCGTTTTAAGGAGGATTCGGGTCGTTTAAGGAGGATTCGGGTCGTTTAAGGAGGATTCGGGTCGTTTTAAGGAGGATTCAGGTTGTTTTAAGGAGGATTCAGGTCGTTTAAGGAGGATTCAGGAGGATTCAGGTCGTTTTAAGGAGGATTCAGGTCGTTTTAAGGAGGATTCAGGTCGTTTTAAGGAGGATTCAGGTCGTTTTAAGGAGGATTCAGGTCGTTTAAGGAGGATTCAGGTCGTTTAAGGAGGATTCGGGTCGTTTTAAGGAAGATTCAGGTTATTTAAGGAGGATTCAGGTCGTTTTAAGGAGGATTCAGGTCGTTTAAGGAGGATTCAGGTCGTTTTAAGGAAGATTCAGGTTATTTAAGGAGGATTCAGGTCGTTTTAAGGAGGATTCAGGTCGTTTAAGGAGGATTCAGGTCGTTTTAAGGAAGATTCAGGTTACTTAAGGAGGATTTTAAGTTTTAAGGAGGACAGGTGAACGTCTCTTGCTATGGAGGAAGCAGAACATGCGGCACAAACCAGAGCCGCGACAGACATCAGAATTTACAGCCGAGAAGAACAAGTCTCCCCTTCCCATTTCTCCAGTAAAATCGCCACGCGCTGCGCTTTACTTTTGTCGCGCGTCTTTGTCGGACGGCGAGGCTCGAGGGAGCGCCGTCCGTCATCGCTGGAGGGACAGCTGAGTCCACCCGAAACCCAAACATTGTGAAAGGCTGGAGTGAGGGGCGAGGAGCGACACCAGAGACTTAATCCGCCTCAGACTCGGGGTTAAATTCAGACGCCGACCCTGAGCCGCAGCTGTTCCTCGCGATCAGACGACTCGCCGGAAACGCCACGCGCAGCTGGGATCTCGACGAACGCACGACAAACACAGGATTCCACTGCGTTTACTGGAGCTTTTGTTGTTTTTAATGCCATTTTTAGGTTTTCCTGGACAAATCCTCACAGAAATGTTAGTTCACTGCAAAAAATGAGTCTTGATTTATGGATTATTCATTTTACTCAGACGTTTTGCCTCGTTATCACTAGTAATTTACTGGAACTAGATTATTTTACCTTTTTCAAACCGTTTCTGACTTGTTTCAATACATTTCTTCATATTTCAAGCCAAATTATCTGACACTGGGTTAAGATAATTTTACTTTCTACCCCTTTGGCAAATTGATTTCTTATTTCAAGATAAATTATTGCATAATCTGTCAGAAATACCTTGAAACCGGTGAAATATTCTGCATCACATCAGCAACTAAATCTAAATAAGTCTAAACTACTCAAATACAAATAAAAAATTATAAATTCAAGTCATTTTAAACTGGACTAGAGCTACATTTTTGCTAGTATTTTATTTTATCTACAGATATATTACACACTTTACCATAAATTATAATTTTGTGAAACTCAAATATAATTTTGAGGTGAGAAAATGTTATTATTTACATGTTTTGAGACAGAAAAGCAAACAAACTGAATTTTTTTCTCTGTAAAATCAGACTTTTTGCTTATTTTTTTGTTGTGTAGACTTAAAATCATTAGTATTTCAAACAGATGTCAGTTTATTATTGAAAATATTAACTTTTTTTCTGGAATTCTGAACATTTTCATGATATTTTGAAGAGTTTATAAGAAATCTTCAGATAAAACAAGCTATTTTGGGGTTTTTGCAGTGCATTAATCCTGTCATGTTTTTACTCTCAGCCTCGGCTAACCCTGATGCCCTCCCTGTGCCCTGTCCCTTTGCCTCGGATGCCCTGTCCCTTTGCCTCGGATGCCCTGTCCCTTTGCCTCGGATGCCCTGTCCCTTTGCCTCAGATGCCCTCCCGTCGGAGCGTTCTCGTGTGTCTCAGGCTCCTCTTTCCTTCAGATCCTCGTTTCGTTCTCAACACCGCGACGCTCTGAAAGTAAACTGTGCTCGACCCGCTGCGACCTCTGCACGCTCTCCCTGTGCTCGACCTGAGACCTCTGCACGCTCGACCTGAGACCTCTGCACGCTCTCCCTGTGCTTGACCTGAGACCTCTGCACGCTCTCCCTGTGCTTGACCTGAGACCTCTGCACGCTCTCCCTGTGCTCGACCTGAGACCTCTGCACGCCCTGTGGCTCACAGGAGCCACAGGGGGGCGCTGCAGGAGCCACAGGGGGGCGCTGCAGGGGGGCACTGCAGGAGCCACAGGGGGGCACTGCAGGGGGGCGCTGCAGGAGCCACAGGGGGGCACTGCAGGGGGCGCTGCAGGAGCCACAGGGGGCGCTGCAGGAGCCACAGGGGGGCACTGCAGGAGCCACAGGGGGGCACTGCAGGGGGGTGCTGCAGGAACCACACGGGGGCGCGGCAGGAGGGCGCTGCAGGAGCCACAGGGGGCGCTGCAGGAGCCACAGGGGCCACAGGGGGCGCTGCAGGAGCCACAGGGGGGCACTGCAGGAGCCACAGGGGGCGCTGCAGGAGCCACAGGGGGCGCTGCAGGAGCCACAGGGGGGCGCTGCAGGAGCAGGTGGCGCTAGTCATGAGTCTAAGGCTTTCTTTTGTTGCAGTGAAACCTGAACATGTCGCCATGGTGACTCAGACCTCTGCTCCAGATGCCCTGTCACACTAACTGCAGTGCCTTGCCCACGGACACAGGTGAGAGCTGAACCTCTTACCTCCTGGTAAGAGGGCGGGTGTTGAACCACACACCTCCTGGTCAGAGGGCGGGTGTTGAACCTCACACCACCCGGTCAGAGGGCGGGTGTTGAACCTCACACCTCCTGGTAAGAGGGCGGGTGTTGAACCACACACCTCCTGGTCAGAGGGCGGGTGTTGAACCACACACCTCCTGGTCAGAGGGCGGGTGTTGAACCACACACCTCCTGGTCAGAGGGCGGGTGCTGAACCACACACCTCCTGGTCAGAGGGCGGGTGCTGAACCACTCACCTCCTGGTCAGAGGGCGGGTGCTGAACCACACACCTCCTGGTCAGAGGGCGGGTGCTGAACCACACACCTCCTGGTCAGAGGGCGGGTGCTGAACCACACACCTCCTGGTCAGAGGGCGGGTGCTGAACCACTCACCTCCTGGTCAGAGGGCGGGTGCTGAACCACACACCTCCTGGTCAGAGGGCGGGTGTTGAACCACTCACCTCCTGGTCAGAGGGCGGGTGTTGAACCACACACCTCCTGGTCAGAGGGCGGGTGCTGAACCACACACCTCCTGGTTAGAGGGCGGGTGTTGAACCACACACCTCCTGGTCAGAGGGCGGGTGCTGAACCACACACCTCCTGGTCAGAGGGCGGGTGCTGAACCACTCACCTCCTGGTTAGAGGGCGGGTGCTGAACCACTCACCTCCTTGTACTCCTGGATCTGGCTCTGCTCAAACATGGAGAACACGTTGGAGGAGCCCTCTCCGGCTGCTGCCCTCCTCTTGGCCTTCTTTGGTGCCTGAAAGACAAAACACAGGGACAAGTGTGAGGTTTGACTGACGTAAAAAACATCACAGAACGACACGTTAGACGCACAAAGTGAACAGAACTGCACTTATTTAAACGTGAACCTCAAGAAAAGTTACACATTTGGATAAAAATTCACCAACTCAAATACAGTTAAAGTGCGTATGACGGGTTTTTAGGATTTTCCAATTTTGACTTCATTCAGTGCATTAATAGCTCTTGTGAATATAAATTGTAGTTTTGCACCAATCGGGTCGCTATTTGTGGAGAAAAGTTGAAAAATCTGTTGAAAATTACAGGAAGTAAACAGACTGATGACATCACACTGTGAGACAAAGGTTATGCATAATTTACACAAAATAAACTACTTTTTTGACCCTTTAAACACTGATTCAACAAAATATGTGTTAACATGTATTTTTATTTGTCAAATAAACAAATCTGTGACATTGGATGAGTTTTGGCCGCGTACAGTGTGGTTGCTATGGTAATTTCCTAGTGTGATGTCATATTTTACAACCAGGAAATACAATTAAAAACCTAAAATAATCGCTAAACTGTGGTAAATGTGTATAGATTTTAGTAGAAATTGAAATATATTTGTCTTAGCTGCATTTTAGTTAAATGAGTAGTTCAACCTGTCATAGGCCCTTTAATGTAAGATAAGAAAAGATAAAAGTATCGACACTAAAACTCAACAAACAAGACAAAACGTGACTTTTCCTGATTCATTTTAGAATCTTGAGCTTTAAAACCAAATTTTTTATTGGGATTTGAATGATTTATTTGGACAAAAGTGTGAGTTATTTGGAGTTTTAGGAGAGACTGGTCAGTTTAATCTACATTTTACTTTATGAATGTTAATTACTCTACTATTAGTGTTTATGCGAGATCCAAATCATTGTGAGCGCTTTTGCCGAGGCCACGCCCACTTTTAGTCAGTTAATCGTCTTTTAGTCGATTACAGAAAATTTGAGGTAAAAATATGTACAAAATGAAGCACTAACTTATTCATAAATAAATAAATAATAAGCAAAAATGACAAGTTAAATGCACAAATTGTCGTTATTTAAAAGCGTAACATCGTCAAAAGTCTTTAAACCAATCACACCATTTGAAAATTTGGATTAAAAATTTACCGACGCAAATACTTTAAACAAAAAGGATCGATACTGAACTCATGTCAAAACTAGACTAAACTAGACACTTGTTCAAACAAAAATAAATCTCATAAACGCGACAAAATTCGACTTTTTTTTAACTGTTTTAGAGTTTAATCAGAACGACTGTAAAACCAGATGCAAACCTAAAGAAAGGGTCAAAAATGACAGTGTTTGTCTAAAACCTTGACCTGAACAAGAGCTCTTTTTACTCTCAGTTGTATTGAAATTGTTTTTAGAATTGAGTTTTAAACGTTAGTGTCATGACAAATACGAAATAAGAACACAAAGATTTACAGATTTTAAAAAACTTTTGTTAAACGCAGCAGATTTATCCGTTAGACGTCAGTATTTTAAAAGCGTTAACTTGAGACGTAAACTCTTTCAGATAAAATCCATGAAATATTCAAACCATGACACAAAACACCGCAAGATTTTTAACAACTTTGCCATTTTTAAAGGTTTTTGTACGTACCACATCGCTCCTAAATCCACTTTTTCAATTAATGACACAAAAAAATCCCATCGTTTTCCATTGTTTCATGATTTAACGTTTAACTTAAACTCAAGATCACAATTGTTTTTCGTCAGAAGTGTGCAAAAACCTGTCTGTAAATGTGTTTTTAGTGTTGAAGTATCGAATAAAACATGATAAAAGTGTAAAATTAACCAAAAAAAGAGCAAAAACATCACATTATTCTCTTCGTTTAAAAGTTGCACTTAAAGTTTGTTATATTTTCATCCTTAAACTGCTCATTTCGACGCCTTTTTAAACATTTTAATCGTAGTTGAATTTTTCCGATGTCCAAAACGACGACTGCGACATCCTCCGTTTCCCGACGCATCTCCGACTTTTACCGAACACCGAGACCGTCTAAAAATCTAAAAATCCGAAAATCTAAAAACACAGAGCGGTTTAAAATCCGTTTGGCGCCGGCCGCACTCACCATCTCGAGCCGCGAGCAGAGGTTTGTTTGGTTGATCAAGAAGGAAAGACCCTGTGAAGCCGCGTTCTCCGGCCGCTCATCCACGCTTTTATAGCAGCGCCGCGGCCGGTCTAACTTTAGCCTGCTTCAAGTTTGGAGCGGCACAAACTCCGGGCGTCGAGAGGAGACGAGGACGAGGAGGAGGAGGAGGAGGAGGAGAGGAGGAGAGGATGCAGCGATGGAGCAGGATCGGCTTTCAGAGCGGCAGAAATAGAGCCGGGCCTTGGTATTACGCGCACCTGATATCGAGCGGGACTAATAAGGAGATTCATTTGGGACGGACGCTCGGGGCCCGGACACTGGACACGCGCTCAAATCCACAAGGATGTTATTTTTGGGCTCGGCGATGTCGCGGCGAGAAAAAGTAAATCCCACATAAGCTCTCTGGGATCGTCCCCGGAGGTTTGGAACGGCAGTGTGGCTCGTGAAAAGCAGAGTCGGAGGCGAACAAACCCCCGCTCAGGCCCTCAGACCTTCAGACCCTCAGACCCTCAGGCCCTCAGACCCTCAGACCCTCAGACCCTCAGACCCTCAGACCTTCAGACCCTCAGACCTTCGGCTCAGACTCTCAGACCCTCAGACCTCAGACCTTCAGACCCTCAGACCTTCAGACCCTCAGACCCTCAGACCTCAGACCCTCAGACCCTCAGACCCTCAGACCTCAGACCTTCAGACCTTCAGACCTTCAGACCCTCAGACCTTCAGACCTTCAGACCCTCAGACCTTCAGACCCTCAGACCTCAGACCCTCAGACCCTCAGACCTCAGACCTTCGGACCTTCGGACCCTCGGACCCTCGGACCCTCGGACCCTCAGACCTTCAGACCCTCAGACCCTCAGACCCTCAGGCCCTCAGACCTCAGACCCTCAGACCTTCAGACCCTCAGAGCCTCGGGCCCTCGGACCCTCAGACCCTCAGACCCTCAGACCTCAGACCTTCAGACCCTCAGACCCTCAGACCCCCAGACCCCCAGGCCCTCAGACCTCAGACCCTCAGACCTTCAGACCCTCAGACCTTCAGACCTTCAGACCTCAGAGCCTCAGGCCCTCAGACCTCAGACCTTCAGGCCCTCAGGCCCTCAGACCTTCAGGCCCTCAGACCCTCAGACCTTCAGGCCCTCAGACCTCAGACCTCAGACCCTCAGACCCTCAGACCCCCAGGCCCTCAGACCTCAGACCCTCAGACCTTCAGACCCTCAGACCCTCAGACCTTCAGTCCCTCAGACCCTCAGACCTTCAGACCTCAGACCCTCAGGCCCTCAGACCTCAGACCCTCAGACCTCAGACCTGTGGGTTTGACCCTGTTCCTGCGACAAAGTGCAGGACGTCACACAATGACAAAGACAACGGCTCGTAGACCGTAACTATCAGTGAAACCCACCCCGACATCCCAAGGCCACTGAGTCAGAGCTGAAACTGGAGATGCTCTCAGAGGTCGACTCGTCACAACGATTATGTCCACATTTTTAACGAAGCACGATTAGATGATGCATCGTCTTAATCTTGTTTGTTTTTTGTTCACTTTTCTCTCTCACATCTGGACTTTCATGTGAAACAACAACCGTGTCCAATCTGCTCCTGATGTTTGATTCTTCCATTGAATCCACTTCATCCATAGATTTCTCTGACATTGTTTTCTTCAAATGCATTTTTGTCCCTCGAGACATAAAGATCAGCCTAAAGTAGATCCACACAAACTGTACAATCTGGACTCAACACATTTAGAACAAACACAAGGATTTAAGATCTGAGCCTGAAACTGATTTAGTGAAGTTTGAAGGAGAAAAAATTAGGCGAAAAATTTTAGGACAATTTTCAGTCAGATCTAGTTTACTCAAAAACTAAATAATAAACCTAAAATCCCCTCTGTACATTTTTATAACTAATATGTGACAAAATGAACCAAGAAATTTAAACCTGGTTCTGTCCATTTTTCAGATTTAAATGTCACAAATATGTGGATTTTTGATCATTTTTACATAAAATGCTTTATTTCTACATGAAAACATGACATGATGAAAAACTTGTAACACATTTCTTACATGTCACATGTCTTACACTTTTGTGAGTAAACTACTGGAGAAGTTCTTTAAATTTAAGATTTTTTCCTGTTCACCTGCAGCGTCTCTCCTTAAATCCCCCCAAACAGTTTATCAACTCAAGTTTGGTCGATCAAAATACCACAGAGTGATTAATGGACCAAAGACTAAAGCTCTGAAGCTCTGGAGCTGGAGCTGGATGTTGGAGCTGGACACTGTCGTGGCTCCAGGCTCCTCTGAGTTTTAGGGCTCGGCTGCTCCGTCCTGCCGGGTGTTGGTCTTAAACCGTCAGTTTGGTCCTGGACATGAGCCTGTCCAGAGCTGAGGGGCTAACCACTCTGCCACGGCAGCAACACTGTCCTACTGTTTAAACCTCGTTTAGACGTGACAGAGTCCATTGTCTGTGGCCACGCCCCCTGACCCCTTGACCCCCAGACCCTCCACACGCTGCCCCGGGGAAGCTGTGGCTACAGTCGTACCACCAAGAACAATTCAGTGTGAAGTGGGCTGTGATCCTTTAGTCGATTTAGTCGACCAATCATTTCATTACGATTCAAATTGCAAAAAATGAAGAGATGGAGTGAGTTGGCTGACATTTTTAGAATAACAACATAAAAATCTAACATAAATAATCTCTTTCCTTGTACTTTTCTGTATAAATATTTGTTTATACTGATGCAGTTGTGCTCTTTTGAGTGCAGTTTGGGACAAATACATGGAGATACTTTATAGTTTTGATATATTTTTGCCACACCCCCTTTCAGTCGATTAATCGGTGGATCGGACGAGTCTGAGGGCCACGACCCGCTCGGTGCAAATCGTTTTTTGAAGACGTTTTTCTCCTTCATGACTTCTCTTTAACATCTGGACAAACCTTTGGTACAAATGAAGACGTGAGGTGTTAAAGTGTTTGTCGTGTTCATGTTGGAGCAAAGGATCATGGTCTGTGTAGTTCTGTTTGTGTTACTTTGGGATTTCTGGTGAAGGCCCTCGATTTTATTGTGAGACTTTTGTCAAAACAACATCAAGTTTGGGTTCCATTTTGTCCTAAATTTATAGTTTATAACGAAGGCAAGGCAAGTGTGTCTGTAGAGCACACCAGGCGGTTCAAAGTGTTTACGTCATAGAACTATAATAAAACCTGGAAGATGAACCCAAAAGAAAAAAAAAACGACCAGCAGCTGCAGGTCTTTGTGTTAGCGTTAGCTTGTGTGATTGTAATTGTGTTCTTCATGTTAGACACACGTGAAGCGTCTGAAATGAAATAAAATACAACTTACAGGTGTCTCTAGTCGAGCCTTTTCCACGAGCTTCTGTTTGTATCGTCCGACGCTCGTTCACGTGACTCACACATGTTTGTGTGACGTCACTTCAGATAAAAACGGTAATTTCTGTGATCTTATAAACGGTAGAAAAGAACATTTCCTTCTATTTTATTTAAATACCGATAATAATTCAGTCCTGTCTGTGATTATAATGTGACATTTTAGAAAAAGGCTGCAGTACCTCACACGACCACTAATCAATCTGGGACAGACAGAGGGGGCGTGGCTTATCCAGTTCTTTTGATACATCCATGGTTTACACAGAATAAGAGTTCATTAAAGGCACAAACAAACAAAAAGTGCTTTAAACAGAAGCGTGTCGTTTGCAGAGCTGAACACGGCCCGAGCAGAGGCCGGTCTCCAGCTCCACGGTCAGTTTTTAGCTGCATAAAACTGAAACGCCCCATGTTTGTTTCACTAATGACGACTTATTAGTTTTCACCTATAAATAACCTGAATCCCTCACGGTCTGGTGCGACTTTAAAGTGCGGGGTTCAAATTTAATCCGAGGACCGTGAGTCGACGCTGCAGCTCAGATCGTCAAATCAAACGAGCACAGCATTTATTTATAAGTTTTACTTCCCTGCCATAAAGTGGAGGGAGGGGAGGGCATCTGACACACGGGCGCAGGAGGATGGGAGGGCATCTGACTCTGAGCCACGTCACATGATCGTAAAAACGGCTCGGGTTTCAGTCTGAAGTGTTTGGCCGGCGTTGTGGGAATCAAACCCTCGGCCCAAAGGCTTCGGTAGCACAGGGTTTATTAATACTCCGGACGTATTTAACTGTTACTTGTTTATTTGGCGTTTGTAAAAGTACAATTCATGTTATTCTCTCACGTTAGATCGAAATTCTATGGTTTGAAGTGTTTGTGTTGGAAAAAAGCAACACATTTGAATTTCCAGAGTAGACAGGTCAGTTAGTTTGTTTTTCTAGAACAAAACAAAAGACAATTTTCTAGACTTTAATTTGTATTTTAGCTTCAAAAGAGTCTAATTTATGGAACAGAATCTAATATATCTCTAGATAAAATTAAAAATTATTGTGGGCTCAACATTTCTGTGAGTATTTTCCAGTAAAACCCATAAATCTGGATTGTTCTTCATCAAAAATGCAAAGAGTTGATCATAATTTCCTAAAACATAATGTAAAATACAATAATAAATGTGTTTAAAACAGACTCAAAATGACACAATTTAACTAAAAGTCACAATAAACGTTTGTAAAAGTGACAAAAATGCAACTAAAGCCACAAAAACACGACTAAAAGCAACAAAAGCGTGACTAGACGCAACAAAAAGCAACACATTTGAATGTCCAGAGTAGAAAGGTCAGTTAGTTTGGTTTTCTAGAACAAACCAAGGACAAAATAGCCTTAAAGTTGTGTTTTAGCTTCAAAAGAATTTAATTTATGGAACAGTATCTAATATATTTCTAGATAAAATGAGAAATGATTGTGGGCTCAACATTTCTGTGAGTATTTTTCCAGTAAAACCCATAAATCTGGATTGTTCTTCATCAAAAATGCAAAGAGTTGATCATAATTTCCTCAAACATGATGTAAAATACAATAATAAATGTGTTTAAAGCAGCTCTGATGTCACTCACATGTGTCTGAGGCTTTTACTGACACTAAATCATCTACATTTGTCATATTTTGTGATATTCTGAGGTTAATCCCGGTTTCTCAGTGAAATCACATTATGCTCTTCACTTTTGCCTCCGTTTATAATTCAGAAAGTCTTTGATACAGACTCTTAAAGGGTCTATTCACTTTATTCCTGAAGTTGTTGTACGCGCCGCCGTCTTGTTTCCGTTGTTGTTCACACGGAGCAGACGAGCTCAACAGAAAATAAGTTCTACTCGACTAAAAAGACGTTTTCAGTAAATCGTTGTGTTGTGACTTGTTGTTGCTCGTGTTCATTAAACATTTTACACAAATCAATCGACTTTATGTAACATTTTAGCGTCAGACTTTTCCCTCGTTCATCATTAGCTTTAACAGAGTTCTCATCAAACGGAAGTTCATTTACAACAAAAGTGCAAAAAACTGCAAAAGTGGGCGGGGCAGAATAAGGTCAATACACTTTTTCTTTTGATTTTTGGATGGTCTCTCTTTCATTTTGTCATTTTGTTAGGGTATTATAAAAATTTGATTAGAAGGAAAAGAAACAGCGTATGCATCTTTACCTCCTCAAAAGACTAAAATGGCCTTTTTCCATACATTTTTTGGAGACTAAATCAAACCATATGTTGTGGCGCTAATGAAGCTAGTTTTACATACAAGCCCTGATTGATGGGTTAAACACCAAATATCCTGCCAACAACGCCAAATGTTGTTCACTGAACAAGAAGTCAAACAGACTTTAGACAAAGTTACTTTAGTACATTTTTCCGTGGATTCTTATTACTTTTAAGGGCTGCACAAATCCCTACATTTGACAAATGTCTGTGTGAGATACTTTCACTCAAGGTGTATTTTTATTTGGGTATTTCAATACTTTTAACTGAAACTTTATAATAAGTGCACTTCACGACCTGCACTCCACAGAAGCTGAGGATTACACCAGACGCACCGACAACAAACATCACACTAAAGAACAAAAGGGCGAGGCCTGGGTCTGGACTCTGGTCTAGTCCCTGGTCTGGTCCCTGGTCTGGTCCCTGGTCTGGTCCCTGGTCTGGTCCCTGGTCTGGTCCCTGGTCTAGTCTCTGGTCTGGTCCCTGGTCTAGTCTCTGGTCTAGTCCCTGGTCTAGTCTCTGGTCTAGTCCCTGGTCTGGACTCTGGTCTAGTCCCTGGTCTAGTCTCTGGTCTAGTCCCTGGTCTGGACTCTGGTCTAGTCCCTGGTCTAGTCCCTGGTCTAGTCCCTGGTCTAGTCTCTGGTCTAGTCCCAGGTCTGGTCTGGTCCCTGGTCTGGTCTCTGGTCTAGTCCCAGGTCTAGTCTCTGGTCTAGTCCCTGGTCTAGTCCCTGGTCTGGACTCTGGTCTAGTCCCTGGTCTAGTCTCTGGTCTAGTCCCAGGTCTGGTCTGGTCCCTGGTCTGGTCTCTGGTCTAGTCCCAGGTCTAGTCCAGGTCTAGTCTCTGGTCTAGTCCCAGGTCTAGTCCCAGGTCTAGTCTCTGGTCTGGTCTCTGGTCTAGTCCCAGGTCTAGTCCCTGGTCTGGTCCCTGGTCTAGTCTCTGGTCTAGTCCCTGGTCTAGTCTCTGGTCTAGTCCCTGGTCTGGACTCTGGTCTAGTCCCTGGTCTAGTCCCTGGTCTAGTCCCTGGTCTGGTCCCTGGTCTAGTCCCTGGTCTGGTCTCTGGTCTAGTCCCTGGTCTGGACTCTGGTCTAGTCCCTGGTCTGGTCCCTGGTCTGGTCCCTGGTCTAGTCCCTGGTCTGGTCCCTGGTCTAGTCCCTGGTCCGGTCCCTGGTCCGGTCCCAGGTCCAGTCCCAGGTCCGGTCCCTGGTCTAGTCTCTGGTCTGGTCCCTGGTCTAGTCCCTGGTCTGGTTCCTGGTCTAGTCCCTGGTCTGGTCTGGACTCTGGTCCCTGGTCTAGTCCCTGGTCTAGTCCCTGGTCTGGACTCTGGTCTAGTCCCTGGTCCGGTTCCTGGTCTAGTCCCTGGTCTAGTCTCTGGTCTGGTCCTTGGTTTGGTCCCTGGTCCAGTCCCTGGTCTGGTCCCTGGTCTGGTCCCTGGTCTGGTCCCTGGTCTGGTCCCTGGTCTGGACTCTGGTCCCTGGTCTAGTCCCTGGTCTGGACTCTGGTCTAGTCCCTGGTCCAGTCCCTGGTCTAGTCCCTGGTCTGGACTCTGGTCCTTAGACTCACAGGGATTACTCTGGATGCACAGGACATTCTCAGGAGCTCTGGGATGCCACAGCTGACACAGACTGAAATAGACCCGGCCCTCGGACCCCGGGGACCAGTCCGGACCCTCCAGACCCTCCCGGACTCTCCCTCAGACCCCTCCAGACTTCCTCAGACCCATGTGGATCTTTCTTGTTCAGGCCAAACTTTCCACAGACGTTTGGATCTGGAGCCGTGTCCTGCTCCGTCTCTAACTCAAAGAGAAATTTTCAGCTTTTTCTACATTTCTTTCACTTCTCTGCAGAGCCTCTGCGCTGCGTTAACCTTTCTTTTTGTAAGCTTTCGGACTCTCTCTGACCCTCTTGGACTCTCTCTGACCCTCTCGGACTCTCTTGGACTCTCTCTGACCCTCTCAGACTCTCTTGGACCTTTCCAGACTCAGTCAGACCTTTTTTAAAACACTCTGGGACACTCCTGGACATAGTCAGACTCTATGTGACTCTCTCAGACATCCTCCAACACTCTCTGACCCTCTCTGATTCTCCCAGACTCTTTCAGCTTTCAGACACTCCTTGACCGTCTTGGACTCTCCTGAATTCTCTCAAACCCTCTCTGACCCTCTTAGACTCTCTCTGACCCTCTTGGACTCTCTTGGACTCTCTCTGACACTCTTGGACTCTCTCTGACCCTCTCAGACTCTCTCAGACCATCTTGGACCCTCTCAGACTCTCTCAGACTCTCTCTGACTCTCCCTGACCCTCCCGGAGCCTCTCGGACCCCTCAGATCTCATAAACCTCCTCTGGGACTCTTTTGTCTCTTGTTATTTCAGTGTTTGGTGTAAATCTGGACTCAGACGGCTGACGCTCTCATTAGTTTGTGTCTGATTAAAGGCTCAGCTGAACTGGTCCAGGTCTGTCCTGTCTCTGATCTGAGTCTGGCCCAGACTTTGAACATGGATTTAGACAAAAGAACACCAGCGGTAAATGTGCTCCGTCATGTGTGCATTACACTCCAGTCATACTCCTTCCATCACACAGGCCCTGGTGCTCGTCCTGGACCTGCTCCTGGTCCTAGTCCTGGTCCTAGTGTTGGTCCTGGTCCTGGGACGGTGTCCAGTTCAGAACCAGTTCTGCTGTTTTCCACTCCCAAAATGCCGCTCCTGGAGCTGAAATCTGGTTCTGATTCTGCACCAGTTCCAGCTGGATCAGAACTGGTCTCAGTGGAATATTAAACATAAAGTTAATATTATAGTCAGCACTTATTTAATGAAATAATAGTGCATTTTAGCTGAAATACAATAGAAACTAGAGACCAGAAAACAAAACAAAAGCTAGCTGTTAGCTCTAGTAAACAATGTGTTGCTACGACAACGGAACAGCACCAGGTGGAAAAGAGAACGAGAGATCTGTACCGCGGAACGCCTCAAGAACTGGTCTGGAGCAGGTCTTTGGTCTTTGGTCTGGAGCAGGTCTTTGGTCTTTGGTCTTTGGTCTGGAGCAGGTCTTTGGTCTGGAGCAGGACTTTGGTCTTTGGTCTTTGGTCTGGAGCAGCTCTTTGGTCTGGAGCAGGTCTTTGGTCTTTGGTCTTTGGTCTGGAGCAGGTCTTTGGTCTGGAGCAGGACTTTGGTCTTTGGTCTTTGGTCTGGAGCAGGTCTTTGGTCTGGAGCAGGACTTTGGTCTTTGGTCTGGAGCAGCTCTTTGGTCTGGAGCAGGTCTTTGGTCTTTAGTCTGGAGCAGGTCTTTGGTCTTTGGTCTTTGGTCTGGAGCAGGTCTTTAGTCTGGAGCAGGTCTTTGGTCTTTGGTCTTTGGTCTGGAGCAGCTCTTTGGTCTGGAGCAGGTCTTTGGTCTGGAGCAGGTCTTTGGTCTTTGGTCTGGAGCTGCTAAACGGCTCTCGTCGCCTTGTTGAGCTGAAACTTGAACCTCAGCTGTTTCTCTGTGACATGACCTCAAGAGAAAGTGAGACATTCAAGAGTCCAGGACTGAGGTCTGGACCCAGGTCTGGACCCTGGTCTGGACCCAGGTCTGGACCCATGTTTCCATAGTAACAATTCAAAACAAGTCTAACGAACGTGAAAAGTCCTCAAAATGGCGCCGGTGTGTGGCGTGTGGCTTCATTCGCGTCAGTTACACTTTACATCAGAGACTGAGCTTGTGTTCCTTCCGTCAGATTTCACTCACAATAATGAACTGTTTAAATCCATACTTTTCACCGATAAATGGAGGGTGTGGAAAACTGACCTTATCTCCATGGAGACAGAGAGCTTTTATTCCATAAATCACTGTAATCCGTCATTCATCAGGAGCAGTGGCGGACTTACCATTAGGCAATAGGCCACAGTTGCCTTGGGCCCCAACCTGCTGGGGCCCCCAATAAGACACCCTCCTGAGCCTCACAGACACACGGCTCTGAAACAGCTGCTTTTCTGTGCTTTTAAACAAGAAAAAGACCAACAAAACAGTCTGGGATTGTCAAATGTATGAATTCTGCCCAAGCCACACCCCTAAAGCTAAATATTAAGTAAAATATAACATTATAAAATGACTAATTCATTTAAATGAGCTGAAACATGTGTAAAATTGCACCAGCAAATGAGAATTATGGTCTGATTTAAAATATTCTTTCCTCTATTTAAAGCTGTTTAGAACATGTAAGTAATACATTTTACAATAGTTCGCTGACCAAACCCAAATGTATTAACCTCCCACTAAACATAAAGCACAAAAACAACGAAACCAAAAGCATTGTTCTTAAAGGAATTAAGAACGATGCAAGAGACATGACAGAAATGTTATAGAAAAATCACTTGATGACGAGGGGCCTGGACTGGGCCCCCAGATTCCTGGGTCCGGCCCTGATCAGGAGTGATCCATCGGTGTTTCATCTGGACATTAAAAAAATCAAGAAAAAATAGAAAAATGTGTCCTTTCACTTTCATCTGATCCTCAGTGTTTAAAGGTCCCATATCCTGCTCTTTCCCCTTCACACAGTCTGTCCTCAGGGCTTTGTTGATACATTTTCTCGTTGTGTAATATCCATAACATAACAGTTTACAAAAAACACCCATTTCTTGGACTGGCCCCCCTCCTGCAAAAGCAAACGGCTCATTCTGAGATCTCACCCCCGAACAGAGAGCAGGCTGCCTCCCCCGCCCAACTCGCGCGCCTCCCCCGCCCAACCCGTGCCTCCCCTGTAGTGGAGATGGTGCATGCGCCGTGTGCTCCGGTAAACAGCGATACACAAACACTGAATAAACATTTTCTGGTCCTGACGGTGCGTCGTGCTGAGTCCTACGTCCTGGATCTGACCTGGAGTTTGACGTGCTCCAGGGCCTCAACCACGGACGTGCCGTTTGGTAAATAACAAGCTAACTCTTCTATCTGTCGTATCCATCGTGTAATTACTGTGTAGCATTAGCATTAGCTGTTTTTATTCTTCCTGGAGGCGTGGCTTAAACACCGCATCATCTTAGTGAGGAGCCCCCGTCTGCTGCTCAGCCGAGGGGGACGGAAAAGACAGTTCTCTAGTGAAAACATGAGGGAATCAATCAAAAAACCACTTTGGGCACAACATACGAGGCCCAGAGAGCCCTGGAGGAAGGTTAGAACCTCTGAAGAGTCCATTTTGCATGTTATGGGTTAGCTTTAACTGTGAAGCAGACGACCTTTAATGACACATTTAACAGGAAACAAAGGCAGGGCGTCCTCAAGTGAACCAGAGATAGTGGAAACAAACTGGAAACAAAGGCGGGTATTCCAGGTGCAACTCCTCCCAGAGGGCGGGGCTTGTCATCCTTGAGCAGTTCGAAGCGGGCGGCAGTAGCTCAGGTGGCAGAGCCTGTCTTCTGCTCTGAAGGTCGTCAGTTCGAATCCCGCTCCAGACATAAACAACCCTCCCTCAGATGAATACTGTCGTCGTGTCCTTGGGCAAGACACTTAACCTCCTCGCCCCCAGTGTGTGCGTGCTCTGGTGTGGAACGTGTGAGTGGTCCCTGGATGTAAAGCCTCAGAAGTGGATCAGCGCTGTATAAACATGTGACCCTTTACCGTGAAGTTACCGGTTCTGTAGCTTGAAAATGACTTTTGGATGGAATGACGTCTTGGTTTTTAAAACATTGTCCAGATAAAACCTCTCAAACCTCGTAGAAAGGGTTTCAGGGGTTGTCATCCGGACGCCGTTTAAAGATCGAGACGTTTCGACTTTTATCCAAAAGTCATTGTCAATCTGAGAGCTGGTCTGGGAACTCAGGCTTATATGCTACTCTAAGTAGTGGGAGTCCAGCCCCCAGGGAGGAGTCACTGAACGCCTGTCTTTGTTAGAAAATTGTTTGTTTGTCACCTGGGACTTGATTAATTGGTCTATCTTGTTTGATTAATGGTTGGCCTCACCTAGTTTCACCTGTGTCTAAAGGTCTATTGTTCTATTGATAGCTGTAGCTCCCTCCTCACTGCTGATTACCTCATTAGCATTTGACTGGTCTATTGATCTGGACCAAGGTGTTAGGATGCTGTCATAAATTTTGGCTAAATTAAATCTTAAGCCCCCATTCCTGTTTAGAGAAGGATTTTCTCTTTTTACAAAAATGGCCTCCTTTACTCCTTCTTGTGCTGTGCTCCCTGTGCAATCTGTGTAAAATCTAACACTCTTCTGAGAATATCTTCAGGGACCATGTTCGTAAGTTCCTTCTGAATAATTTCCATTCTGTACCTCAGTTTATCTATTTTGGTGTTGTTCTCCCTAATTCTTTCACTAAGCATCTGCATCAGGTTTCTTCTCCAAATCTTCTCTGCTCTGTGTCCTTTAACTGGGGATTTGATTTGTAGGCTCCTCGGAATTATGTTACTCTGTCTACACCTCAATGGATGGACCACACCTGGACGAATGAGGGTTTACATCGACAAACTCTCAAACCTCGTCCGCGTTTTATTCAAGACAAAACGAGATCTCGTAGAGTGAGTTTTGGCCCCTCCTCCAGAAAGCCCCGCCCCCTTTCTGTGGCTGTCTGCAGGTTGGTCGCGGCGGTCGTCTGCTTTCGTGGCTCCTGTAAATCATGCCGGTGTTGACGCCTCTGTTATGTCTGTGACTCGGTGGAATGTAAAGACGCCGCGGTGTGACCTCAGAATGTGTCACTCGTCACGCTGTAAATCTGAGCTGTGTCCGCCACGCGACCACAGGGTCCGGGGTTCAGGTCGTCTGTTCAGGTCTGTTCATTTAAACAAATATCAGCCGTCCACCTTCCTTTGGTGAAGTTTTTAAGACGGAGAAGGTTTGGCTTTTATTTTTGTGATAAAAGAAAAGCATTTGAACAGAAATCAAAAGAATGTAAGACCACTTAAAGAGAGACGCTGCAGGGGAACAGGAAAAAGTCTTTAAAGATATTTAAAGATATTAGCGGTAAACTCCTCCTGTAGTTTACTCACAAGGCATTTTATGCGAAAAAATGGGAAAAAATCCACATATTTGGGACATTTAAATCTGAAAAATGGACAAAACCAGGTTCAAATTTCTTGTTTCATTTTGTAACATATCAGTTATAAAAATGAGAGGATTTGGGATTTTTTATTTAGTTTTTAAGTAAACTAGATCTGACTGAAAATTGTTCTAAAAATTCAAATTTCACCTCATTTTTTAAACTTAAAACTTCAATAAATCAGTTGTTAGAATTAAATATTAAGATTGTACAGTTTGTGTGGATCTACTTTAGGCTGATCTTTATGTCTCGAGGGACAAAAATGCATTTGAAGAAAACAATGTCAGAGAAATCTATGGATGAAGTGGATTCAATGGAAGAATCAAACATCAGGAGCAGATTGGACAGGGCTGTTTTTTCACATGAAAGTCCAGATGTGAGAGAGAAAAGTGAACAAAAAACAGAATTGAAGAAAATGTCTCGCCTTAAATTAAATAAAAGTGCTGTACCTGATTACTCATTAATTATATAAATAAATCACTCTGTGACGCTCCAGAGTCACTGCTCACTTTCTGAATCCATTCTAATTATTTATAAGCGCCGTTCCTAACTTTGAAAGACCAGATCGTCACAGTAAAGCTCATGACAACTAGCATGCTAACAGCGCTGGCTAACTGGTTTTCAGAAAATAAAACGCTCTGTAATTAGATTCAGACAGAGCACAGCCGTCTGATTGTCAATTTAAGAACTTCTTTTACATCAGATTTGACTTTATTACATGAAAAAGCGCACGCTTCACATTCAAACCGTGTTTTGGAATTATATAAACTAAGAACTGTCCTGCGTTTACAAGGTCATTGATAAAGTTTGATTAAAAACAGGCTACAATTGCCTTGGGCCCCCAACCTGAAGGGGCCCCCAATAAGATGCTCTTTAATCATCACAGACTCACAGCTCTGAAACAGTTCTAACAAACTATAACATTATAAAACCAACAAACGGGGAATATGGTCTGATTTCGTAAAGATTCTTCTGGGGTAGGACCCCCAAACCCCCTGTTTAAAGCTGTTAAGAACATGTAGCTCCAGCACAGAGGAATTAGAATTTTCCACAGTTCATTTATCACCACAGAATGTATGAACCCGTTCGTCCACCACACGGTAAAAAATAAACAACACAAACGACAAAAACTAAAAGCTTCCTTCAAGAACAAATCACGCTTGATGACGAGGGGCCTGGACTTAATTTAGCCTCGGGCCCCCAGATTCCTAGGTCCGCCAGTGATTAAAGCGTCTTTAGCATGGATGTATTAAATGAACTGGATAAGCCCCGCCCCCTCTGTCTGTGTCCCAGATTGATTAGTGGTCGTGTGAGGTACTGCAGCCTCTTGGAACCAGCCTTTTTCTAAAATTGCACATTATAAGGAAATGTTCTTTTCTACCGTTTCTAAAATCACCGAAATTACCGTTTTTATCTGAAGTGACGTCACACAAACATGTGCGAGTCACGTGACCGAGCGTCGGACGATACAAACAGAAGCTCGTGGAAAAGGCTCGACTAGAGACACCTGTAAGTTGTATTTTATTTCATTTCAGACGCTTCACGTGTGTCTAACATGAAGAACACAATTACAATCACACAAGCTAACGCTAACACAAAGACCTGCAGCTGCTGGTCGTTCACGTCGCTCAAAGCATCATGGGGGATTGTGGTCACGTGGAGCCCTAAAGCAAAGATGGCCGCCTCCGTATCAGGAAGTAAAGCAAAGATGGCCGCCTCCGTATCAGGAAGTAAATGCGGAAGTAAGAAACTTTTTTGGGGTCATGACCAATGAGCTCAGGCCATAGGGATAAACAGGGCGGCCATTTTGGATTCATCTTCCAGGTTTTATTATAGTTCTATGGTCAAATTTGCAGAACAGTCTTTGGAGAATATTGGGTTCTTTTTCACACTGAACTCAAACAAATCAGAATCAGAAAGCGGTTTATTGCCATTGTAAGTGAAATTCACAAACATAGGAATTTGCTTCGGCGTAGGTGCAACATACAGCAGGATACACTAAGATATATATAAAAAGGCATGCATAAAATAAAATTAGAATAAAATAAAATAGACTAAGATAGACTGACTGAGATTATATACAGAACAAACAAAGGTAATGTTGATAATACACACGTGTTTGATGTGGATTGACCTTAGACCTGAGCGACTGCAGGGGCCCCTTGGGTTTGGGGCCCCTCAGGTGTTGCCTTTACTGCCAAACGTTTAAACCGGCCCTGTAGAGGCGTCGCGGTGGATTCAGAACAGAGCTCTGAAACAATTATGTGATGAAATTTTGAAATACATGAGATTTTTTTCATTATTTTAAAGTTCAGATTTCAGTCTTTTCTCAAATATCGATGACGGGTTTAAGATGTGAACTTTGAACAGAATCCAGGCGCACACATGTTTGATCTGTCTCTGGTCCGTCCTGGGACTCCTCTGACGTCCCCCAAACATGGCAGACGTTTCCTTTAAAAATACGTCAAAATCCTCCTGAATCCAAAATGGCCGCCCTGTTCCTCCCTGTGGCCTGAGCTCATTGGCGCATGACCCCAAAAAAGTTTCTTACTTCCGCATTTACTTCCTGATACGGAGGCGGCCATCTTTGTTTTACTTCCTGATACGGAGGCTGCCATCTTTGTTTTAGGGCGCCACGTGACGACAATCCCCCACTTCATATAAAAACTGTAATTTCGGTGATTTTAGAAACGGTAGAAAAGAACATTTCCTTCTATTTTATTTAAATACCGATAATAATTCAGTCCTGTCTGTGATTATAATGTGACATTTTAGAAAAAGGCTGGTTCCAAGAGGCTGCAGTACCTCACACGACCACTAATCAATCTGGGACACAGACAAAGGGGGCGTGTCTTATCCAGTTCATTTAATACATGAACAAGACAAGAAACTACTTCCTGTTTGTCTTTTGCTGCGTTTATTTTCTGCTTTAAAGACTCTTCGCTGCTTTTGAACCTTTTTATGTTACGCTTTTGAATAATGTCAGATGATTATGATCTGGAAATATCAGATTTTGACAACGTGAGCGCCGTGCGTCGATAAACAGGAAACCGCTGATGCTAACGTGCTTTGCTAGCTTTGTTTTGCTAAGGGCTCGACATATAAGTTGCATCAGTGAAATACAGCGCTTTATCACAAGATCGAGTCAGAGTTTGGTGAGAAATTATTCTTTTCTGTTTGTGTTTTGTGCGTCTTGTTTTGTCCTGAGTTTGTGTCGCTCTGATCCCATAAACCTGGATTGTTCTTCATCAAAAATGCAAAGAGTTGATGATAATTTCCTCAAACATAATATAAAATACAATAATAAATGTGTTTGAGCCGCTCTGAGTCACTCACATGTGTCTGAGGCTCTGACACTGAACCGTCCACATTTGTTAATCTCAGTTTCTCAGTGAATCACATCATGTTCTTCACTTTTTCCTCCGTTCTGAATTTACAGTGTTTTTGTTACAGACTCTTAAAGGGTCTGTAGATGCAGTCGCCATCTGAGGGAACACCCACTGACCTCTGTTTGGGAAACAATCTGTAACCGCCACATGTTCATTTCTGTTCATTTTCTCTGTATCATGTTGTTTTATGTCATTTTAAATTGAACTGTCACTAGAGGGCGTTGTAGCGTAGCGTTAGGCTGGCGTAGCGCGGAGGAAAGTTAATTAGAGCAGAAGAAGCGATCTCAGCAGAGACGACAGAAAAGCAGCATGATTAAGCTAAAAGTTGCAAGTTTAAGTCATAACTGAGAAGAAGAAAGAAGAAATCAAGCTAATCCCTCACTCGGTACTCAGCCAACGAGGTTAGTTTCTGTCTGTTTTATTTTCATGTAATTGTCGATTGTCTTTATTTTTCGTTAAGCTAATTGTTGTTTTATCTTTGTGTTTCTTTAGTTTTCACGTTTTGTTTATATGGCAAGATGGATGCTAATAAATTCATCAGTTGAGAAAACCACTTGTGTCTGTGGTACCTGAGGGAATTATACAATCCATTCATTTTAACGAAGAACAGCAGCTCTTTCACTGTTCAACAGCTACAAGAGCAAACACCGTCAGGGAGTTTATTCAGTCAAACACAGACACAAACCTGAGAAGAATAAAGTGTCCAACGGCACAAATGTGTAAAGTTATCCATGAACGCTAATGTTAGCTGTGGGCTAAATGCTACTGCGATGCTAGCTTTTCCTGCTGTATTTTAACATCTACAGAACAATCTGTTCACTTTTCTGAAGAATCTCCAGGTCACGACGTCTGTTCATACTCAGAGTCGACTGGAGTTCATTATTATACACAGCAGGCCACGCCCCCCTGATACGAGGCTTCTGATTGGATCGACTGCAGTTTGTTATAAATGTTATATTCTGCGTCAAGTGTCCAGGCTTTAGTTCATAACAAGTCGATAAGTTCTCTGTCCTCGTCCTCCTGGTCAGCTCCTTCCTCCCCTGGTTCCTCCCTCGCTCCTCTCCCCTCCTCCCTCGCTCCTCTCCCCTTCTCCTCCTCCCTCGCTCCTCCCCCCTTCTCCCTCGCTCCTCTCCCCTCCTCCCTCGCTCCTCTCCCCTCCTCCCTCGCTCCTCTCCCCTTCTCCTCCTCCCTCGCTCCTCCCCCCTCCTCCCTCGCTCCTCTCCCCTTCTCCCTCGCTCCTCTTCCCTCCTCCCTCGCTCCTCCCCCCTCCTCCTTCGCTCCTCCCCCCTCCTCCCTCGCTCCTCCCCCCTCCTCCCTCGCTCCTCCCCCCTCCTCCTTCGCTCCTCTCCCCTCCTCCCTCGCTCCTCTCCCCTCCTCCCTCGCCTCTCTCCCCTTCTCCTCCTCCCTCGCTCCTCCCCCCTCCTCCCTCGCTCCTCTCCCCTCCTCCCTCGCTCCTCTCCCCTCCTCCCTCGCTCCTCCCCCTCCTCCCTCGCTCCTCTCCCCTCCTCCCTCGCTCCTCTACCCTCCTCCCTCGCTCCTCTCTCCTCCTCCCTCGCTCCTCTCCCCTCCTCCCTCGCTCCTCTCCCCTCCTCCCTCGCTCCTCTCCACTCCTCCCCTGGTTCCTCCCTCGCTCCTCTCCACTCCTCCCTCGCTCCTCTCCCCTCCTCCCTCGCTCCTCCCCCCTCCTCCCTCGCTCCTATCCCCTCCTCCTCGCTCCTCCCCCTCCTCCCTCGCTCCTCTCCCCTCCTCCTCCTCCCTCGCTCCTCACCCCTCCTCCTCGCTCCAGCTTCTTCCCCTCCTCCCTCGCTCCTCCCCCTCCTCCCTCGCTCCTCCCCCCTCCTCCCTCGCTCCTCTCCCCTCCTCCTACGCTCCTCTCCTCTCCTCCCTCGCTCCTCTCCCCTCCTCCCTCGCTCCTCTCCCCTCCTCCCTCGCTCCTCTCCACTCCTCCCCTGGTTCCTCCCTCGCTCCTCTCCCCTCCTCCCTCGCTCCTCCCCCCTCCTCCCTCGCTCCTCCCCCCTCCTCCCTCGCTCCTCTCCACTCCTCCCTCGCTCCTCTACCCTCCTCCCTCGTTCCTCTCCCCTCCTCCCTCGCTCCTCTCCCCTCCTCCCTCGCTACTCTCCACTCCTCCCCTGGTTCCTCCCTCGCTCCTCTCCCCTCCTCCCTCGCTCCTCCCCCCTCCTCCCTCGCTCCTCCCCCCTCCTCCCTCGCTCCTCTCCACTCCTCCCTCGCTCGTTCCACTTCTCGTCCGTAGTACTCGTGGATCTTCTTGAACTCCTGCAGGGGGTTGAAGTCGACGGCGGGCCACTCGCTCCACAGGGGCCCGGGGCCGTTCAGGGGCGTCACGTGGGCGTGGCGTCGGGCCCACACTTTGGGCGACTTCCTGGGCGTGGCCTGATGGGGGGCGGGGCTGTGGGCGCGGCTCCCGGGGTCGGAAGGCGGAGCCAGGACGAGGTCGCTGGTCATTTTGAAGGAGGTGTGGGGCGAAGCGCAGCTCTGCAGCGCTGGAGCAGAGAAGACAATCAGACCAACTGTCACCCGAGCAGAAAGAGCTTGTTTGGCTTTTAACAACAAATCCTTCATCAAAGTCGGCACTAAAAGCTCAGAATCTCTCAAAAACTGAATGAATTCTCAGTGCGGGACAGTTACTGCACACAGGGCAGTCATATGTCAGATGTTTCTTGTAGTCCATTCTTTTTGACCTGTAGCTAATCACCAATGCTAATCATTTATTAGCATTTTCTACATAAGTCACATTTGTGTTTTAAAATGCCTTTGTTCGATGTCATTTGTTGTTATAGAATTGTCAGAGCCACAGCTGACACTGAAGATCAGACGGTTCTGATGTTTGAACAGTTTATGCAGATTTTCTTTGGAGTTTACGTTTGTTAGCATTAGCGACTAGAACCAAGATGGCCGCCGGCGGAACAGGTCACATGTCTGACAGGAATCGATTGTCCCTTTATTAGTGAGATATCTGAAATATGGACTAAAATATATTAATAATAGGTTCATAAAGACCTGTTTGGTTTTAAAGGTTTCATTCAATCATCCAAGTCATTTTCAATCTGAAGGGTTTGAGCAGCAGCATTTATACTGAGCTCTGATTGGTCCTGCCCAAAGGGGAGGAGTTATAATTGGAAGTCACCCTGTTCTTGTTTACAGTCTGACTGTGGTTGAGGCCTATTGAGGTCCGGTTGTGTTTTCATCTAAAGCCACAGATCGTTTGGAGACGACGAGAAAACTTTAACAGAAACGATTTGGTTTGAGGTGATTTTTGTGACAGAAAACTCTTTATGTTTTATGTCTTGCCCTCAGTTTACAACAGCCTCCTCACACCAGGCTTATGCTAATGAGGTGTATGCTAATGAGGTGCATGCTAATGGGGTGTACGCTAATGAGGCCTATGTTAATGAGCAGGACAGACCTCAATATGCCTCTTATACACCTGAACTGTATAAGAGTGCCCCCTCAGGCTCACCCTGGTACTGCAGGCTCACCCTGGTACTGCAGCGCCCCCTCAGGCTCACCCTCAGGCGCCCCCTCAGGCTCACCCTCAGGCGCCCCCTCAGGCTCACCGTGGTACTGCAGGCCCAGGTCCCGCAGCAGCAGAGACATGTAGCAGTGGGACGCCGTCAGGAGACATTTGACCCACTCGTCCCGGCGCCAGCGCTCGCCCACACAGAACCTGCAGCGACAGAACCAGGACACAAGAACTGAAGAATCAACTGTCGGCTCAAAACGTGGAAAAATGTGACAGACGGGGCTTGTATGAAAACTGTGACGACACCAAATGTTGAGCTTTATCAGTCGCACACACTCAACAACTTCAAGACACAAAAGGCCTGGATTTATTTTGGGAAAAACATTATTCTATAAAATATTTTCTGTTTAAATCTCACTTTTTACACAGTTCAAGTGGGTGACAGAGACTCGCCTGTAGGTGCGCAGTCCCTCAAAGACCAGGCTGAAGTCCAGGTCCGAGTCCTCGGTCCGGACCGCGCAGCCCTCCAGGACGATAGCGCCCCCTATGTGTCGGTCTGCGGGCCGCTCCTGGTAGAACAGCAGGTTCCCCTTCAGGACGAACCAGCGGCGGTGGAAGGACCCGGTGCGCTGCTTCTGAGACACAAACATTTGACCAAACCAAGGTCAGATACAGGACTGAGGCGTCTAGAGAACATTTATGGTTCCACTTTACAACAACCTGAGCTGAACAAACAGTGACTTCATGAACATATAGTTTATTTATAGTTTATTAAGCGTGATTTTAGTTTAATTTAGTTTATTCTTTAGGTCCTCATGAGCTGAACAGCCAGGTCCTGGGGCCCTATTTAAAAAAAGACAAACATTCCACACGTCAAACATTAATCTAACATTTTTAATGCATAAACACAGACTAATTTATATAGAAAGAGTATTAAAGAGTTTTTTATTTATAAATAAATGATTCCCATACAATTATTTAGTTTACTTTAAGAACTGTATTTAGTTCAGTTTTTATCAAAGATAATGGCAGCACATTCCACTCGTTATTGATCCATAAAGAAAAGTATTTGAGAAAGTGTTTACTGGGAATAAAAAAGTAAAATGTGAGTCTTTGTTCGTGCTTCATTAGGAATAAATATAGTTATTATAAAGTGAATTATTGATTGTAGGAGCCATTAGGAGCCTTTCACATGTGCAACTCCAGGCGTGTGAGGCGTGTGAGGTGTGAGGCGTGTGAGGCGTGTGAGGCGTGTGAGGTGTGGCGTGTGAGGCGTGTGAGGCGTGTGGCGTGTGGCGTGGCGTGTGGCGTGGCGTGTGGCGTGTGGCGTGGCGTGTGGTGTGTGGCGTGGCGTGTGGCGTGGCGTGTGGCGTGTGGCGTGTGGCGTGTGAGTGGCGTGTGGTGGCGGGCGTGTGAAAGTGTGGCGTGGTGAGGCGTGTGGCGTGTGTGAGTGGCGTGTGGCGTGTGGCGGCGTGTGGCGTGGCGTGGTGTGTGGCGTGTGAGGCGTGTGTGGCGTGTGAGCATGTGGCGGTGGCGTATGTGTGCGTGGCGTGTAGTGGCGTGTGGCGTGTGGCGTGTGGTGTGGCGTGGGCGTGTGGCGTGTGAGTGGCGTGTGGCGTGTGGCGTGTGGCGTGTGGCCTGTGGCGTGTGGCGTGTTGCGTGTGGCGTGGGCGTGTGGCGTGTGGCGTGAGTGTGGCGTGTGGCGTGTGAGTATTGTGGCGTGTGGCGTGTGAAGCATGTGGCGGTGGCGTGTGGCGTGGCGGGCGTGTGAGTGTGTGGCGTGTGGCGGGCGTGTGGCGTGAGCGTGTAGGTGTGGCGTGTGAGTGGCGTGTGGCGTGTGGCGTGTGGCGTGTGGTGTGGCGTGTGAAGTGGCGTGTGTGTGGCGTGTGGCGTGTGGCGTGTGAGTGGCGTGGCGTGGCGGCGTGTGGCGTGTAGTGTGTGGCGTGTGGCCAGAGGCGTGTGGCGTGTGGCGTGTGTGTGGCGTGTGGCGTGTGCGTGTGTGTGGCGTGTGGTGGCGTGTGGCGTGTAGCGTGTGGCCTGTGGCGTGTGGCCTGTCGCGTGTGGCGTGTGGCATGTGGCGTGTGGCGTGTGGCGTGTGGCGTGTGGCGTGGCGTGTGGTGTGGCGTGTGGCGTGGTGTGTGAGCGTGTGGCGTGTGGCGGCGTGTGAGTGGCGTGTGGCCGAGCGTGGCGTGGCGTGTGGCCTGTGGCCTGTGGCGTGTGGCGTGTAGCGTGTGAGGCGTGTGGCGTGTGGTGGCGTGTGCGTGTGTGGCGTGTGGCGTGTGGCGTGTAAGTGTGGCGGCGTGTGAGTGTGGCGTGTGGTGTGTTGTGTGGGGGGTGGCGTGTGGCGTGTGGTGTGGTGTGTGGGGTGTGGTGTGGCGTGTGGTGTGGTGTGTGGGGTGTGGTGTGTGGGGTGTGGTGTGTAGTGGCGTGTGGCGTGTTGCGTGGGGCCTGTGGCGTGTGGCGTGTGAGGTGTGAGCGTGTGAGGTGTGGCGTGTGGCGTGTGCAGCGTGGCGTGGCGTGTGGCGTGTGGCGTGGCGTGAGGCGTGTGGCGTGTCCAGGTGTGGCGTGTGGCGTGTGGCCTGTTGCGTGTGGCCTGTTGCGTGTGGCGTGTGGCGTGTGGCGTGTGGCCTGTCGCGTGTGGCCTGTCGCGTGTGGCCTGGCGTGTGGCCTGTTGCGTGTGGCCTGTGGCCTGTGGCGTGTCGCGTGTGGCCTGTGGCGTGTGGCCTGTGGCCTGTTGCGTGTCGCATGTGGCCTGTGGCGTGTGGCCTGTCGCGTGTGGCCTGTTGCGTGTGGCGTGTGGCGTGTGGGTGGCGTGGCGTGTGAGAGTGTGTGGCGTGTGGCGTGTGGCGTGTGGCGTGTTGCGTGTGGCGTGTGGCGTGTGGCCTGGCGTGTGGCCTGTGGCGTGTGGCGTGTGGCGTGTCGCGTGTGCGTGTGTGTGGCGTGTGGCGGGCGTGTGAGTGTGTGGCGTGGCGGCGTGAGCGTGTGGCGTGTGGCGGCGTGTGAGTATTGGCGTGGCGTGGCGTGTAGCGTGTGAGCATGGGCGTGTGGCGTGTGGCGTGTGGCGGCGTGTGAGTGTGGCGTGTGGCGGCGTGTGGCGGGCGTGTGGCGTGTGGCGTGTAGTGTGGCGTGTGGCGTGAAAGCGGGCGTGTAAGGCGTGTTCGTGCGTGTGAAAGCGTGTGGCGTGGCGTGTGGCGTGGCGTGTGGCGTGTAGTGGCGTGTGGCGTGTGAGTGTGTGGCGTGTGGCGTAGTGTGAGTGTGGCGTGTGGCGTGTGGCGTGTGGCGTGGCGTGTGGCGTGTGGCGTGGTGAGTGAGGTATTGTGGCGTGTGTGGTGTGTGAGCGTGTGAGTGTGTGAGGTGTGTGGCGTGTGGTGTAGTGTGTGAGTGTGTGGCGTGTAGTGTGTGGCGTGTGAGTGTGTGAGTGGCGTGTAGTGTGTGAGTGTGTGGCGTGTGAGTGTGGCGTGGCGGGCGTGTAAGCGTGTTAAAT
Organism: Rhinogobius similis; assembly: GCA_019453435.1. Classification (NCBI taxonomy): domain Eukaryota; kingdom Metazoa; phylum Chordata; class Actinopteri; order Gobiiformes; family Gobiidae; genus Rhinogobius; species Rhinogobius similis. The sequence goes on along the minus strand of CM033631.1, from coordinate 1,804,790 downwards.
GCGTGTGGCGGCGTGTGGCGTGGCGTGTGGCGTGTGGCGTGTGAGGTGGGCGTGTGGCGTGTGGTGTGGCGTGTGAGCATGAGGTGTGTGGCGTGTGGCGTGTGAGGTGTGTGGCGTGTGGGGAGTGGCGTGTGGCGTGTGGGCGGCGGGCGTGTGGCGTGTGGCGTGTGAGTGTGGTGGCGTGTGGTGTGTGAGTGGGCGTGTGTAGTGTGGCGTGTGGCGGGCGTGTGTGTGGTGTGTGGCGTGTGGCCTGTCGCGTGTGGCCTGTTGCGTGTCGCGTGTGAGTGTGTGAGTGGCGTGTGGCGTGTGAGTGGGCGTGTGGCGTGTGGTGTGTGGTGTGGGGTGTGGTGTGTGGCGTGTGGCGTGTGTGGCGTGTGGCGTGTGGCGTGTGGTGTGGCGTGTGGCGTGTGAGGTGTGTGAGTGGCGTGTGGCGTGTGAGTGGCGTGTGGCGTGTGAGTGGCGTGTGGCGTGTGGCGGCGTGTGGCGTGTGGCGTGTGAGTGTGTGGTGGGCGTGTGGTGTGTGAGTGGCGTGTGGCGTGTGAGTGGCGTGTGGCGTGTGGCGTGTGGCGGGCGTGTGGCGTGTGAGTGGCGTGTGGCGTGTGAGAGTGGCGTGTGGCGTGTGAGAGGCGTGTGGCGTGTGGTGGCGTGTGGCGTGTGGTGGCGTGTGGCGTGAGTGGCGTGTGGCGTGTGGTGTGTGAGTGGCGTGTGGCGTGAGTGGCGTGTGGCGTGTAGTGGCGTGTGGCGTGTGGCGTGTGTGTGTGGTGGCGTGTGGCGTGTGGCGTGTGGTATGAGTGGCGTGTGGCGTGTGGTGTGTGGCGTGTGGGGTGAGTGGCGTGTGAGGTGGCGTGTGGCGTGTAGGTGGCGTGTGGCGTGTGGCGGGCGTGTGGCGTGTGGCGTGTGAGTGGGCGTGTGGCGTGTGGCGTGTGGCGTGTGAAGTGGCGTGTGGCGTGTGGCGTGTGGTGTGTAGTGGCGTGTGGCGTGTGGCGTGTGAGTGTGTAGTGGCGTGTGGCGTGTGGTGTGTGGCGTGTGAGTGTGTGGTGGCGTGTGAGTGGCGTGTGGCGTGTGAGTGGCGTGTGGCGTGTGGCGGCGTGTGGCGTGTGGCGTGTGGTGGCGTGTGGCGTGTGAGCGTGTGGCGTGTGGTGTGTGAGAGGCGTGTGAGTGTGTGAGTGGCGTGTGGCGGCGTGTGGCGTGTGAGGTGTGGCGTGGCGTGTGGCGTGTGGCGTGTGGCGTGTGAGGTGTGTGAGGCGTGTGAGGTGTGTGAGTGGCGTGTGGTGTGTGGCGTGTGAGGCGTGTGAGGTGTGTGAGGCGTGTGAGGCGTGTGAGGCGTGTGAGGCGTGTGAGGTGTGTGAGGCGTGTGAGGTGGGCGTGTCCTCGTGCTTGTGTCTGACCTTCTTGAACAGAAAGCCCTCTTTGTCGACGGGCGATGGACTCGACAGATAATGCACCAGCAGCTTCCTGTGGACCTTCATCTGAAACACAGCACGTCATGACCATGGATGTATTAAAAGAACTGGATAAGCCACGCCCCCTCTGTCTGTGTCCCAGATTGATTAGTGTCAGATCAGATTAGGTCAGACCGGGGTCAAAACAACAGGGTCAGAGGTCAGACCGGGGTCAAAACAACAGGGTCAGAGGTCAGACCGGGGTCAAAACAACAGGGTCAAAGGTCAGATCGGGGTCAAAACAACAGGGTCAAAGGTCAGACCGGGGTCAAAACAACAGGGTCAAAGGTCAGACCAAGGCAACTTCACAAAGATGCAAAGCTATAGTACATAATTGCCACAGGTGCCCTCCCACCAAACTAAGTCAGAATTAGAACATTTGGAGAACCGTCAAATGGACTTTAACAGTTTGCAAACAGAAACGTTCTAAATTAAAGACATTTACAAGTGTCTAATACATGATTTATTTAAAAGAAGATTACAGTAAACATGTGGCATTTTAATGAAGGAAACCACTAGATTTTAAGATTTTACTGAACTAAACTTTAGCCTGCAGTAGTTTTTCATTTTATCTCTACATTTATTAAATACTTAAATTATACTTTTATTGTGAAACTCAAATGCAATTTTAAGGCTTTAAGCAAATTCATTACTTTTGTAATAAAGAAGCAAACAAACTGAATTTCCACCCTGGAACTTCAAAATTGTTGCAAATTTCATGTTAGAAAAACTCAAAACAAAAGAGAATTTAGATCCGAGTGTGTTCTTCTGCTCGACTTAAGTTTGTCTCCAGTCGCCTTTGAACATTCTGTCGACACAGGATTTAAACGTCTGTTTGTCCCAGTTTGACAGTTTGTGTAGTTTGTAATGTTACGTCCTGGTTGAAGAAGTAAACTAAAAGTGACAAAAACGTGACTAAAAGTGATAAAAACATGGCTAACAGCGTCAAGAGCGTGATTAAAACAACCAAAATGTGACTAAAAGCAACAAAAACGCAACTAAAAGCAACAAAAACGCAACTAGAAGCAACAAAAGCGCAACTAGAAGCGACAAAAATGTGACTAAATGCGACAAAAATGTGACTAAAAGTGATAAAAACGTAAATGGTAAATGGTCACATTTATATAGCGCTTTTCTACCTTTTTTAAGGCACTTAAAGCGCTTTACATCAAGGAACCAGTCACCCATCCACTCACACATTCATACACCAGTGTACGCAGACACTGGGGGCCAGGTGGGTTAAGTGTCCTGCCCAAGGACACAACGGCATTATTCATCTGAAGGAGCTGAAATCGCACCACCAACCTGCGGGTCATAGGATCTGACCACTCAACTACTCCATGTCTGGAGTGGGATTCGAACTACCGACCTTCGGATCAGAAGGCGCCCACTCTACCTACTGCGCTTCTGCCGCCCCGAACGTTACTAAAAACAACCAAAATGTGACTAAAAGCAACAAAACATGACTAAAAGCAACAAAAATGTGACTTAAAGTGACAAAAACGTAACTAAAAGTGACAAAAACGTGACTAAAAGCGACAAAAATGTGACTAAAAGCGACAAAACGTGACTAGAAGCAACAAAAATGTGACTTAAAGCGACAAAACGTGACTAAACGTGACTAAAAACATCAAAAACGTGATAAAAACATGGCTAATAGCGTCAAGAGCGTGACTAAAAACAACCAAAATGTGACTAAAAGCAACAAAACATGACTAAAAGCAACAAAAACGCAACTAAAAGCGACAAAAATGCAACTAGAAGCGACAAAAATGTGACTAAAAGCAACAAAACGTGACTAAAAGTGACAAAACTATGACTAAAAGCGACAAAAACAGAAACATTAACCACAGAACTAAGTCAGAATTAGAAAAACACAAGAATCTGAAATAAATGCTTTAAAGTTTGGCTCTTCAGAATTCGTGTAAAGTCACAGAAAAGGAACAGAGCTTTTTAATTAACGATGTAAATTTGTTTGTTTTCCGTTTGCTTTCGTGTTGTTCCACTTTAAACTCGCCCTGGTTCGTTTTCTTTCAACAATAGTCGTCGTTAATGTCACGTTTCCTTTCACTTTAAAAAGGAAACGTGGAAGGAAAGGAAAGGCCTGCGCTGCCCTCTGCTGGTCGCTCTCTCGTCTGCAGTTGGTGGTTTAATCCCAGCTCTCTGTGCCCTTGAGCAGGACACTTTTATACCTGTGGGCGACAGAGACCAGGCGCAGACCGACTGAATCGGTGTGGAAAGTAACGAAGTACAAAAGTAAAAGTACTGTACTTTTTTTAGGCATCTGTACTTTACTTAAAGGGGCTGTACCTGATTTTTTACTGTTTTGAAACGTGAAAAACAGAACTACTTTATGGGCCCAGTTTTTTGCATGTGCTTTAAACTTTAAAATATTCATGATGCATTAAAGTGAGAGACATGAGACGATGGAAGAGTTTGTCACTTTTAGTCGCATTTTTGTCCATTTTTAGTCACATTTTAGTGAATTTACTCATGTTTTTGTCGCTATTAGCCACGTTTTTGTCGCTTATAGTAGCATTTTTGTCACTGTTAGTCATGTTTTTGTCGCTTTTAATCGCAATTTTGTCACTTTTTAGTCACATTTTGGTCAATTTATTCATGTTTTTGTCACTTCTAACCTCGTTTTTGTCACTTTCAACCTTTTCCCTGTCTGTGTTTGTATCCTTAATTCATGCTAATGTTTGTTAGCTTTAGCGCTCTGCTGGAAAGAGCTTTAAACTCATGGAGTGAATATTTATGATGGACTGAATTAACGTGACAGACACATGAGACGATGGAAGAGTTTAACTAAAACTAATTCTGTTTTTTACGTTTCAAAACAATAAAAATCAGGTACAGCTCCTTTAAATTGTTTTTACAGTAGATTCTTTTTACTTTTACTTCACTACATTTGTGAACTTCATATAAAAACGGTAATTTGTGTGATTTTATAAACGGTAGAAAAGAACATTTCCTTCTATTTTATTTAAATACTGATAATAATTCAGTCCTGTCTGTGATTATAATGTGACATTTTAGAAAAAGGCTGCAGTACCTCACACGACCACTAATCAATCTGGAACACAGACAGAGGGGGCGGGGCTTATCTAGTTCATTTAATACATCCATGATTGAAACACGTCAGAAACAAGTGAAATAATCTAGTTCCACCAAAGAAACCGTCTAAACTGATCCTAACGAGTCAAACGTCTGAAACTGAGATTCATTTTCTGAAATCAAGACATTTGAACTCATCTAGAAATACATTTTTGCAGTGTAAAAGTAAAAGTATCATGAAAAAACAATAAACTTTAGTAAACGTGGGCTTTTATTTTTCAGAATTTCCTCGTAAACCGCTACTTGACGGATGTAAAACTATGATAAATATTTACCACAGATGCCCTCCTCCAAACTGACTCAGAAATTATCAAAATGTGGACCTGAAATATAGACTTTAACCTTTTGACCAAGAACATCCTCCAAAGCGCTCACGTTTTCTGTGTTTTACAAAGTGCTTTTCAGAGGAGGAGGAGCCACAGCTTCTGCACTTTGTCCTCGGTTTGACCAAAGCCACAGACTCAGAGTCAAAACTAAAATAAAAAGTGAGTGTTTCACTTCTGGTTTCAGCTCCACAAGAACAGAAACCCATCGAGCGAAAAACCACTCGCCTCAAGCTGAGAATTTGTGGAAACACAATTTTGCCAATGAATAAAAAATAAAAGCCCCACAGCATGACATCATTTCAAGTTTAAAAGTCATGATTTTGACTCTAAAGTCATAATTTTGAGTTGATTTTGAGTTTTTAAGTTATAATTTTGAGTTTTAATGTCATAATTTTGAGTTGAAATTATGATTTTGAGTTTAAAGTCATAATTTTGAGTTTTAATGTAATGATTTAGAGTTTTAATGTAATGATTTTGAGTTTAAAGTCATAATTTTGAGTTTAAAGTCATGATTTTGAGTTTCAGAGCGCTGACTCCTGGTGCATGGAGAGCCTGGCACAGACCCTGCTCTTCACATGAGTTTAATTCTTACGTTGCAGACTTTACTTAGACTTTACTTAACTTAAAATCCGTTCTGGGGCGTTTGCTGTGATTCTGTCAATGTTCTCTGAATCTCTGAAGAACTTCTACAGCTCAACCCTGATGCAGTCTGCTGCTTTAGACCTGAAAACTCATAATTAGGACTTTAAAACTTGAAATTATGACTTTAAACGCAAAATGATTACTTTAAAACTCTTAAACTCTTTAAAAATGATTGCGTTGCGGGGGCTTTTTTTTTTTTTTACAGAAATGGGCCATCATAAAAAGATAAAAAGAAAAGAAATGCTGACCCTAAATATGAAGAGTTTGATTTCAAAGCATTTTTCTCTTTTTGTCTCCATCTTCTTCTATCAATAAAAATAATGTTGAGTGGGTTTTATTAAAGAGGAATAATAAATGATTGCACTAAAATACTTCACATGGATGAACAAAAGTCAACGAAAGTCGCTTCATAAAACTGTTTTTAAACTGTGCCTGACGGGGTTTTATAGAATTTATACAAAAGAAATGACTTTTTTGACCCTTTAAACATCGATTCAACAAAATAAAGGCGTCACATGTGTTTGTTTGTTTTTTGTCAAATAAAAAACCTGTGACATCAGAGGAGTTCTGGTGCTCTGGACAGGATGTTTCCCACTGTGATGTCATCGTTTACAACCAGGAAGTAAAATGTAACAAAAAACCTCAATAAAAAGTGTAAAGATTTGAGCAGAATTTGAAACATCTTCATCTCGACTGCGTTTTGTTCAAAATCGTCGTCCGACCGTCAGAGGCGCCTGAACACGTCACGGCTCTGTTTTTGTAAATGAACTCTACAAACTTATTATTTGGTGTTAATTGTGTTTTTTGTGGGGTTTTTTCTAATTCAAATCTAAATGTTTCGCTTTGACGTACGTTTTGGGGAAAAGTAAAGTTTATTAAGATCATTTAAATAATAAAAGCATCGTAAATGGAACGTATTTCATTGTTTCGACTGTTTTGTGATAAAAGTCGACTCCGTTATTGTTTTCACTGATTCTGGATAAAGTATTAACATCAAACTGAAAGATGAACCACATTTGACTGAAATCACAAAATACCTGTTTATCTGCTCCTCAGCTCCAGGGCTCCACTCAGACCTTCAACTCTCCTTCATCTCCATCATCTCCAGCTTCAGACCCCGGTCCATCCACAAGAACCTGAAGGAGAAAACACAGAGGAGGAGAACACAGAGGAGGAGAACCTGAAGGAGAAAACACAGAGGAGGAGAACCTGAAGGAGCAGAACACAGAGGAGGAGAAAACACAGAGGAGGAGAACCTGAAGGAGCAAAACACAGAGGAGGAGAAAACACAGAGGAGGAGAACACAGAGGAGGAGAACCTGAAGGAGCAAAACACAGAGGAGGAGAACCTGAAGGAGCAAAACACAGAGGAGGAGAAAACACAGAGGAGGAGAACACAGAGGGAGGAGAACCTGAAGGAGCAAAACACAGAGGAGGAGAAAACACAGAGGAGGAGAACACAGAGGAGGAGAACCTGAAGGAGCAAAACACAGAGGAGGAGAAAACACAGAGGAGGAGGGAGAACCTGAAGGGAGAAAAAACACAGAGGAGGAGAACACAGAGGGGAGGAGAACCTGAAGGATCAAAACACAGAGGAGGAGAACCTGAAGGAGCAGTACACAGAGGAGGAGAAAACACAGAGGAGGAGAACCTGAAGGAGCATAACACAGAGGAGGAGAAAACACAGAGGAGGAGAACACAGAGGAGGAGAACCTGAAGGAGAAAACACAGAGGAGGAGAACCTGAAGGAGAAAACACAGAGGAGGAGAACCTGAAGGAGCAAAACACAGAGGAGGAGAAAACACAGAGGAGGAGAACACAGAGGAGGAGAACCTGGAAGGAGCAAAACACAGAGGAGGAGAACACAGAGGAGGAGAACTCTGAAGTAGAAAACACAGAGGAGGAGAACCTGAAGGAGCAGAACACAGAGGAGGAGAACACAGAGGAGGAGAACCTGAAGGAGAAAAACACAGAGGAGGAGAAAACACAGAGGAGGAGAACACAGAGGAGGAGAACCTGAAGGAGCAAAACACAGAGGAGGAGAAAACACAGAGGAGGAGAACCTGAAGGAGCAAAACACAGAGGAAGAGAACACAGAGGAAGAGAACCTGGAGGAGAAAACACAGAGGAGGAGAACTTGAAGGAGCAAAACACAGAGGAGGAGAACCTGAAGGAGCAGAACACAGAGGAGGAGAACACAGAGGAGGAGAACCTGAAGGAGCAAAACACAGAGGAGGAGAAAACACAGAGGAGGAGAACACAGAGGAGGAGAACCTGAAGGAGCAAAACACAGAGGAGGAGAAAACACAGAGGAGGAGAACCTGAAGGAGCAAAACACAGAGGAAGAGAACACAGAGGGAAGAGAACTCTGGAGGGAGAAAACACAGAGGGAGGAGAACTTGAGAGGAGCAAAACACAGAGGGAGGAGGAACCTGGAAGGAGCAGAACACAGAGGAGGAGAACACAGAGGAGGAGAACCTGGAGAAGAACCTGAAGGAGAAAACACAGAGGAGGAGAACCTGAAGGAGCAGAACACAGAGGAGGAGAACACAGAGGAGGAGAACCTGGAGAAGAACCTGAAGGAGAAAACACAGAGGAGGAGAACCTGAAGGAGCAAAACACAGAGGAAGAGAACACAGAGGAGGAGAACCTGAAGGAGCAGAATGTGACTGAGCAGAATCAAACCTGAAGGAGCAGAATCCGGATGCACAGACTCAGAGTCGGACCTGAGAGGATCCAGAGCTGGACTTCAGAGGACTCAGAGCTGGACTTCAGAGGACTCAGAGCTGGACTTCAGAGGACTCAGACCTGGACTTCAGAGGACTCAGACCTGGACTTCAGAGGACTCAGAGCTGGACTTCAGAGGACTCAGAGCTGGACTTCAGAGGACTCAGAGCTGGACTTCAGAGGACTCAGACCTGGACTTCAGAGGACTCAGACCTGGACTTCAGAGGACTCAGACCTGGACTTCAGAGGACTCAGAGCTGGACTTCAGAGGATCCGGACCTGGACTTCAGAGGATCCGGACCTGGACTTCAGAGGACTCAGAGCTGGACTTCAGAGGACTCAGAAGCTGGACTTCAGAGGACTCAGACCATGACTTCAGAGGACTCAGACCTGGACTTCAGAGGACTCAGACCTGGACTTCAGAGAGACTCAGAGCTGACTTCAGAGGATTCAGAGCTGGACTTCAGAGAGACTCAGACCTGGACTTCAGAGGACTCAGAGCTGGACTCTCAGAGAGACTCAGACCTGAACTTCAGAGGACTCAGACCTGGACTTCAGAGGACTCCAGACACTGACTTCAGAGATTCAGACCTGGACTTCAGAGGATCCGGACCTGGACTTCAGAGAGACTCCGACCTGACTTCAGAGGACTCCAGACCTGGACTTCAGAGGACTCAGACCTGGACTTCAGAGGACTCAGAAGCTGGACTTCAGAGGACTCAGACCTGGACTTCAGAGGACTCAGAGCTGGACTTCAGAGGACTCAGACCTGGACTTCAGAGGACTCAGACCTGGACTTCAGAGGACTCAGAGCTGGACTTCAGAGGACTCAGACCTGGACTTCAGAGGATCCAGAGCTGGACTTCAGAGGACTCAGACCTGGACTTCAGAGGACTCAGACCTGGACTTCAGAGGACTCAGACCTGGACTTGTGAGGCTCAGAGTCCGGGCGGCTCACATTTCGACTCTGCTCTGACGACGTGGAGCTGCTGAAATAATAATGTCGTGGCTGCACTTCCTGAAACGAGACGCCGCTTCGAGAACTGAGACTCTCACTTCTGATTCAGACACGACACAGAGACACAACGACGACAAACAGCACACAACTACACAGAGAGACGACGACAAACGACACAACAACGACATGACAACGACATGACAAAGACACAACAACTACACAACAACGACACGACAACGACACAACAATGACACAACAACGACACAACAATGACACAACAACGACACAACAATGACACAACAACGACACAACAATGACACGACAACGACACAACAATGACACAACAACGACAACAACGACACAACAACGACACAACAATGACACAACAACGACACAACAATGACACGACAACGACACAACAATGACACAACAACGACAACAACGACACAACAATGACACAACAACGACACAACAATGACACAACAACGACACAACAATGACACGACAACGACACAACAATGACACAACAACGACAACAACGACACAACAACGACACAACAATGACACAACAACGACACAACAATGACACGACAACGACACAACAATGACACAACAACGACAACAACGACACAACAACGACAACAACAACGACACAGAGAGACGACGACAAACAGCACACAACAACACAACAACGACACAACGACACAACAACGACAAACAGCACACAACGACACAACAACGACACAACAACAACGACACAACAACGACACGACAACGACACGACAATGACAACAACAACGACACAACAACGACACAACAACGACACAACAATGACACAACAACGACACAACAACCACAACAACGACAAACAGCACACAACGACACAGAGAGACGACACAACAACGACACAACAACAAACAGCACACAACGACACAACAACGACACAACAACGACACAACAACGACACAACAACAACGACACAACAACACAACAACGACAAACAGCACACAACGACACAACAACAACGACACAACAACGACACAACAACAACAACGACACAACAACGACACGACAACAACGACACAACAACGACAACAACAACGACACAGAGAGACGACGACAAACAGCACACAACAACACAACAATGACACAACGACAAACAGCACACAACGACACAACAACGACAAACAGCACACAACGACACAACAACGACAAACAGCACACAACGACACAACAACGACAAACAGCACACAACGACACAACAACGACAAACAGCACACAACGACACAACAACGACAAACAGCACACAACGACACAACAACGACAAACAGCACACAACGACAACAACGACAAACAGCACACAACGACACAACAACACAACAACGACACAACAACGACACAAACAGCACACAACAACACAACAACGACACAACAACGACAAACAGCACACAACGACACAACGACACAACAACGACAAACAGCACACAACGACACAACAACGACAAACAGCACACAACGACACAACAACGACAAACAGCACACAACGACACAACAACGACACAACAACACAACGACACAACAACGACACAACAACGACAAACAGCACACAACGACACAACAACGACAAACAGCACACAACGACACAACAACGACACAACATTGACAACAACAACGACACGACAACAACACGACAACAACACAATGACACAACAACAACACAACGACACAGAGATGACACAGAGACGACACAACAACAACACAACAACGACACAGAGACGACACAACAACGACACAACAACAATGATACGACAACAATGACACAACAACAACAACACGACAACAATGACAACGACACAACCACAACACAACAAAAGCAACATGACAACAATGACAGCAACCACACGACAACGACGACAACAACACGACAACAACACGACAACACAACAACAACACAACACGACAAAAATGACACGACAACAACAACACAATGACACAACAACAATGATACGACAACAATGACACAACAACACAACCACAACAACAGCAACATGACAACAAAGACAACAACAACAACACAATGACAGCAACCACACAACAACGACAACAACAACAGTAACAACAACAACACAACGATAACAACAACGACAACAACACAATGACAGCAACCACACGACAACAACAACAGTAACAACAACACAACGACAACAACAACACAATGACAGCAACCACACAACAACGACAATAACAACAGCACAACAATAACAACAACAATAACAACAACAACAGCAACACAATGACACAACAACAACACAACGATAACAACAACCATCAAGAAACTACACCCATCTGTCTGATAAATGAACCACTGCTGCTGGTTCTCCTTCTAAAACACGCCTGGAGTTGTGTTGTTTCGCTCACTCCATTATTTCTGCTGTTTCCCTGTTTTCTGTGGCGCCTCTGAGTCAAATAAACTTACATTACAACATAACTTATAAAAATGTAGTTTATGTTTAGATGTTTATGTCCAATTTTACCACAAAAATGAACAGAATACTGCACAGGAGGAGCTAAATAATTGGTAAATAATTGTGCCCATGACAGAAACTGAATTTGTTTATTTGGTTTTCTCAAAGTTGGGACGTTCACCCAAACTATGAACGTGCAAAATAAATAAATAAATAAATAAATAAGCCATCAGCTTTTTCAGCAGGTGTTTAACTATTAAGCACTTTTTTTTTTCCAGTCCTTTTCAAAACTGTAGTGCAGTAGAAAGTGAACCTCGAATGTAGGAAAGTAAAAGTAAAAAGTATTCACGGCAAAATTGTCTAAAATTAAGATACCTACAAAATCTGCTATCGGTTCTTGAATGGAAACGCAATCTTTTACTCTCCCTTTTCTGTGTCTTACTTTATTACCTCAAATTATTTAGTTAAAACTTTAATTTGGATGTTTGTGTTTTATTTTGTTCGCACCTTAAATGTATTTCCTGTAATGTTCGACCCTCTTGTGATGAATAAAACAAGTAAAAGTCTAAAAATCAGCACGAAAGCACCAGTTGGCACGTTGTAGTCCTGCTCTCGTCCGCTGTGTGCCGCTGTTTTTGTTGTTCTCGGCCAAACCGGAAATTGCGAAAAAACACAGGAAGTGAAAGCAGCGAACGTCGTTTTCACATTTACACAAGGTTTTTACATGTTTACTCTTTTATCTTCACATTTGCGCGTGTATTTTGTATTTCAGTTTGATAAATACATTTGTTTTGTTTTACGTTTGGATTTACGCGGTGATCGATCCACGTTTAAAGTTGTTTTAGCCTCGTTTTCTCCAAATGTTGTTAGCGCCTGATGCTAAAGCTAACATGTTTTCAGCGCCATTCAAAACAACACGAGCACAACGTTCACACGACTCCGGGTTTGGGGATATTCGCGTGACTTTTTCCGAATTAAATTGTGCGTAATTTGTTGTGTTTTAGCAAAATGTCCAAGAGGAAAGTGACGTTTGAGGACGGGAACGGAGACTTAGAGATAGAAGCCGAACCTCCGACGAAAAAGGTAAAAAAAAAAAAAAAAAATACAAAAAAATGAAATGACACAAAACAAGTTTTATTGAGCCCACACGGAGCAGTTCTGAATATTCACTGAAGTGCGGAACAAAACATGACTCTCTGGCACCTGCAGGAGGCCGGTCCATGTTTAGTCCTGACTCTGGCACCAGCAGGAGGCCGGTCCATGTTTAGTCCTGGCTCTGGGCACCAGCAGGAGGCCGGTCCATGTTTAGTCCTGACTCTGGCACCAGCAGGAGGCCGGTCCATGTTTAGTCCTGACTCTGGCACCAGCAGGAGGCCGGTCCATGTTTAGTCCTGACTCTGGCACCAGCAGGAGGCCGGTCCATGTTTATTCCTGACTCTGGCACCAGCAGGAGGCTGGTCCATGTTTAGTCCTGACTCTGGCACCAGCAGGAGGCCGGTCCGTGTTTAGTCCTGACTCTGGCACCAGCAGGAGGCCGGTCCGTGATTAGTCATGACTCTGGCACCAGCAGGAGACCGGTCCGTGTTTAGTCCTGACTCTGGCACCAGCAGGAGGCCGGTCCGTGTTTAGTCCTGACTCTGGCACCAGCAGGAGGCCGGTCCGTGTTTAGTCCTGACTCTGGCACCAGCAGGAGGCCGGTCCGTGTTTAGTCCTGACTCTGGCACCAGCAGGAGGCCGGTCCAGGTTTAGTCCTGACTCTGGCACCAGCAGGAGGCCGGTCCAGGTTTAGTCCTGACTCTGGCACCAGCAGGAGGCGGTGTGTGACTCTGGCACCAGCAGGAGGCGGTGTGTGACTCTGGCACCAGCAGGAGGCGGTGTGTGACTCTGGTGTGTGTGTGCAGAGTGTGGAGGCGGTCAGTGGCCCGGGCTCGAGGTTCAAAGGGAAACACTCTCTGGACAGTGACGAAGAGGACGAGGCCGAAGAGACCAGCAGCAAGTACGACATTTTAGCCGACGACGATGTGGAAGGTGAGCTTTTACTGCACTTTGAACTGAAAGAGACGGAGCAGAGAGAGGTCCTCCAGGCACATGAGGGACAGTTCATCTAGGGCAGAGAGAGGTCCTCCAGGCGCATGAGGGACAGTTCATCTAGTGCAGAGAGAGGTCCTCCAGGCGCACGAGGGACAGCCTGGTCTACAGGTCGGGGTGAGATGGGTGCAGGGAGGGAAGTGGAGGAAGAGAAAAAACATGTGAACAGCAATGACCAGACTCCAGATGAACTAATCTTTAATGTTGTTGATGAAAGTAGAAGAACCAGAGGACAGTGTCAGCTCCACACTCCCTCCAGCACAGCAGGGGGCAGCGGAGGGTTTTATTTGTGTTCTAACTGTCCTGACCATAAACTCTTTGACAGAGGAGCGTTTTGAGTCTGGTGTTAAATGTAGAGACTGTGTGGGCCTCTATATTATATTTTATTTATTTATAAT
>CM033631.1:1646326-1790528 GCA_019453435.1 Rhinogobius similis | reverse complement strand
AAGATGGCCACCTCCGTATCAGGAAGTAAAGCAAAGATGGCCACCTCCGTATCAGGAAGTAAAACAAAGATGGCCGCCTCCGTATCAGGAAGTAAAACAAAGATGGCCGCCTCCGTATCAGGAAGTAAAGCAAAGATGGCTGCCTCCGTATCAGGAAGTAAAACAAAGATGGCCACCTCCGTATCAGGAAGTAAAGCAAAGATGGCCGCCTCCGTATAAGGAAGTAAAACAAAGATGGCCACCTCCTTATCAGGAAGTAAATGCGGAAGTAAGACACTTTTGGGGTCATGAGCCAATGAGCTCAGGCCATAGAGATAAACAGGGCGGCCATTTTGGATTAATCTTCCAGCTTTTATTATAGTTCTATGGTCATGACGACCACAGGGTCAAAGGTCAGACCGGGGTCAAAACAACAGATATGACAAACATTTTGTCTTTAGACCTGTTAAAGTCAATGGGACGGTTCGACGACACGTTTGACAAAAACACAGTGGACATGATTCTATTTAAGATTTGACTAAACTTTTATCTCATTTGTCCCAGTTTGACAGTTTGTGTAAAGTTTATGATGTCACTTCCTGTTGGACACGACACAAATATGACACAGTTAGAGGTAATTCTACAGCTGTTACCGTAGCAACCATTTTCAAAACAAAGGCCAAAACCCACATAAATGACACAATAGTAATGATTTTACCTATAATAAAACCCTTTACTTTATTTTATTTAAAGTGTCACAAAGTTGTGTCCGTTTTGTGTAAATTGTATTTGTATTTTTCACGCGCGTCACTTTTTGATGACATCACAGAGGGAGGGATTCCGTTTTAGAACTCAGTCACTTCCTGTCATTTGTTATATTTCTAAATGTCTTTTCTATTTCTAAACTTCACAAAGATGCAAAGCTACAGTACATAATTGCCACAGGTGCCCTCCCATCAAACTAAGTCAGAATTAGAACATTTGGAGAACCGTCATATGGACTTTAACAGTTTGCAAACAGAAACGTTCTAAATTAAAGAGATTTACAAGTGTCTTCTACATTATTTATTTAAAAGGAGATTACAGTAAACATGTGGCATTTTAATGAAGGAAACCACTAGATTTTAAGATTTTACTGGACTAAACTTTAGCCTGCAATAGTCTTTCATTTTATCTCTACATTTATTACATAGTTTGTCTCAAATTATACTTTTATTGTGAAACTCAAATGCAATTTTAAGGCTTTAAGTAAATTAATTACTTTTGTAATAAAGAAGCAAACAAACTGAATTTCCACCCTGGAATTTCAAAATTGTTGCTAATTTCATGTTAGAAAAACTCAAAACAAAAGAGAATTTAGATCCGATGTCAGTTAAATATTGAGTGTGTTCTTCTGCTCGACTTAAGTTTGTCTCCAGTCGCCTTTTGAACATTCTGACGACACAGGATTTAAACGTCTGTTTGTCCCAGTTTGACAGTTTGTGTAGTTTATAATGTTACGTCCTGGTTGAAGAAGTAAAATAAAAGTGCCAAAAACGTGACTAAAACCATCAAAAACGTGACTAAAAGTGATCAAAACATGGCTAACAGCGTCAAGAGTGTGACTAAAAACAACCAAAACATGACCAAAAGCAACAAAAACGCAACTAAAAGCAACAAAAACGCAACTAGAAGCGACAAAACATGACTAAAAGCAACAAAAATGTAAAAGCATCAAAAACGTGACTAAAAGTGACTAAAAGTGACAAAACTATGACTGAAATAAAGACTTTAAAGTTTGTCTCTTCAGAATTCATGTAAAGTCACAGAAAAGGAACAGAGCTTTTTAATTAACGATGTAAATGGACCAAAAAAAAAGAGCTTTTTCTTTTGTTTTTTTGTTTGTTTTCCGTCTGCTTTCGTTTTGTTCCACTTTAAACTCGTCCTGGTTCCTTTCACTTTAAAAAGGAAACGTGGAAGGAAAGGAAAGGCCTGCGCTGCCCTCTGCTGGTCGCTCTTTCGTCTGCAGTTGGTGGTTTAATCCCAGCTCTCTGTGCCCTTGAGCAGGACACTTTTACACCTGTGGAGACCAGGCACAGACCGACTGAAACAGAATATTTGTCTAGTTTCTATTTCTGTTTGATCATCGGTGTGGAAAGCAACGAAGTACAACAGTAAAAGTACTGTACTATGTTTTAGGTATCTGTACTTTACTTAAAGGGGCTGTACCTGATTTTTTTTACTGTTTTGAAACGTGAAAAACAGAACTACTTTATGGGCCCAGTTTTTTGCATGTGCTTTAAACTTTAAAATATTCATGATGTATTAAGAGTTTTTGTCACTTTTAGTCGCATTTTTGTCCATTTTTAGTCACATTTTAGTGAATTTACTCATGTTTTTGTCACTATTAGCCACATTTTTGTCGCTTATAGTAGCATTTTTGTCACTGTTACTCATGTTTTTGTAGCTTTTAGTTGCAATTTTGTCACTTTTTAGTCACGTTTTGGTCAATTTGTTCATGTTTTTGTCACTTCTAACCTCGTTTTTGTCACTTTCAGCCTTTTCCCTGTCTGTGTTTGTATCCTTAATTCATGCTAATGTTTGTTAGCTTTAGCGCTCTGGTGGAAAGTGTTTTAAACTCATGGAGTGAATATTTATGATGAACCGCATTAACGTGAGAGACACATGAGACAATGGAAGAGTTTAACTAAAACTAATTCTGTTTTTTACGTTTCAAAACAATAAAAATCAGGTACAGCTCCTTTAAGTTGTTTTTACAGTAGATACTTTTTACTTTTACTTCACTACATTTGAGACCAACTATCTGTACTTTTTACTCCACTACCATTAACTGGACTGAAAAGTAAAAGTACTTTTCTGTAGTTTTCGTGGTTGTTCTGCTCATGTCGATGGTGATGTTCGGCTGAAGGTTTGAAGTTCAGACTCAACAAACACAAACACACATCATACAATTAAAGAAATGAATTCAAATAGACCTTTGTTGACCAAAATTAAGCTAAATTCTTTACCAAAATATTGACATTTAATTCATAAAACTGGCCTCATAATCTGCATGACACAGTTTTACTTTTGACTCTTGATTTTTAACGTGATACTTTTACTTGAGTCGTTTTTACTCCCGTATCTGTACTTTCACTCGAGTCACAGAGTTGAGTACTTCGTCCAGCGCTGGTGATCGTCAGATAATTGTTCTTAAAATAAGTCACCATCGGGTTTAGTAGAATGATCTTAACCCATCGATTATTTGGCTTGAAGTAAGAAATAATGGATTGAAACCATAGAACTATAATAAAACCTGGAAGATGAATCCAAAATGGCCGCCCTGTTCCTCCCTGTGGCCTGAGCTCATTGGTTCATGACCCCAAAAAAGTTTCTTACTTCCGTATTTACTTCCTGATACGGAGGCGGCCATCTTTGCTTTACTTCCTGATACGGAGGCGGCCATCTTTGCTTTACTTCCTGATACGGAGGCGGCCATCTTTGTTTTACTTCCTGATACGGAGGCTGCCGTCTTTGTTTTACTTCCTGATACGGAGGCGGCCGTCTTTGCTTTACTTCCTGATACGGAGGCTGCCGTCTTTGTTTTACTTCCTGATACGGAGGCTGCCATCTTTCTTTTACTTCCTGATACGGAGGCTGCCGTCTTTGTTTTACTTCCTGATACGGAGGCGGCCATCTTTGTTTTACTTCCTGATACGGAGGCTGCCATCTTTCTTTTACTTCCTGATACGGAGGCTGCCGTCTTTGTTTTACTTCCTGATACGGAGGCGGCCATCTTTGTTTTACTTCCTGATACGGAGGCTGCCATCTTTCTTTTACTTCCTGATACGGTGGCTGCCATCTTTGTTTTACTTCCTGATACGGAGGCTGCCATCTTTGTTTTAGGGCGCCACGTGACGACAATCCCCCACTTCATATAAAAACGGTAATTTGTGTGATTTTAGAAACGGTAGAAAAGAACATTTCCTTCTATTTTATTTAAATACTGATAATAATTCAGTCCTGTCTGTGATTATAATGTGACATTTTAGAAAAAGGCTGCAGTACCTCACACGACCACTAATCAATCTGGAACACAGACAGAGGGGGCGGGGCTTATCTAGTTCATTTAATACATCCATGATTGAAACACGTCAGAAACAAGTGAAATAATCTAGTTCCACCAAAGAAACCGTCTAAACTGATCCTAACGAGTCAAACGTCTGAAACTGAGATTCATTTTCTGAAATCAAGACATTTGAACTCATCTAGAAATACATTTTTGCAGTGTAAAAGTAAAAGTATCATGAAAAAACAATAAACTTTAGTAAACGTGGGCTTTTATTTTTCAGAATTTCCTCGTAAACCGCTACTTGACGGATGTAAAACTATGATAAATATTTACCACAGATGCCCTCCCTCCAAACTGACTCAGAAATGATCAAAATGAGGACCTGAAATATAGACTTTAACCTTTTGACCAAGAACATCCTCCAAAGCGCTCACGTTTTCTGTGTTTTACAAAGTGCTTTTCAGAGGAGGAGGAGCCACAGCTTCTGCACTTTGTCCTCGGTTTGACCAAAGCCACAGACTCAGAGTCAAAACTAAAATAAAAAGTGAGTGTTTCACTTCTGGTTTCAGCTCCACAAGAACAGAAACCCATCGAGCGAAAAACCACTCGCCTCAAGCTGAGAATTTGTGGAAACACAATTTTGCCAATGAATAAAAAATAAAAGCCCCACAGCATGTCATCATTTCAAGTTTAAAAGTCATGATTTTGACTCTAAAGTCATAATTTTGAGTTGATTTTGAGTTTTTAAGTTATAATTTTGAGTTTTAATGTCATAATTTTGAGTTGAAATTATGATTTTGAGTTTAAAGTCATAATTTTGAGTTTTAATGTAATGATTTAGAGTTTTAATGTAATGATTTTGAGTTTAAAGTCATAATTTTGAGTTTAAAGTCATGATTTTGAGTTTCAGAGCGCTGACTCCTGGTGCATGGAGAGCCTGGCACAGACCCTGCTCTTCACATGAGTTTAATTCTTACGTTGCAGACTTTACTTAGACTTTACTTAACTTAAAATCCGTTCTGGGGCGTTTGCTGTGATTCTGTCAATGTTCTCTGAATCTCTGAAGAACTTCTACAGCTCAACCCTGATGCAGTCTGCTGCTTTAGACCTGAAAACTCATAATTAGGACTTTAAAACTTGAAATTATGACTTTAAACGCAAAATGATTACTTTAAAACTCTTAAACTCTTTAAAAATGATTATGCTATGGGGCTTTTTTTTTTTACAGAAATGGGCCATCATAAAAAGATAAAAAGAAAAGAAATGCTGACCCTAAATATGAAGAGTTTGATTTCAAAGCATTTTTCTCTTTTTGTCTCCATCTTCTTCTATCAATAAAAATAATGTTGGAGTGGGTTTTATTAAAGAGGAATAATAAATGATTGCACTAAAATACTTCACATGGATGAACAAAAGTCAACGAAAGTCGCTTCATAAAACTGTTTTTAAACTGTGCCTGACGGGGTTTTATAGAATGTATACAAAAGAAATGACTTTTTTGACCCTTTAAACATCGATTCAACAAAATAAAGGCGTCACATGTGTTTGTTTGTTTTTTGTCAAATAAAAAACCTGTGACATCAGAGGAGTTCTGGTGCTCTGTACAGGATGTTTCCCACTGTGATGTCATCATTTACAACCAGGAAGTAAAAATGTAACAAAAACCTCAATAAAAAGTGTAAAGATTTGAGCAGAATTTGAAACATCTTCATCTCGATCATGCGTTTTGTTCAAAATCGTCCGTCCGACCGTCAGAGGCGCCTGAACACGTCACGGCTCTGTTTTTGTAAATGAACTCTACAAACTTATTATTTGGTGTTAATTGTGTTTTTTGTGGGGTTTTTTCTAATTCAAATCTAAATGTTTTGCTTTGATGTTTGACGTTTTGGTTATTAAGATCATTTAAATAATAAAAGCATCGTAAATGGAACGTATTTCATTGTTTCGACTGTTTTGTGATAAAAGTCGACTCCGTTATTGTTTTCACTGATTCTGGATAAAGTATTAACATCAAACTGAAAGATGAACCACATTTGACTGAAATCACAAAATACCTGTTTATCTGCTCCTCAGCTCCAGGGCTCCACTCAGACCTTCAACTCTCCTTCATCTCCATCATCTCCAGCTTCAGACCCCGGTCCATCCACAAGAACCTGAAGGAGAAAACACAGAGGAGGAGAACACAGAGGAGGAGAACCTGAAGGAGAAAACACAGAGGAGGAGAACCTGAAGGAGCAGAACACAGAGGAGGAGAAAACACAGAGGAGGAGAACACAGAGGAGGAGAACCTGAAGGAGCAGAACACAGAGGAGGAGAAAACACAGAGGAGGAGAACCTGAAGGAGCAGAACACAGAGGAGGAGAACCTGAAGGAGAAAACACAGAGGAGGAGAACCTGAAGGAGCAGAACACAGAGGAGGAGAAAACACAGAGGAGGAGAACCTGAAGGAGCAAAACACAGAGGAGGAGAAAACACAGAGGAGGAGAACCTGAAGGAGCAGAACACAGAGGAGGAGAAAACACAGAGGAGGAGAACCTGAAGGAGCAAAACACAGAGGAGGAGAAAACACAGAGGAGGAGAACACAGAGGAGGAGAACCTGAAGGAGCAAAACACAGAGGAGGAGAAAACACAGAGGAGGAGAACACAGAGGAGGAGAACCTGAAGGAGCAAAACACAGAGGAGGAGAACACAGAGGAGGAGAACCTGAAGGAGAAAACACAGAGGAGGAGAACCTGAAGGAGCAGAACACAGAGGAGGAGAACACAGAGGAGGAGAACCTGAAGGAGCAAAACACAGAGGAGGAGAAAACACAGAGGAGGAGAACCAGAGGGAGGAGAACCTGGAAGGGAGCAAAACACAGAGGAGGAGAAAACACAGAGGAGAGGGAGAACACAGAGGAGGAGAACCTGAAGGAGCAAAACACAGAGGAGGAGAACACAGAGGAGGAGAACCTGAAGGAGGAGAAAACACAGAGGGAGGAGAACCTGAAGGAGCAGAACACAGAGGAGGAGAACACAGAGGAGGAGAACCTGAAGGAGAAAACACAGAGGAGGAGAAAACACAGAGGAGGAGAACACAGAGGAGGAGAACCTGAAGGAGCAAAACACAGAGGAGGAGAAAACACAGAGGAGGAGAACCTGAAGGAGCAGAATGTGACTGAGCAGAATCAAACCTGAAGGAGCAGAATCCGGATGCACAGACTCAGAGTCGGACCTGAGAGGATCCAGAGCTGGACTTCAGAGGACTCAGAGCTGGACTTCAGAGGACTCAGAGCTGGACTTCAGAGGACTCAGACCTGGACTTCAGAGGACTCAGACCTGGACTTCAGAGGACTCAGAGCTGGACTTCAGAGGACTCAGAGCTGGACTTCAGAGGACTCAGAGCTGGACTTCAGAGGACTCAGAGCTGGACTTCAGAGGACTCAGACCTGGACTTCAGAGGACTCAGACCTGGACTTCAGAGGACTCAGACCTGGACTTCAGAGGACTCAGAGCTGGACTTCAGAGGATCCGGACCTGGACTTCAGAGGATCCGGACCTGGACTTCAGAGGACTCAGAGCTGGACTTCAGAGGACTCAGAGCTGGACTTCAGAGGACTCAGACCTGGACTTCAGAGGACTCAGACCTGGACTTCAGAGGACTCAGACCTGGACTTCAGAGGACTCAGAGCTGGACTTCAGAGGATTCAGAGCTGGACTTCAGAGGACTCAGACCTGGACTTCAGAGGACTCAGAGCTGGACTTCAGAGGACTCAGACCTGGACTTCAGAGGACTCAGACCTGGACTTCAGAGGACTCAGACCTGGACTTCAGAGGATTCAGACCTGGACTTCAGAGGATCCGGACCTGGACTTCAGAGGACTCCGACCTGGACTTCAGAGGACTCAGACCTGGACTTCAGAGGACTCAGACCTGGACTTCAGAGGACTCAGACCTGGACTTCAGAGGACTCAGACCTGGACTTCAGAGGACTCAGACCTGACTTCAGAGGAATCAGACCTGGACTTCAGAGGATACATACCTGGACTTCAGAGGAATCAGACCTGGACTTCAGAGGACTCAGACCTGGACTTCAGAGGACTCAGACCTGGACTTCAGAGGACTCAGACCTGGACTTCAGAGGATTCAGACCTGGACTTCAGAGGATCCGGACCTGGACTTCAGAGGACTCCGACCTGGACTTCAGAGGACTCCGACCTGGACTTCAGAGGACTCAGACCTGGACTTCAGAGGACTCAGACCTGGACTTC
Organism: Rhinogobius similis; assembly: GCA_019453435.1. Classification (NCBI taxonomy): domain Eukaryota; kingdom Metazoa; phylum Chordata; class Actinopteri; order Gobiiformes; family Gobiidae; genus Rhinogobius; species Rhinogobius similis. Next base: position 1,782,248 of record CM033631.1, on the reverse strand, counting down.
AGAGGACTCAGAGCTGGACTTCAGAGGACTCAGACCTGGACTTCAGAGGACTCAGACCTGGACTTCAGAGGACTCAGAGCTGGACTTCAGAGGACTCAGACCTGGACTTCAGAGGACTCCGACCTGGACTTCAGAGGACTCAGAGCTGGACTTCAGAGGACTCAGACCTGGACTTCAGAGGACTCAGACCTGGACTTCAGAGGACTCAGACCTGGACTTCAGAGGACTCAGACCTGGACTTCAGAGGACTCAGACCTGGACTTCAGAGGACTCAGACCTGGACTTCAGAGGACTCCGACCTGGACTTCAGAGGACTCAGACCTGGACTTCAGAGGACTCAGACCTGGACTTCAGAGGACTCAGACCTGGACTTCAGAGGACTCAGACCTGGACTTCAGAGGACTCAGACCTGGACTTCAGAGGACTCCGACCTGGACTTCAGAGGACTCAGACCTGGACTTCAGAGGACTCAGACCTGGACTTCAGAGGACTCAGAGCTGACTTCCAGAGGACTCAGACCTGGACTTCAGAGGACTCAGACCTGGACTTCAGAGGACTCAGAGCTGGACTTCAGAGGACTCAGACCTGGACTTCAGAGGACTCCGACCTGGACTTCAGAGGACTCAGAGCTGGACTTCAGAGGACTCCGACCTGGACTTCAGAGGACTCAGACCTGGACTTCAGAGGACTCAGACCTGGACTTCAGAGGACTCAGACCTGGACTTCAGAGGACTCAGACCTGGACTTCAGAGGACTCAGACCTGGACTTCAGAGGACTCAGACCTGGACTTCAGAGGACTCAGACCTGGACTTCAGAGGACTCAGACCTGGACTTCAGAGGACTCAGACCTGGACTTCAGAGGACTCAGACCTGGACTTGCGAGGCTCAGAGTCCGGGCGGCTCACGTTTCGACTCTGCTCTGACGACGTGGAGCTGCTGAAATAATAATGTCGTGGCTGCACTTCCTGAAACGAGACGCCGCTTCGAGAACTGAGACTCTCACTTCTGATTCAGACACGACACAGAGACACAACGACAAACAGCACACAACTACACAGAGAGACGACACAACAACTACACAACAACAACGACGACACGACAACGACACAACAACGACAAACAGCACACAACGACAAACATCACACAACAACACAGAGAGACGACACAACAACAACGACAAACAGCACACAACTACACAACAACGACACAACAACGACACAAAGAGACGACACAACAACGACAAACAGCACACAACTACACAACAACAACGACACGACAATGACAACAACAACGACAACAACGACACAACAGCGACAAACAGCACACAACGACACAACAACGACGCGACAATGACAACAACAACGACAAACAGCACACAACGACACAACAACGACACAACAACGACAAACAGCACACAACGACACAACAACGACACAACAACGACAAACAGCACACAACGACACAACAACGACACAACAACGACACAACAACGACAAACAGCACACAACGACAAACAGCACACAACGACAAACAGCATACAACGACACAACAACCACGACAACAATGATACGACAACAATAATAACAACAACGACAACAACGACGACAATAACATGACAACACAATGACACAACAACGACACGACAACAACGACAATAACACAACAACAACAACCACAACAACGACAAACAGCACACAACAACACAACAACGACAACAATGATACGACAACAATGACACAACAACGACAAACAGCACACAACGACAAACAGCATACAACGACACAACAACCACGACAACAATGATACGACAACAATAATAACAACAACGACAACAACGACGACAATAACATGACAACACAATGACACAACAACGACACGACAACAACGACAATAACACAACAACAACAACCACAACAACGACAAACAGCACACAACAACACAACAACGACAACAATGATACGACAACAATGACACAACAACGACAAACAGCACACAACGACACAACAACGACACAACAACCACGACAACAATGATACGACAACAATGACACAACAACACAGCCACAACACAACATCAGCAACATGCTAACAGTGACAACAACAACAGTAACAACAACACAACGTCGACAACAACAACAGTAACAACAACAACACAATGACAGCAACCACACAACAGCACAACAATAACAACAACAACACAATGACAACAACACAATGACAACAACACAACAATAACAACACAACAATAACAACACAATGACAACAACACGATGACAACAACACAACAATAACAACACAACAATAACAACACAATGACAACAACATGATGACAACAACACAATGACACAACAACAACGATAACAACAACCATCAAGAAACTACACCCATCTGTCTGATAAATGAACCACTGCTGCTGGTTCTCCTTCTAAAACACGCCTGGAGTTGTGTTGTTTCGCTCACTTCATTATTTCTGCTGTTTCCCTGTTTTCTGTGGCGCCTCTGAATCAAATAAACTTACATTATTATTTATTATTAACTTATAAAAATGTTGTTTATGTTTAGATGTTTATGTCCAATTTTACCACAAAAATGAACAGAATACTGCACAGGAGGAGCTAAATAATTGGTAAATAATTGTGCCCATGACAGAAACTGAATTTGTTTATTTGGTTTTCTCAAAGTTGGGACGTTCACCCAAACTATGAACGTGCAAAATAAATAAATAAGCCATCAGCTTTTTCAGCAGGTGTCTAACTATTAAGCACTTTTTTTTTTTTTTTCCAGTCCTTTTCAAAACTGTAGTGCAGTAGAAAGTGAACCTGCTCTCAAATATAGGAAAGTAAAAGTAAAAAGTATTCACGGCAAAATTGACTAAAATTAAGATACCTACAGAATCTGCTATCGGTTCTTGAATGGAAACGCAATCTTTTACTCTCCCTTCCCTGTGTCTTACTTTATTACCTCAAATTATTTAGTTAAAACTTTAATTTGGATGTTTGTGTTTTATTTTGTTCGCACCTTAAATGCATTTCCTGTAATGTTCGACCCTCTTGTGATGAATAAAACTAATAAAAGTCTAAAAATCAGCACGAAAGCACCAGTTGGCACGTTGTAGTCCTGCTCTTGTCCGCTGTGTGCCGCTGTTTTTTGTTGTTCTCGGCCAAACCGGAAGTTGCGAAAAAACACAGGAAGTGAAAGCAGCGAACGTCGTTTTCACATTTACACAAGGTTTTTTACACTTTTACTCTTTTATCTTCACATTTGCGCGTGTGTTTTGTATTTCAGTTTGATAAACACATTTATTTAGTTTTACGTTTGGATTTACGCGGTGATCGATCCACGCTTAAAGTTGTTTTAGCCTCGTTTTCTCCAAATGTTGTTAGCGCCTGATGCTAAAGCTAACATGTTTTCAGCGCCATTCAAAACAACACGAGCACAACGTTCACACGACTCCGGGTTTCGCGTGACTTTTTCCGAATAAAATTGTGCGTAATTTGTTGTGTTTTAGCAAAATGTCCAAGAGGAAAGTGACGTTTGAGGACGGGAACGGAGACTTAGAGATAGAAGCCGAACCTCCGACGAAAAAGGTAAAAAATAAATAAATAAATACAAAAAAATGAAATGACACAAAACAAGTTTTATTGAGCTCACACGGAGCAGTTCTGAATATTCACTGAAGTGCGGAACAAAACATGACTCTCTGGCACCAGCAGGAGGCCGGTCCATGTTTAGTCCTGACTCTGGCACCAGCAGGAGGCCGGTCCATGTTTAGTCCTGACTCTGGCACCAGCAGGAGGCCGGTCCATGTTTAGCCCTGACTCTGGCACCAGCAGGAGGCCAGTCCATGTTTAGTCCTGACTCTGGCACCAGCAGGAGGCCGGTCCATGTTTAGTCCTGACTCTGGCACCAGCAGGAGGCGCATGTTTAGTCCTGACTCTGGCACCTGCTGGAGGCGCATGTTTAGCCCTGACTCTGGCACCAGCAGGAGGCCAGTCCATGTTTAGTCCTGACTCTGGCACCAGCAGGAGGCCGGTCCATGTTTAGTCCTGACTCTGGCACCAGCAGGAGGCCGGTCCATGTTTAGTCCTGACTCTGGCACCAGCAGGAGGCCGGTCCAGGTTTAGTCCTGACTCTGGCACCAGCAGGAGGCCGGTCCATGTTTAGTCCTGATTCTGGCACAAGCAGGAGACCGGTCCATGTTTAGTCCTGACTCTGGCACCAGCAGGAGGCGGTGTGTGACTCTGGCACCAGCAGGAGGCCGGTCCATGTTTAGTCCTGACTCTGGCACCAGCAGGAGGCCGGTCCATGTTTAGTCCTGACTCTGGCACCAGCAGGAGGCCGGTCCATGTTTAGTCCTGACTCTGGCACCAGCAGGAGGCCGGTCCATGTTTAGTCCTGATTCTGGCACCAGCAGGAGGCCGGTCCATGTTTAGTCCTGACTCTGGCACCAGCAGGAGGCCGGTCCATGTTTAGTCCTGACTCTGGCACCAGCAGGAGGCCGGTCCATGTTTAGTCCTGACTCTGGCACCAGCAGGAGGCCGGTCCATGTTTAGTCCTGACTCTAGCACCAGCAGGAGGCCGGTCCATGTTTAGGAGGCGGTGTGTGACTCTGACACCAGCAGGAGGCCGGTCCAGGTTTAGTCCTGACTCTGGCACCAGCAGGAGGCCGGTCCATGTTTAGTCCTGACTCTGGCACCAGCAGGAGGCCGGTCCATGTTTAGTCCTGACTCTGGCACCAGCAGGAGGCCGGTCCGTGTTTAGTCCTGACTCTGGCACCAGCAGGAGGCCGGTCCATGTTTAGTCCTGACTCTGGCACCAGCAGGAGGCGGTGTGTGACTCTGGCACCAGCAGGAGGCGGTGTGTGACTCTGGCACCAGCAGGAGGCGGTGTGTGACTCTGGTGTGTGTGTGCAGAGTGTGGAGGCGGTCAGTGGCCCTGGCTCGAGGTTCAAAGGGAAACACTCTCTGGACAGTGATGAAGAGGACGAGGCCGAAGAGCCCAGCAGCAAGTACGACATTTTAGCCGACGACGATGTGGAAGGTGAGCTTTTACTGCACTTTGAACTGAAAGAGAGAGGTCCTCCAGGCGCACGAGGGACAGTTCATCTAGTGCAGAGAGAGGTCCTCCAGCACATGAGGGACAGTTCATCTAGTGCAGAGAGAGGTCCTCCAGGCGCACGAGGGACAGTTCATCTAGTGCAGAGAGAGGTCCTCCAGCACATGAGGGACAGTTCATCTAGTGCAGAGAGAGGTCCTCCAGGCACACGAGGGACAGTTCATCTAGTGCAGAGAGAGGTCCTCCAGGCGCACGAGGGACAGTTCATCTAGTGCAGAGAGAGGTCCTCCAGCACATGAGGGACAGTTCATCTAGTGCAGAGAGAGGTCCTCCAGCACATGAGGGACAGTTCATCTAGTGCAGAGAGAGGTCCTCCAGCACATGAGGGACAGTTCATCTAGTGCAGAGAGAGGTCCTCCAGCACATGAGGGACAGTTCATCTAGTGCAGAGAGAGGTCCTCCAGCACATGAGGGACAGTTCATCTAGTGCAGAGAGAGGTCCTCCAGCACATGAGGGACAGTTCATCTAGTGCAGAGAGAGGTCCTCCAGGCACACGAGGGACAGTTCATCTAGTGCAGAGAGAGGTCCTCCAGGCGCACGAGGGACAGTTCATCTAGTGCAGAGAGAGGTCCTCCAGCACATGAGGGACAGTTCATCTAGTGCAGAGAGAGGTCCTCCAGCACATGAGGGACAGTTCATCTAGTGCAGAGAGAGGTCCTCCAGCACATGAGGGACAGTTCATCTAGTGCAGAGAGGTCCTCCAGCACATGAGGGACAGTTCATCTAGTGCAGAGAGAGGTCCTCCAGCACATGAGGGACAGTTCATCTAGTGCAGAGAGAGGTCCTCCAGCACATGAGGGACAGTTCATCTAGTGCAGAGAGAGGTCCTCCAGCACATGAGGAACAGTTCATCTAGTGCAGAGAGAGGTCCTCCAGCACACAAGGGACAGTCTCCACTCTGAGGGAAGTGGAGGAAGAGAAAAAACATGTGAACAGCAATGACCAGACTACAGATGAACTAATCTTTAATGTTGTTGATGAAAGTAGAAGAACCAGAGGACAGTGTCAGCTCCACACTCCCTCCAGCACAGCAGGGGGCAGCGGAGGTTTTTATTTGTGTTCTAACTGTCCTGACCATAGACTCTTTGACAGAGGAGCGTTTGGAGCCTGGTCTTAAATGTAGAGCCTGGTTCATAACAGGAGCTCCACCTCCTGCTGCTTTTAGAGACTCAGGATCAACAATAGTCCACATTTGAGAGCGAAGTGCTTATCTGGTGGATAATGTATGTACACTGATTTATTTATTTATAATGGAGTATTAATTAATAAAAATGTAATTCAAAGTATCAAATGTACATAAAATCAACCCTATAGTTGGGATTTGTACAAACATATTCTGAAATACTTTCGTTAGTTCATCAGTTCAGAGGGTTGTTTTGTCAAAATGTTTAAAATGTCAACTTTTAATAATAAGATTCTATTCAAACATAATTGAAAATCTAAGCACAATCACAACACTTCAGAAAAATTGCAGTTAGATATTTTTCCTAAATAGTTCAGCTCTAGCCTTTAATGGTCCTTTTATTGTGCGGCTCATACTGAGTTCTAAACTTGATCTTTGTTTCCAAGAGCCTCTTCTTCCAGTTTCACTTGAACAGCAGCATCCATGTTTTTGAGTAACTGAGCAGTGCGTCCCGTCCGTGTTCAGGTCAAGAGAACGCCACCATCGACTTCGACGAAGGCGTCTCCATCACGCCCTTTAACCTGAAGGAGGAGATGGAGGAGGGACACTTCGACTCTGAGGGAAACTACTTCATCAAGAAGGAAACGCAGATCAGAGACAACTGGCTCGACAACATCGACTGGGTAACACTTTAAAACATAGACGTACTGTTCATATCGTAACATGACGACAACGAAATCCAGACAATTGTACGACCACGACATCGCGATATCGCCGGTATCGTTACGTCCTTGTAGTTTAAATGACCTTAATAATAATAATAATAATAATACATCAAACTTGTATAGCACTTTTTTGGACACTCAAAGACGCTTTACATAAACAGACAAAACAACATAAATTTACACAAAAGCCAGTTTGAACAGGTGGGTCTGAAGGAGTGATTTGAACGTCTGCAGTGAGTCCAGGTTCCTGATGGTTGTGGAAGTGAGTCCCAGAGGGCGGGGGCAGAGGGCGGGGCCAGAGGGCGGGGCCAGAGGGCGGGGCCAGAGGGCGGGGGCAGTGGGCGGGGCCAGCAGCGGCGAAGGCTCGGTCCCCCAAGGTCCGGTGCTTAGTGCGGGTGATGGGAGTGAGGAGGTCGGTGTCAGCAGAGCGGAGGCGGCGGGTGGGACAGTACGGTCGGAGTAGGTCGGTGAGGTAGGAAGGGGCGGGGTTATGGAGGGACTTGTACGTGAGGAGGAGGAGCTTGTATTGGATACGATATTGAACAGGAAGCCAGTGTAGCTGTTGGAGGACGAGGGTGATGTGTTCTCTGGACCGAGTGTGAGTGAGAAGGCGGGAGAGCGGCAGAGTTTTGAATGTATCGTAGTTTTTGAAGGCGAGTGGTGGGACGTCCATAGAATAAGCTACTGCAATAGTGGAGTCTGGAGGTGATGAAGGCGTTAATGAGGATTTCAGCTGTGGACTGGGAGAGGGAGGGGCGGAGGCGGGCGAGGCGGAGGTGAAAGAAGGATGTTTTAGTGACATGGTTTAGGTGTGAATGGTATGAGAGGGCGGGGTCCAGGATGATGCCAAGGTTGCGTACAGAGGGGGAGGGGCTGACGACGTGACCATCAATGAGGAGGGAAAAGTTCTGAACAGAGGGAGGAGAGATTTGGGTCCGGTGATGAGAAGTTCCTTAAATGACATCTGCATTTTTAATGAGCAGCAGTTGCTTTTGTGGCGGACGCAGTCGTTGGTAAATAGTGTGAATAATGAAGGGGACAATCTGCAACCTTGAGGAACTCCAGTATCATTTAGTAAGATTTAACAATCTTTATATTTTTTTCAATAATACGCGTCTATTTATGTAAATATTCTCCATTTAGAAGCCTTCAGTCACAATATTTTTTACCTTAACCTAGTTATAAATGCATTTAAATAACCTCAATATTCAATAAAAAGAATTGTTTGACTGTCGAATTCTCAAATAATCATCAGTTGCAGCTGTCATTAAAAAAAAAAAAGTGTAATCTTGACGTAATCGCAATAGTTATCTTAAAATTGCAATGTTAAAACATTTTGATATATTTCCGATACCATTAAATCCTATAACTTAGATATTAAAATAGTAAAAATGTAGATTTCTATAATTCTTGGTCTTAATGTCGTGTAACATTCTTTTGTGGCAGGTGCGAATCAAAGAGCAGCCGTTTAAGAAGAAGAAGAAGGGTTTGTCGGCGAAGCGTAAACGGCGAGCGGGAGACGAGGACGAGGCGGAGGAGGAGAGAAAGAGAGAGGCCGAGCGAGGGGCGAGCGAGGAGGAGGACGAGACGGAGGAGAGAGAGGAGGAGGAGAGAGAGGACCCTCTAGCCTCGCTCTCTCACTCACAGCTCACTCAGGCCGTGGTCGAGCTACTGCAGCCGGGAGAGACTGTGGCTGCAGGGCTGCGGAGGTGAGACCGGGATCGAGACAGGGACCGGGGCTGGGACAGGGACCGGGGCTGGGACTGGGACAGGGACCGGGACTGGGACAGAGACAGGGACCGGGACTGGGACAGAGACAGGGACCGGGACCGGGGCTGGGATCAGGAGGAGAGAGAGTTTGTGGCAGCAGGGCTGCGGAGGTGAGACCGGGAACGGGACAGGGACAGAGGCCCAAGATGCTCCTTGTTGTATAGAGATAGTTTTGTGTAATGCCCTGCTCCCGTCTCTGTGAGGACACAGAGGACGAAGAAGAAGCTGAAGACCTGTCTCATGTTCTTTAATGTTCTCAGGTTCAGAGGTCTGAAGCTCATGTCCTCTGTGTCCTCTGTGTCCTCAGGTTGGGAGGTCTGAAGGGGACGAAGAAGAAGCTGAAGGCCGGAGCAGAAGCAGAAGAAGAAACAAAGAGAGACGCCGACAAACTGGACCGACTGACCGCGCTCGCCGACCGACTGGTGGGCTCAGGAGACTACGAGATCTACCAGCAGACCTACGAGAAGCTCAGCTACAGGTAAACCAGGTCTGAACCAGGTCTGGACCAGGACTAAACCAGGTCTGAACCGGCTCTGGACCAGGACTAAACCAGGTCTGAACCTTTGTCGTTTAACGCTTGTACTTTTGTGGTTTTCAGGTTAAAAAACCCTGGGCCGGTGAAGAGGAAGGCGGGGCCTGGAGACGAGGAGGACGAGCTGGACATGTTCGGAGACAAGTTTGACGAAAAACTGGACTCAAAGACAGAAGAAACAGAGGAGGAGACGAGGGGTGAGAGCGGCACAGGGGTTAGAGCTTCAGACTCACCACGAGAGGGTCCTGGGTTATGCTCCAGTGTTTGGTCACTTTATAATTGCAGTATTTAATTCCATTCAAATTGTGATTTCGATTGTGACTGATCTTTCAGCTCTGATGTGATGAAGCACTTTTAATTTTTGTTTTTTTTCTTGTATGTTGAAAAAAAAAAGTTTCAAGGGTTCTAGCTGGACATTTTGCAAAATCAAGACGTTTTGATTTCCATCCAAATGTCATTTTCAATATAAAGGGCTTTTGGATGGAAGTCAAAACATTTTGATTTTTAAAACATTGTCCAGATGAAACAGTTTAGTTATTTTTTACTTCTTTACTTCACTCCTGGACGACTGAAGCATCACGGACTCTGGTTTGATGTGTTCAGTGAGCGATGAGGTCATGTGGGAGTATCGATGGGAGAACAAGGACGGCTCCGAGATCTACGGCCCCTTCAGCAGTCAACAGATGCAGGTCTGTCCTCTTAAACACGTGTAAAACTCAACAGATGCAGGTCTGTCCTCTTAACCACGCTTAAAACTCAACAGGTGCAGGTCTGTCCTCTTAAACACGTGTAAAACTCAACAGGTGCAGGTCTGTCCTCTTAAACACGCTTAAAACTCAACAGATGCAGGTCTGTCCTCTTAAACACGTGTAAAACTCAACAGATGCAGGTCTGTCCTCTTAAACACGTGTAAAACTCTTAAACACGCTTAAAACTCAACAGGTGCAGGTCTGTCCTCTTAAACACGTGTAAAACTCTTAAACACGCTTAAAACTCAACAGGTGCAGGTCTGTCCTCTTAACCACGCTTAAAACTCAACAGGTGCAGGTCTGTCCTCTTAAACACATGTAAAACTCAACAGGTGCAGGTCTGTCCTCTTAAACACATGTAAAACTCAACAGGTGCAGGTCTGTCCTCTTAAACACATGTAAAACTCAACAGGTGCAGGTCTGTCCTCTTAAACACATGTAAAACTCAACAGGTGCAGGTCTGTCCTCTTAAACACATGTAAAACTCAACAGGTGCAGGTCTGTCCTCTTAAACACATGTAAAACTCAACAGGTGCAGGTCTGTCCTCTTAAACACGTGTAAAACTCAACAGGTGCAGGTCTGTCCTCTTAAACACGTGTAAAACTCAACAGATGCAGGTCTGTCCTCTTCAAGGGCGTTCAAACCGCAGCGACCAACGCGACCAGTTTACATGTTAAGTCTATGGTGTCGTGCGAAAAAAGCCGCCTGCGATTTTGCGGCGCGACCAGGGCGACCGGTGCGGCGCGAATCCTTCGATTCTGTCGTGTGGCGCGACGCGACAAGAGCGACTTTGCGGTGGCCGCAAATTCGCTTCATTCGCGCGACAAGGGCGACCGTCGCAGAAGATAAACAAAGCTGAACTTTCTGCGGCAAACGCCGCGGATGGCAACCAATCAGAGACCACGCTTGAGAGACGTTACTACGTATATCATTATCCGGAAAGAAGGACGTAAACAAACCAAACGCATGATTGACCGAACAGACCCGAGCCGCACGTGTAGAACCGTAAACTGAGTTCAGTGCAGAGATTTATTGGCTGAATAAGCGCCTGACAGGGCTTCAAGTGTTTAGTGTTCTACCTGCACCAACGGGACGTGTCCTGTTGGTGACTTTTTTTCGGCGACCAAGTCGCGCGACTAAAGCGACTGTCCTTAAATGCACAGGCGACAAACTAGGGGCGACAGGCGCGATTTTGTCGCTGCGTCTGAACAGGGCTTAACACGCTCAAGCCGAGACGCTGCAGGTGAACAAGAAAAAAGCTTTAATCTAAATACATCAATTATAAAATTCTCCTGTAATTTAGTCACATAAATGTAAGAAAGAAAAAAAAAGTATTATCTATATAGTACAGTTTTTCATCATGTTATGTTTTCACGTAGAAATAAGGCATTTTATGTGTAATTGCCATGTTTTTGTTACATTTTACTCTCGATTGTTGCTCTTTAGTTGCGTTTTAGTCGTTTTTAGTCACACTTTGTCGCTTTTAGTTACATTTTTGTGACTCTTAGTTGTGTTTTTGTCGCATTTAGTTGAGCTTTGTTGCATTTAGTTGTTAAATTGGTGCTATGACGGATGTTTTAAACGCTCGTCCCCTCCTGCAGTACCGCCGTCTGGCCACTAGTCACACACACAAACACTGGATCTTTACTGTTTCTGTTTACGACTCGCTCTTTTATGGTTTATGTAAATCCTGTTAACGACTTACACACACCCCCCCTCCAGGTGGGAGTTAAGCCTCTCTCTCGCTATCTTTCTCTCTCTGTGCCTCTCTCTCTCTCACGGTCTCTCTCTCTGTGTCTCCCTCTCTCTGTCTCCGTCTCTCTTTCTCTGTGTCTCCCTCTCTCTCTCTCCCTCTCTCTCTTCCCCCCCTCCCTAACTATATTACTGTCTCATAAAACCTGGATTAAAGTAGAACTTGGCAAAGACAAAGCGAGTGTTGATCGATAACCAGACGAGAGCAGCACCAGGACTAGACCAGGACTAGACCCAGGACCAGACCTTGAACAGGATTAGACCAAAATATGAACCATTGGCCCATTTTACCTCGATGGGCCAGACCATAGTGCTTGGTGGGCCATATTTGACCCACGGGCCGCCAATTGAATAGCTCTGCTCTTCTCTCTCCCCCCTCTCTCCCCCTCTGTGGGTGGACGAGGGGTTTATCTCGTCTCTAACCTCTTCTCTCCCCCCTCTCCCCCTCTCTCTGCAGGACTGGGTGGACGAGGGGTACTTCTCGTCTGGAGTTTACTGCCGTCGTCTGGATCAGGAGGGGTCTCAGTTCTATAATTCCAAGCGTCTGGACTTCGAGCTTTACACGTGATTCGAGCGAGACCGGCGAGACCAGCGAGACCGACAGACTTCGGGAGACCAGACGAGACCAGACCGGACAAGAGACTTCCGAGACTTGAGACCGGCGAGACCGGGCGAGACCAGGACGAGACTCGGACGAGACCCGGACGAGACCCGGACGAGACCCGGACGAGACTCGGACGAGACCCAGACGAGACTCGGACGAGACCCGGACGAGACTCGAACGTCGCAGAAACATCGAGGTTTTAACGACTCGGACTCTGAAGAATCTGGATTTGTCTCAGAATCAGGTTCAGACGGAAACAGGTTTATGTTTCATGTTTCTGATCCACGTGAAGTGTTTAAGTCGAGACGCTGCAGGAAAAAACTGAAATGAACAGAAATGAACAGAAAACTTCTCCTACATAAATGTCATTTCATGTAGAAAAATCCACATATTTGGGACATTTAAATCTGAAAAATGGACAGGACCAGGTTTAAATTTCTTTCTTTGTCACATATTAGTTATAAAAATAGAGAGGATTTGGATTTATTATTTAGATTTTGAGTAAACTAGATCTGACTGAAAATTGTCCTAAAAATTCAAATTTCACCTTATTTTTTTGACTTAAAACTTCAATAAATGAGTTTTAGAATTCAATATTAAAAAATCCTGGTGTTTGGTCTAAATGTGTTGAGTCCAGATTGTACAGTTTGTGTGGATCTACTTTAGGCTGATCTTTATGTCTCGAGGGACAAAAATGCATTTGAAGAAAACAATGTCAGAGAAATCTATGGATGAAGTGGATTCAATGGAAGAATCAAACATCAGGAGCAGATTGGACACGATTGTTGTTTCCACATCAAAGTGCAGATGTGAGAGAGAAAAGTGAACAAAAAACTAAACATTTAATAAAGAGTTTTGCTGCAGAGTCTTGCCTTAAGAACGTCTTCCCAGAATAAACTCGCTACAAATCAGTTTTTTTTTTATAAAAACACTTAACTTTACATGTTTTTTGTGTCATTTTTCGGTATTTCCTGCTTCGTCTGAATCACAAAACATTCTCTTTTCTTCTTTGGAGGCTGAGTTTTGTTCAAAAAGCAATTATTCGATTGTCAAAATGTTTCATCCCTGGATAAATTACTTTTAAATAGTTTGTCTTCTTTTGTGAAACCCCAGGATTAACTGAATGTAAAGGAGTCAAGTCCATGTTCATGTTCTGAGTCTGAGTCGTACAAACCTGTGTTTCTGCAGATGATTTCTGTAAATGTTTTTAAATAAACTATGTGTAAATATTCACGTCTTTTGTTTTTTCTGACACCACTTTTTCTCAAACGTACATTTAATTTCAAACACTTTATTTCAAGCTTTGTCTCTACATTTTACTTTACGTTTTGCAGTGAAACAGAAAAAACTCAAAAGATTTGAAGATATAAACTTCTCCTGTGTTTTACTCACAGAAATGTAAGAAAAGAAAATATTACAGGTTTTTCATCGTGTCATGAAGAAATAAGGCATTTTATGTAAAAAAAAAAAAAAAAAAAGGCCAAAAATCCACATATTTGGGACATTTAAATCTGAAAAATGGACAGAACCAGGTTTGAATTTCTTGGTTCATTTTGTAACATATTAGTTATAAAAATGTACAGAGGGGATTTGGATTATTATTTAGTTTTTAAGTAAACTAGATTGGACAGGAAATTGTCCTAAAAATTCAAATTTCGCCTCATTTTTTTTCTTAAAACTTGAATAAAGGGGTGCACGGTGGCAGAGCGGTTAGAGCTTCTGCCTCCCAATAAGGAGATCGTGGGTTCGAATCCCGGACCAGACCAACGTCACACGATCTCTCTGGGTGGAGTCTGCATGTTCTCCCCGTGTTACCGTGGGTTCTCTCCGGGTTCTCTGGCTCCTCCCACCGTCCAAACACATGACTGTGTAGGTTAATTGAGAACTCTAAATTGCCCGTAGAGAGTGAATGTGAGAGTGAATGGTTGTTTGTCCTTGTCTGTCTGTGTGTGAATGAATGAGAGTGAATGCGGGACAACAGATGGAAATTAGCCCAAGGCTACAATCTGGTGTGTTTACAGCATGTATATCATGTATGTTCATTAACATGCACTGTCCCGACCAAATAAATAAATAAAATAAATCAGTTTCAGAATCTGATCTTAAATCCTGGTGTTTGGTCTAAATGTGTTGAGTCCAGATTGTACAGTTTGTGTGGATCTACTTTAGGCTGATCTTTATGTCTCCAGGAACAAAAATGCATTTGAAGAAAACAATGTCAGAGAAATCTATGGATGAAGTGGATTCAATGGAAGAATCAAACACCAGGAGCAGATTGGACACGATTGAAAGTCCAGACGAGAGAGAAACAAACCAGGATTAAACCCTGGGACTAAATGAGACTCAAACAAGGATTTCACCAGATTTTAGTCTTGTCTTTGTCCAAACCAGGACCAGGACCAGGACCAAACCAGAACCAGACCAGGACTAAAACCAGGACCAGACCAGGACTAAAACCAGATCTTAACCGGGTCCATTTTAAACAAAGACAAACTACGTCTAAAATGTGTGACATTAGGAACACAGCGGGTCAAAATATGGACCAGACCTGGACCAGGACCAGGACCAGGACCAAACCAGGACCAGACCAGGTCAAATGGACAAAACTGGGACTAAAGACGGACTAAAACAATTCCAAACCAAAACTAAACCTGGAGTTGAATGTGATCTACCCATGTTAGTAGGTCTTTTTTGACAACACTGACAAAAGTGGAAATAAACTGGGACTAAACCAGGGAGACAAAGGATTGAATTATATAAAACCAAGTCCAAACTTGGGGACTAAATTAAGAACCAAATTAGGACTAAACCAGGAATTAGCTATGGTTTATCTAAACTCAAGATCAAACCAGGACAAAACTTCATAAAACCGACCGAACATGGACAGCTAGGTCTATTTTACACAAAGCCAAAAGTAGGACTAAAAAGTATAAAATTAGGACAACACCAGGTCCAAATTGGGACTAAACAAGGACTAAACTTGGATTTGACCAGGTCTAATTTAAACAAGGACCAAAGTAGAACCAAACTAGACATAACGTTATCTTAAATTAGATTCAATGGTCAAAACTAGGACTAAACAATCACCAAACCCGAATTAAACCAGGACTAAACTCCGACTAAACCAGAAACATTAAAAAACAGTTGTAAACCCAGACTCCGTCCTCTGCGCCTCAAACCCCGCGTGTCTTCTATAAAACTCATCACTTTTTAAAATGTAGGTCTGTAATTGTAGGTCAGACGAGGACATAAAAGAACGAAACCATTTTATCCGCACGCCGCTCCGATACGGCCTCCCATTGGCCGCTCCCACATAGCAACGGAGGAAGGCGGCCCCCGATTGGCTGTAAAATCCAGGCGGGCTCCGACGTCGCGCTGTGATTGGTCGATTTTCGCGTCTGCCTTTTGGATTTGTAAAAACGAACACATTTGTGCACATTTCGCCCGTCGAAGGGCGCAGTCCGGCATGAAAACGCGCCCGCCTTCAACCTAAGCCTTCACGGTAAGCTTCCCACACGTTTCCACACCCGTAAACGTCCGTCCGGGGCCCGTTTCCCCCGCCGTGTCTCCGTTTCTCCGCCGTTGCCGCGTAGAATCCGGCGAATCGCTATGACAGCTTCGGGCGCCGACTATTCCCCGGAACGCCAGCGCTTTCAACGCCGCGAACGGGATGGAAATGACACAAAACGGCGCATTTGTCTTCGTTCGTGACCCGTTTTCAAATGTTGTGCTCGGTGTTTGGACGATAAAGGGCACGAATCGAGCGGTTTCTGCGGGAAATGCTAATCCGGAGACCCGGTAGTTTCCAGCACTTAGTCACGCCCGAGCAGCGTCTGAGGGAATGGAAAAAAGCAAAGCACAAACCGCGCGGAGAAAAGACGACAACCGCCTCAAACTACACTTTATGGAAACATATAAGGGCTTAAATGTTGAAATAATCTCGGATAATGTTCATTTTATCAGTTTATTATGAGACATTTGCTAAAATACTGGAGATTGTGCGCGAATACAAATCCATGCGTTCCTTAAACTCATGTTATTATTGTTATTGTGGTATGAGCTTGTTTTCTGTCTCTTTTTACGTTTTTCTTATAAAATACATCTTTATGGTTGTTTATTATGGTTCTGTATCTTTTATACGGAGTTTACTGCTGTTTTTCCTCTTAAACTACGTCAACCACATGAAAAACCTGCTGATTTTATGAGATTTACTACATTTTCCTCTTTATTCATTAGTTATTTAAGACGAGATACTTCAGGCAAAACTCTTTTTTTAAATGTTTTGTTTTTTTTGGTCACTTTTCTCTCACATCTGGACTTTGATGTGAAACAACAAACGTGTCCAATCTGCTCCTGATGTTTGATTCTTCCATTGAATCCACTTCATCCATAGATTTCGCTGACATTGTTTTCTTCAAATGCATTTTTGTCCCTCGAGACATAAAGATCAGCCTAAAGTAGATCCACACAAACTGTACAATCTGGACTCAACACATTTGGAACAAACACAAGGATTTAAGATCATTTATTCAAGTTTGAAGTCAGAAAAATGAGGCGAAATTTGAATTTTTTAGGACAATTTTCAGTCAGTTTATTCAAAAACTAAATAATAATCCAAATCCTCTCTGTACATTTTTATAACTAATATGTGACAAAATGAACCAAGAAATTTAAACCTGGTTCTATCCATTTTTCAGATTTTAAATGACCCAAATGTGTGGATTTTTGGCAATTTTTAACATAAAATGCCTTATTCCTATGAAAACATGAGGAAAAACGTATAATATATTTTTTTCTTACATTTCTGTGAGTAAACCACAGGAGGAGTTTAAAGGGCGTATGACAGGTTTGAACAAAATCTAATTTTTATTTGGTGCATTAATACGTATTGTCCATAAAAATCCTGTTTTACACCAATCAAGTCATGGTTTGTGAAGAAAAGTTGAAAAATCAGTTTGCAATTACAGGAAGTAAAAAACTGATGACATCACACTGTGAGACTCACTCCATCCAAAGATTATGCAAAATTTACACAAAATCAACAACTTAAATGACCCTTAAAACATTAAATCAACAAAATAAAGGTGTTTACATTTGGATTTGTCAGACAAAAATAAATCTGTACCGAGTTTTAGTCCAGTGTGCAAAGTAATTTCCTAGTGTGATGTCATCATTTACAACCAGGAAGTGACATTACAAAACTAAAAAAACAGCTAAAAATGATAAAATGTATAATTATTTTTTGCGAAACTTTGAATATATTGATCGACTCTGTGTAAAATGAGTTCTCCAACCTGTCATGGGCCCTTTAACGTTGACATCTTTAAGGTTTTTTCCTGTTCACCTGAGTCCACCACATGGACAACCGGCTGTTTTTTATGGAATCCACATTTTTTTCTTTATTCATTTGTTAAAAACCCTGTTTGTCCATTTCTTTGTCTTTGAGTTGTGTTTTTGATGTTCTGGATCTGGGCTGCAGCCGTTAATCAGAATGAAAGTCGATTATAAAATATTGTTTTAGTTGTGTTTTGATGTTGGTGATGTTTGTCTGACTCTAAAACACACGGAAAGATGTTTATAACTAAAATATTGGAATTATTAAATCAAAATGTCAACAAAAAAAAGAAAACATTTCAGATTTTCTTAACTCATTCATAAATACTGTCTCTCTCTAAAGCCTTCAGTCCCAGATTTCAACCTTTATTTGGTTAAAAATGTGATTAAAAAGTCTCCGTGTTCAATAGAATTTGACTAATTGACCGCTGAAATAATCATTTGTTGCAGCTTTATTCTGGATCTTTGATATTTTTTGGGATTATTTTGATGATTATCTGGAAGTGTCACATAAAACATAATAGAACTTTGAACATAATCCACAAAAAAGTGCAGAAATATCAAAATGTTTTATTATATTTTAAGGATTACACAGCAAGTTTGTATTTTTATTTGTAAACCGCATATTTTTCAGCTTTTTAATAGTTTTTCCTGTAGACCGTCTGTCGATTATTCCAAATAATGGAGATATTCTATTATCAGTTCGTTCTTTGTGCTCTCGTTTTGACGTTTGTCTCTGGTTTCTTCAGTGTTTATTGTTATTTTATTGTTTGTGATTTGATTTTACTCTCAGGGCTCGTACAGTCATGGAAAACCTGGAAAAGTCATGGAAAATTAAATTCTAATTTTCTGGCCCGTGGAAAGTTCTGGAATTCTGATGGTTTTGGAAAAGTCCGGGAAATTTACAACATATTTTTTATGGTTTTAGGGATAAATCTCTAAATCCAGATAAATCGGGAAAGTAGCACAACACGCCTGCGCTTCTTCACCCAGAAAATAAAAATGTGTTCATCCTGGTGAATGGATTCATTTGGAGCTGGTAACTTGGGCCTCGTTAGCGCTTTAGTTTGAAACTGAACTTAAAGGGCGTATGACGGGTTTTTACGATTTTCTAATTTTGACTTTATTCCGTGTATTAATGCCTCTTGTAAATATAAATTATAGTTTTACACCAATCAAGTCGCTATTTGTGGAGAAAAGTTGAAAAATCTGTTGACAATTGTAGGAAGTAAACAAACCGATGACATCACACTGGGGAGACAAAGGTTACGCATAATTTACAAAAAATAAACGACCTTTTTGACTCTTTAAACATTGATTCGACAAAATAAAGGCGTTCACGTGCGTTTCTCTTCGTCAAGTTAACAAATCCGTGACATTAGATGAGTTTTGGCCGTGTACAGTCTGGTTGCTATGGTGATTTCCTAGCGTGATGTCATACTTTACAACCAGGAAGTGAAATTGCAAACCTTAAAAATAGCTAAACGGGGGTAAAATGTGTACAGATTTCAGTAGAAATTTGAATATATTTATCTTAACTGTGTTTTAGTTAAATATGTATTTCAACCTGTCATGGGCCCTTTAAACCTGTCATGGGCCCTTTAAACCTGTCATAGGCCCTTTAAACCTGTCATAGGCCCTTTAAACCTGTCATAGGCCCTTTAAACCTGTCATAGGCCCTTTAAACCTGTCATAGGCCCTTTAACTGTAACTGAGTGCGAAAACTATTTTGAAACTGTTGCATCTAAATGGGTTTAAATCCGACGTTTGCAGTTTGTTCTACATTTACAAAACTAAACATTGTCTCCAGACCCAATCAGCTAAACAAAGCAAATCATTTATTCAAAATATAAAATGTGTGAATAATTTAATTGATATCATGGAAATTTGGGAAATGGTTTTGGAAAAGTCATGGAAAACCTTGAGTTAAAATCTGTGTGAACCCTGGACTTTGGCTGGAAACTGGAAAAAAAATGATCACGATTTCCTTGGGTCCAGATCATGATTTAGATTTGATCACGATTCATGTTCACTTTGTGTTTTTCTGTTCCTTTAAAGAGCTGCACGATTCAGGAAAAATGTCTAATTATGATTTTTTTTACCAGTGCGAATGTGATTAATGTTTTACTAAAAGGATTCTGTTCAAGTTCACGTTTTAAACACAATTCTGTCACATTGTGTTTGCCGTATTTAAATGCGTTTTTGTCACTTTTAGTCATGTTTTGGGGCCTCCAGGGGTCACGTTGTTGTTTAGTCATGTTTTGGGGCCTCCAGGGGTCACGTTGTTGTTTAGTCATGTTTTTGTTGCTATTGAACACATTTTTATCTGTTTTAGTTGCGCTTTTTGTCATGTTTGTCGCGTCTTTTTCATTTTAAGTTGTTGCTTTTTGTCGTGCTCTGGTGCATTGAGTCACGTTTGTTTGTTTTTGTCACTTTTGAACACATTTTTATCACTTTTGGTCGCGCTTTTGTCGCTTGTTTCAGAACACGTTTGTACAAATCTAAACTACAGCGTGAGCCGTTTTTATTCAAATCGAAGCAGGACATTTTGTTGTTTGTGGAAGAAATGACTGCACTTTTGTGTCGATTTGGTTTAATCGTTGAACAAAGAAAGAATAATGTTGAGTAGGACAACTTAAAGGGACAAAAACATGTCTAAAAATGACAACAACACAACTAAAGTGACAAAAAACGCAACTAAAAGTGACAAAAACGTGACAAAATACGGCAAAAACGCAACAAAAAGTGACAAACGCAACTAAAACTGACAACACGTGTAAAAGCGACTTAAAATGAATAAAAAAATCTTTGGTTTAATCGTGCAGCTCTGGCCTTTAAGAGGTAAATAAAGTCATCTGCTCAGAGGCTTCAGAGGCTAAACATCAGGAGAAAAAGTGTGTTTGAACAGACAGCTGCATTAAAGACACAAACAGAACCAGAACAACATTTAAAACACAGACCAGCTCAGGATTGCGGTTGTGGCGGCGCTCTCTCACACTTTGCGGTTGTTTCTCCACATGTTTGCGGTTGTTTCTCCTCGTGTTTGCGGTTGTGGCAGCGCTCTCTCACACTTTGCGGTTGTTTCTCCACATGTTTGCGGTTGTTTCTCCTCGTGTTTGCGGTTGTGGCGGCGCTCTCTCACTCTTGGCGGTTGTTTCTCCTCGTGTTTGCGGTTGTGGCGGCGCTCTCTCACTCTTGGCGGTTGTTTCTCCTTGTGTTTGCGGTTGTGGCGGCGCTCTCTCACACTTTGCGGTTGTTTCTCCACGTGTTTGCGGTTGTGGTTCTCTCTCACTCTTGGCGGTTGTTTCTCCTCGTGTTTGCGGTTGTGGCGGCGCTCTCTCACTCTTGGCGGTTGTTTCTCCACGTGTTTGCGGTTGTGGTGGCGCTCTCTCACTCTTGGCGGTTGTTTCTCCACGTGTTTGCGGTTGTGGTGGCGCTCTCTCACTCTTTGCGGTTGTTTCTCCACGTGTTTGCGGTTGTGGTGGCGCTCTCTCACTCTTGGCGGTTGTTTCTCCACGTGTTTGCGGTTGTGGTGGCGCTCTCTCACTCTTGGCGGTTGTTTCTCCTCGTGTTTGCGGTTGTGGTGGCGCTCTCTCACTCTTGGCGGTTGTTTCTCCTCGTGTTTGCGGTTGTTTCTCCACGTGTTTGCGGTTGTGGTGGCGCTCTCTCACACTTTGCGGTTGTGTTGGCGCTCTCTCACTCTTTGCGGTTGTTTCTCCACGTGTTTGCGGTTGTGGTGGCGCTCTCACACTCTTTGCGGTTGTTTCTCCACGTGTTTGCGGTTGTGGTGGCGCTCTCTCACTCTTTGCGGTTGTTTCTCCACGTGTTTGCGGTTGTGGTGGCGCTCTCTCACTCTTTGCGGTTGTTTCTCCTCGTGTTTGCGGTTGTTTCTCCACGTGTTTGTGGTTGTGTTGCCGTTCTCTCACACTTGGCGGTTGTTTCTCCTCGTGTTTGCGGTTGTGGCAGCGCTCTCTGACTCTTTGCGGTTGTTTCTCCACATGTTTGCGGTTGTGGCGGCGCTCTCTCACTCTTGGCGGTTGTTTCTCCACGTGTTTGTGGTTGTTTCTCCTCGTGTTTGCGGTTGTGGTGGCGCTCTCTCACTCTTGGCGGTTGTTTCTCCTCGTGTTTGCGGTTGTGGCGGCGCTCTCTCACTCTTGGCGGTTGTTTCTCCACGTGTTTGTGGTTGTGGTGGCGCTCTCTCACTCTTTGTGGTTGTTTCTCCACGTGTTTGCGGTTGTGGCGCTCTCTCACACTTTGCGGTTGTGGCGGCGTTCTCTCACTCTTGGCGGTTGTTTCTCCACGTGTTTGTGGTTGTGTTTCTCTCTCACTCTTTGCGGTTGTTTCTCCACGTGTTTGCGGTTGTGGTTCTCTCTCACTCTTGGCGGTTGTTTCTCCACGTGTTTGCGGTTGTGGCGGCGCTCTCTCACACTTTGCGGTTGTTTCTCCTCGTGTTTGCGGTTGTTTCTCCACGTGTTTGCGGTTGTGGCGGCGCTCTCTCACTCTTTGCGGTTGTTTCTCCTTGTGTTTGTGGTTGTGGCGGCGCTCTCTCACACTTGGCGGTTGTTTCTCCTCGTGTTTGCGGTTGTGGCGGCGCTCTCTCACTCTTTGCGGTTGTTTCTCCACATGTTTGCGGTTGTGGCGGCGCTCTCTCACTCTTGGCGGTTGTTTCTCCACGTGTTTGTGGTTGTTTCTCCTCGTGTTTGCGGTTGTGGCGGCGCTCTCTCACTCTTGGCGGTTGTTTCTCCACGTGTTTGCGGTTGTGGTGGCGCTCTCTCACTCTTGGCGGTTGTTTCTCCTCGTGTTTGCGGTTGTGGTGGCGCTCTCTCTCACTCTTGGCGGTTGTTTCTCCTCGTGTTTGCGGTTGTGGTGGCGCTCTCTCACTCTTGGCGGTTGTTTCTCCTCGTGTTTGCGGTTGTGGCGGCGCTCTCTCACACTTTGCGGTTGTGGTGGCGCTCTCTCACACTTTGCGGTTGTGGCGGCGCTCTCTCACACTTTGCGGTTGTGGTGGCGCTCTCTCACACTTTGCGGTTGTGGTTGCGCTCTCTCACTGTTTGCGGTTGTTTCTCCTCGTGTTTGCGGTTGTAGCGCTCTCTCACACATTGCGGTTGTGGCGGCGCTCTCTCACACTTTGCGGTTGTGGCGGCGCTCTCTCACACTTTGCGGTTGTGGCGGCGCTCTCTCACACTTTGCGGTTGTGGTGGCACTCTCTCACACTTTGCGGTTGTTTCTCCTTGTGTTTGTGGTTGTGGTTGCGCTCTCTCACTCTTGGCGGTTGTCTCTCCACAGCTCCGGCCTCAGGGATGCTGACTCTTCCCGCTGAGCCTCGTCCTCAGACTGGTTTGATGGACTCGCTCCCGGCGGTGGTGCCCAGGTAAACCGCACAGGACACAACCACACACACAGGACACAACCACACACACACGACACAACCACACACACACGACACAACCACACACACACATGTCACAACCACACACACAGATCATAGACATAAAAAGAGACAAAAGTGGGCGGGGCGGAATAAAGTGAATAGTCTTTGGGGAAAAACAAAAAATGACTCCTGTACCACAGCTTTAACCAGAGGAGGACCTCTTTTGGACTAAAACTGGACTAAGTGGTCCGCGCCGGTGCAGACGGTCCGCGCCGGTGCAGACGGGCCGGTGCAGACGGTCCGTGCCGGTGCAGGCGGGCCGGTGCAGACGGTCCGTGCCGGTGCAGGCGGTCCGCGCCTGTGCAGACGGGCCAGTGCAGACAGTCCGCGCCGGTGCAGACGGTCCGTGCCGGTGCCGGTGCAGGCGGTCCGTGCCTGTGCAGACGGTCCGTGCCTGTGCAGACGGTCCGCGCCTGTGCAGACGTGCCAGTGCAGACAGTCCGCGCCGGTGCAGACGGTCCGTGCCGGTGCCGGTGCAGGCGGTCCGTGCCTGTGCAGACGGTCCGTGCCTGTGCAGACGGTCCGCGCCTGTGCAGACGGTCCGTGCCGGTGCCGGTGCAGGCGGTCCGTGCCTGTGCAGACGGTCCGTGCCTGTGCAGACGGTCCGCGCCGGTGCAGACGGTCCGCGCCGGTGCAGACGGTCCGCGCCGGTGCAGACGGTCCGCGCCGGTGCAGACGGTCCGCGCCGGTGCAGACGGTCCGCGCCGGTGCAGACGGTCCGCGCCGGTGCAGACGGTCCGCGCCGGTGCAGACGGTCCGTGCCCATGACCCCCAACGGGAACCAGCGGTAGAAAATGAATGAATGAGATATTAACAAATGCAAATCCACATCACAGTCTGCCGTGTCTGAAACTGAAACCAAACATAACACTGTGTGATCCAAACATCGCCGGAATCACCTGGTCCAGGTCTGAGCCTGATCTCACCGTGGGCTTAAATCCAGAAGATGTGACTGGAGTCCACGTGAAGTTTCTGGGAAATACGCTCTAATATTTGCCTTAATGCTCCTTCTCACTCATGAGCACGTGATAAAACATCAAGACAAAAGCACTGGCTCTGCAGCTGCTTTTGATACAAAATGCTGCAGAAAACAAACCTAAGCTTAACCGTGTGTAGATCCACGTGAGATCAGCTGTGGCTCTGCTTCACTTGTTTGTGTTGGTTTTGAGTTCTGACTGAACAGACGTCACACAAGTATGTTTTAAAATAAGATTTAACAGTTATTAACAAGGTTTTTGCAAACTTTGGCCATTCATTTACTCTAAAAACATGCAGGCACCAGAAAAAAAACGTACACTTACTATTCTGACGTCCCACCGGCGGACGCTAGATTTTTAATAAATGTATTCCTTTTTATCCACATCTGATACAAGGAAACTATCAGATGATGGACATGGTCAATATGAAAGGAAAGCTGTGACACTTATTTACATTTATTTAAAAAAAGTTCTTGAACCGGTACCAAAAAGCAGGCATCGTTACTGGTGTAGAAAAAAATCGACCCCAGACGTCACAACACACCGTCAGCAGCACAGAGCGTGATCAAATAATAACAAAACCACAACTGATTTGGTGGAATTACATAAAATATGATTTATTATTATTAACCTTTATTTACCCATTGCTATCAAGACCTTTTTTTCAAGTGACCGAAACAAAACATAACAGCAGCACTAATGGGAAAAAAACATGTTGAAATTTTAAGAAGTGAAGAACAAAATGTACATTTAAAAACACTGACAATTTTTAAAAGTCACTCTCTTTGTTTTTCAAATGTATGTGAAAACATCTGACTGAGACCAGTTTGTGTAATCTCGTCTCTGATTGGAGGGGATTCCAGGCTGTGGGAGCAGTATATGAATCCTGCTGACCTGTTCTGGTCATTCTGGTCGTTCATTCCTGGGATGTTTGTGTCTCTGCACAGCTTCGTGAGCTATGGCAGCAGGAGGAGCCCGAGGAAGAACCACGTCACGGAGCGAAGAGCGGCTCAGAAACCGTACGGCAAACCCAGCTCGCCGACCCGCAGACGCCGCCTGTCGCCGCTCACGGTTCGTACGACTCTCTGACACGCTCTTCCTGTAAACGACGCTCTGATGTGACTCACTTCTGTTCAGGAGGTGCAGACGGAGCCGGGCGTCCCGTCCAGACCGGAGTGGACTCCAGGAACAGAAGAGGCTCCGCTTCAGGTACAGCTCGCCCCACAACCACAGGCTCTCAGGTTTAACGCCCTGTTGGGACGTGTTCAGAGCAGCAGAGGAGAGAAGAAGGGGCTCTGCTTTTGTTAAGATCGGCAGATTCTGTGCAATTTTTAAGGCTGCACTGCAAAAATGTAAAGCTTGTCTTGATTTCAGGATATTAATCTTCATTTCAGACATTTTTTAAATTTATTTAGTTTCTTTCGGGTATAACAAAAAGTATACATTTACAGCTTCATAAAATTAAAAAATTCATTAAATTTTGCTCAAAAAGAAGGATGGAGTATAACTTTTCCCACTGCTCTTTTCTTTCTCGGGGTATCGCGGGGTCTTAAAAGTCAATACATAAATGTAGGTAAAATTAAGGCCTTTTAAAAAGTAGAACCTGATTTTATAAGTCTTAAATTATTTCTGAATGAAGTTTAAAAGATAAAAAAGAATCAAAAATAACCTGAACGGCTCATGCTTCGGCTCCTACACAAAGCAGCATTTTCCAAAATTGGGAAATACAAATTTGCCTCGTCTTGGCCTGAGATCGACGATTTCAAATGCTGGTCTAATACTAATTATTGTATTTAGATTAGATTTATGTGGATTAAAAGGATTTATGTGCATTATAACGGCAAAAAGGAAAGCATAAGGAGTGTGTTATCTGATGATTTTGGAGAGAATGATGAGTTTAATCTTAACTTGTGCATCTCTAACATATAAATACACTCTTTACCAGTATTTTTCTGTATAAATAGTTGTTTTTGCATGAACCCTTTAACAGTTGTAGTATTTTAAGTGCACGATTTCACAAAAACAGCAGACTTATCACCGTATCGCCCAGACCTATTTTACGCCCAGCTTTCAGAGTTTGTGCTTGGTCGTGCAGACAGGATTTGCCTCGATCCAGGCGCAGTTATATCACTCCAGCGCTCAGAATACTACGACTGCACGGGGAATAACGAGTCTAATCCTCAGGGAATTACTGCAGACCACCACCAGATCTGTGGAGCAAACAGACCGCCAACATGCATCGATTATCCAGCTGATAACGTCCCACCGGCAGGACACTAGATTTTTTATAAATGTATTCCTTTTTATCCACATCTGATATAAGGAAACTCTGAGCTGCTCGACGTGTTCAATGTGAAAAGAGGCTGTGACACTTATTTACATCAAATCAAACATTCTGGGATGAATTGGGGTCAGTTTTTTCTCCAAAAGTATTTAAAAATTACACTAAACTTCAAAAACTATTTAATAGGACTTTATCACAAAAGTTGGAAACATGTGTAAAAGCTTAAAAAAAGACTAAACAGGACTTCAAGCAACACAAACGGGACTAAACGTGACATAAGCGCAACTATAAGCGACAAAAAGTGACTAAAATGGTCAGAAACGTGAGTATAAGTGACAAGCGCAACTTAAAGCAACATAAAAATTTAATAGGACTTTTATATGGATTCCGCCTGGACTTTTTTACTTTATTCCAAGTCCCTAAAACGAATTATTTGTTCAGCTTCAGCTTTGAAAGAAGAATCGTCAAAACCAACAAAAGCCCAAAGTGTCGATCAGACAAACTCTACAGACACAGCTTCACTTCTTCATAGATTTAACAAAGAAAATGTGGGCGGACTTTAAAGTCTGATGTTCCTGTGGGCGGAGCTTGTTTCAGTGGAATCAGAGTAAATCAGACACAAACCTCCAGAGTCTGAGCTTCACAAAGAGTCAGACAATAGTTTGAGTCGAAGGATCAGAAACGGCTTCAGTTTGAGGTCGTTTTAGTCTCACGTTTGAAGAAGAACAGGTCCGAGCGCCGCATGGTTAAAGTCCGCAACGAAACGGAGACACTTTATTGACCCTGAAGGAAATTCAAGTTGAGCCGCAGAAGTGTTTTCGTTGCGGGTCAGTCGCCTGTGTCTCTGGGTCAAAGGTTGGCCAGAGGATTTGTGCGGTTTAGAGTCGGCTGCAGATCCTGAGCGTGAGGAGAGTAACGGGCCTCAGGAGAACGTGTCCCTCCTCTGCGGGAAACTCTTCCAACCGTCACTCTCACTTCACTCGGCTTCGTTCTGGTGACGAGACGAGCCGTTCTGTCCAAGTGTTTCATTGGAAAAGAAATCTATGAGAAGACTGGAGGAAATGCTTTACTCTGTAGATTCTGTTGGAGTTCGGTCTTGACCCAGAGATTGACAGTTTATGTACCTTTTAGAGAGTTAAGAGCGGCGGCCGGAGAGTTTAGAGCATTTAGAGCGACGGCCAGAGAGTTTAGAGCGTTTAGAGCAACGGCCAGAGAGTTTAGAGCGTTTAGAGCAACGGCCGGAGAGTTTAGAGCGTTTAGAGCAACGGCCGGAGAGTTTAGAGCGTTTAGAGCAACGGCCGGAGAGTTTAGAGCGTTTAGAGCGACGGCCGGAGAGTTTAGAGCGTTTAGAGCGACGGCCAGAGAGTTTAGAGCGTTTAGAGCAACGGCCGGAGAGTTTAGAGCGGCGGCCGGAGAGTTTAGAGCGGCGGCCGGAGAGTTTAGAGCGGCGGCCGGAGAGTTTAGAGCGTTTAGAGCGACGGCCAGAGAGTTTAGAGCGACGGCCGGAGAGTTTAGAGCGTTTAGAGCGGCGGCCGGAGAGGAATGCACCGAACCACCTTTCTCAGATCCGATACTGATCTGCCGATATCAGCCCACACCTCTGCAGAGACTGAAAATATCTTCATTTTATTAAAACTTCACTTTCTCAAAACAAAAATAACGTGTGAGAAAACTAATCCAAATGTGTTCTTTATCCTTCAACTGACGACCGAACAGCTTTGTATAAATAAAACCTCAGACATCATGACGTTCTGGACCAACAAGATTCTGTAAATAATCTTAATAAATACATTTAGGCCGGTCGGAGTCAACAGATTCTTAACTCAGCCCCTTTAGTCGATATTCAATGCCAGTATCGGTGCATCCCTAGGACATTTATAAAAACAAATTGGGCTTCTTCAAAATTTAGATGATATTTAACTTTTGTCCTTCTTTAAAACGACATTCAAGATATTGAGTTTTTTGTTTATAGTGAAAAAATGTTACAAAAGGCACTGATTGAAAATAAAATATGATAAAAGGAGGCTGTAAAGTTTCAATAAATTGACTAATCGACTATAAAAATTGATAATCTATCGTTAACTGAACTAAACGCTCTAAAACACACCTTTTGTAACAGACTGACATTAATGCATCGAAATGTCGAAAACATAACAGATTATTGCAGATTTTTTTATCAGTAATACACTTTTATTCTTAAATAGTCTTTATCAAAGCCTTTTGTTACAATTTTTCAACCTTTTATTTGACTGAAAATGTATTGTAAAGAACATGTACAATAAGAATAATCGTTTGACAGCTCTAAGAAGGTGATGTTTCTGCATTTTTGCGATTAATTTTGCAGACATTTTATACTTGTCTTTGAATTAAACGTCCACTAATACGTTTAAAGTGCGTATGACGGGTCTTTACGATTGTCTAATTTTGACTTTTTTCAGTGTATTAATACCTCTTGTAAATATAAATGATAGTTTTACACCAATCAGATCACTGTTTGTGGAGAAAAAGTGAAAAATTTGTTGGCAGTTTCAGGAAGTAAACAAACTGATGACATCACACTGGGGAGACAAAGGTTACGCATAATTTACACAAAATAAACTACTTTTTTGACCCTTTAAACACTAATTCAACAAAATAAAGGTGTCACGTGTGTTTCTCTTTGTCAAATGAACAAAATCTGTGACATTTGAGGAGTTTTGGCCCAGTGTACAGTGTGGTTGCTATGGTAATTTCCTAGTGTGATGTCATACTTTACAACCAGGAAGTAAAATTTAAAACCAAAAAAAGAGCTAAACTGGGGTTAAATTTGTAAAGATTTTAGTAGAAATTTGAATATATTTATCTTTTATCTGTATTTTAGTTAAACGTGTATTTCAACCTGTCATAGGCCCTTTAAACCTGCCAGGGGCCCTTTAAACCTGTCATAGGCCCTTTAAACCTGCCAGGGGCCCTTTAAACCTGTCATAGGCCCTTTAAAGACATGATTTAACACATTTCTGTTGGATTGATATAATATGGACTGAATAATAAATAAGTCTAGACTCGTGCAGCATTACAAGAGGCATTTCTAAAGATCCCATCCTTAATCGACATTGTGGAATTTCCTTTTGAGAAACACTTTTATGCGTTTCCTCTTCCTGTTTATGGGTGTCTTTTTGAGGGTTTTGAACATAACAAACTAGACTTATGTTTGGAGTTGTGGTTCATGCTCTTTAGACGTTCAGGCCGACAGGAATAGTGGCTCGTGCGTCACTCTCCACCAGCTGGACCAGTCTGCGCCAGTAAATCCAGACCGGATAATGAGGCTTAATCCTGTCACGCTCCACTGACTCCCACCAGCGCCGGAGTTTAGAGCGCACGGGAGAGTTTAGAGCGCGCCGGAGAGTTTAGAGCGACGGCCGGAGAGTTTAGAGCGACGGCCGGAGAGTTTAGAGCGACGGCCGGAGAGTTTAGAGCGACGGCCGGAGAGTTTAGAGCGACGGCCGGAGAGTTTAGAGCGACGGCCGGAGAGTTTAGAGCGACTGCTTTGAATGTCATCGATGCAGATAGACAGGCGCACACATGTTCTCTTTAAAGAGCGTCCGCTGTGAGGTCGACACACAGAGGCTGAACGTTCTGTGTCGTTTATGTTGAGGCTCAGGGCCTCGTTACAGTGTCGTTAGTTAAAGGAGGAGGTACAAGGGTGGATCTGTGTCATGTGGTTGAACTCTCTTCTGTGAGACGCAGCAGCTGCTTATCGTACTTATTTACTGATTGTAAAGCTCGATGGACTGATTTCCAGATGATGGACCATAAAGATAAAGTGTTCTCTTGTGCTCTTCGTTTGAGCTGCACCTTTGGTCAATGAGCAATACACTTTTTCATATCTGAAAAAATACTTACACAATTTATGCAAAAATGTAAATATAAATGTTGAGTGATTGAGTTTGAGACCAGTACCGTATGGATGAAATAAAAATATAGAAGACTAAATCCAACCCAGGTCAAAATGAGCCAAACATAATACGAGTGTAAAATATTTAAAATATTGTAATATTTCTGTTAAATGCTGCAGTATTGATGGCAGGTATTGATCCTGGTGGTGGACTTTGATGATGGCGGTGAGCTGTAGAGACATCTGACTTTAAACAGTGTCTCTTCTGTAGCTGCTGCACGTCTGCCCTGAGCCAGAGTCTGTGTTCAGGCAAAAACATCATCAAAAACATCATCATCAAAGCTGTTTTGTGATTGAATTACTCGATTTAACTCTAATTATTATCCTGATTTATTCTTGGTTACAAAAACATTGTAGTTCATGGACAAGTTGTTGTAGTTGGTGTGTTTTGGTTGAAGCCGGTTGTCCAATCAGAAGCAGCATGAGCCTCACATGAGTCTCATTTGTGTTTAAAGCTGTGTCCTCTCTGTGACCTGAGTCAGAGCTCCAGTCTGTCAGGATCAGAGAAGGAACGGAACATGAGCCACGACCTGAACGTGAGATAAACGTCTGCAGGAGAAGGCTCTGACCTGAACGTGAGCTGAAGAAACATCTGCAGGAGAAGGCTCTGACCTGAACGTGAGCTGAAGAAACATCTGCAGGAGAAGGCTCTGACCTGAACGTGAGCTGAAGAAACATCTGCAGGAGAAGGCTCTGACCTGAACGTGAGAGAAACATCTGCAGGAGAAGGCTCTGACCTGAACATGAGCTGAAGAAACATCTGCAGGAGAAGGCTCTGACCTGAACGTGAGAGAAACATCTGCAGGAGAAGGCTCTGACCTGAACTTGAGAGAAACATCTGCAGGAGAAGGCTCTGACCTGAACGTGAGCTGAAGAAACATCTGCAGGAGAAGGCTCTGACCTGAACGTGAGAGAAACATCTGCAGGAGAAGGCTCTGACCTGAACGTGAGAGAAACATCTGCAGGAGAAGGCTCTGACCTGAACGTGAGAGAAACATCTGCAGGAGAAGGCTCTGACCTGAACGTGAGAGAAACATCTGCAGGAGAAGGCTCTGACCTGAACGCTCCTGAAGCTCCTGCAGGAGTCAGAGCTCCAGTCTGTCAGGATCAGAGAAGGAACTGAACCTGAGCCACGACCTGAACGTGAGCTGAAAAAACATCTGCAGGAGAAGGCTCTGACCTGAACGTGAGCTGAAGAAACATCTGCAGGAGAAGGCTCTGACCTGAACGTGAGAGAAACATCTGCAGGAGAAGGCTCTGACCTGAACGTGAGCTGAAGAAACATCTGCAGGAGAAGGCTCTGACCTGAACGTGAGCTGAAGAAACATCTACAAGAGAAGGCTCTGACCTGAACGTGAGCTGAAGAAACATCTGCAGGAGAAGGCTCTGTCCTGAACGTGAGCTGAAGAAACATCTGCAGGAGAAGGCTCTGACCTGAACGTGAGCTGAAGAAACATCTGCAGGAGAAGGCTCTGACCTGAACGTGAGAGAAACATCTGCAGGAGAAGGCTCTGACCTGAACGTGAGAGAAACATCTGCAGGAGAAGGCTCTGACCTGAACTTGAGCTGAAGAAACATCTGCAGGAGAAGGCTCTGACCTGAACGTGAGAGAAACATCTGCAGGAGAAGGCTCTGACCTGAACTTGAGAGAAACGTCTGCAGGAGAAGGCTCTGACCTGAACCTGAGCTGAAGAAACATCTGCAGGAGAAGGCTCTGACCTGAACGTGAGCTGAAGAAACATCTGCAGGAGAAGGCTCTGACCTGAACGTGAGAGAAACATCTGCAGGAGAAGGCTCTGACCTGAACGTGAGAGAAACATCTGCAGGAGAAGGCTCTGACCTGAACGTGAGCTGAAGAAACATCTGCAGGAGAAGGCTCTGACCTGAACGTGAGAGAAACATCTGCAGGAGAAGGCTCTGACCTGAACGTGAGAGAAACATCTGCAGGAGAAGACTCTGACACAGGCTCAGTGTGACCGAGGAACTTTTATAAAACAGAAGGCGTTGTACCTTTTGAGAAAATCATAACAAAAACTTGCTGAAATTATTATTCATTTAAAACAAACACTGCACTTCTGTCCCATGGAGGAGCTTTAGGGCAGTTTATCGTGAAGTCGATTGTTGTGTGAAGTCCCTCTGGTTCAGTGAAAAGACCAACCACTAAATGTTTCAGATGAACATAAAGCAGTCCCTCTGTGTCTGATTCTGTGACGCTTCAGTGAACACTTTGAAGTCGCTCTGAAGGAAAAGTCATGTCTGCGTCACTGGACACTGTTTATGTCTGAGATAAATGTTTAAGATGGAGCAGGAGCATTGACTAAAGGATTGTGTTTGTAAAAGTCACCAAAACCATTGTGTGTTTAATGTTTGTGTGTTTCTTGGTTTTCAGGAGCAGCTGAATCTTAGCATCGCACCTGAACCCGTCCAAGAAAAGTGAGTCATCTATTTTCACTCCTCAAAACAAACCTGACATACTCTCAACAGTTTTATAAATTACACTGAAAGGAGGTAAAGTTAGTCCAATAGACTTCAAACGAGTCCAGCTGCCTCCATTCAGAATTTAGAATGTTTTGGTTTAAAAACTTTCAAAGGGTCAGTTTAACTCTGCTGTTCTTTCATAATCGTGAGACGACACACTTTCACTCGATGGTTCACACGGTCCGTCGAGTTTGTCTGAGAGAGTATCAGGCTCTATCTAGACTGTGAGACGTCACTGTTGTACGGTTAGCTGTGGCTAGCGCTACATGCTAACGGTCCTCTTCCATTTGTAAAAGTTGGTAAATAATCGTTAGCTGTGGTCCCGTCCACAGTGCTCTCCTCCAGTGCTCTGACAGTGTGAGTTTGACTGTCGGTCACATCGATTAGTCTAACGATTATTCCTTTGATTCATTGATTAGTTGTTTGGAGACCCTTAAATATGAGAATTGTACTAAATGTTCCCCAGACAAAGCTGAAGTGAAGGTGTTTGACGACGTCCTGGAGGAGAATATTTATAGAAGATCAAGGATTTTAATAAACACACACACATAGTTGACACGTTTCCTGTGTTTTTGTGTCATTCCTGCTCCGTCTGAGTCATAAAACCTCTTTCAGCTCATACAATGTTTTGGAGTCTGAACAGACCAGTTAACGATTCATCGATTACAGTGATCCCTCGTTTATGGCGGGAGTTGCGTTCCAAAAATAACATGCGAAAAGTGAAATCCGTGAAGTAGTCACAGCTTTATTTTTTATTATTTTACAATGCAATACTGAACTATGGAATGAAACCAAAAATCAAAACCTGTTTTAAAGCCCAAAATGTGTTTAAAACAATCATTTTAATACAGTAATACAAGGTTGTATTTCACAGTCTGTGCCTCTTGGTCCTGACTCCGCCCCCTGTGCCTCTTGGTCCTGACTCCGCCCCCTGTAGCCTCTGTTTCTACTGAAGGCGCACGAGTCTTTCTTTAGTTGTTGGCGCTCTTTCTTTTTCTGAGCAGAAGATTTTTATAAACGGATATGCCACCTTCGATTATATTTGAGAACTAGACAACAGTAAAGCCCCTGAGCCAATCAGGATTCAGAGCACAATGCACTGTAAAAATATCCGCACTGTAAAAAAAAATCCGTGAAGCAGCGAAGCCGTGAAAGATGAAACGCGATATAGCGAGGGATCACTGTATTTAATTAGTGGACAACCATTTCTATAATCGATTAATTGATGAACTGCTGCCCTATCACAGACAGGCTGCATAAAGCACAGCTCGAGTCTTTAGTCGATTAATCGGTCGATGATAGTTTAGTCGGCCAACATTTTTTTGTTGGCTAATTATTTTATTTGGATTAAAAGGATTTATACGACAAAAACAGCAAAAAGGTGAAGCTTTGGAGTGAGTTAGCCAAAGATTTTGGAGTGAATCATGAGTTGAATCTATGTCTAACATAAACACACTGTTTCCTGGTACTTTTCTGGATGGATTGTTATTTTCAACATGAACTCCTGTGCAGTAGTGCTTTTCTTTGTTGTTTTGAGTCCATTGTGGGTCAAATGCAGAGAGATGCTTCATAGTTTTGCCACACCTCCTTTTTGTCGATTTATCGGTCGATGGGACAGGTTTTCCTTCAGTCGTCTCCAGCCCTGCACCGCTCGCCTTTGGTTTAATCGTTGTGTCTGTTTCACTGTAAGATTTACGAACCGCAATTATGAGCCACGACTCAACATTCACCCCACAATCAGAAATATTTAATCACACACAAAGTCGTGCAGCGGGCTCTAGGGCTGTAGTCGACTAAAGACATGCCCCATCGACCGATTAGTCGACTACAAGGGGATGCCGCCCTGTCTTTGACCCAAAACTGCCCTCAAAAGACAACAACTGCACAGGAATTCATGCCAAAACAACTATTTACACAGGAAAGGACAAGTAAACTGTGTGTTAGATATAAAAGTTAGATTAAACTCATAATTCACTCAAATCTTCAGCTATAACTCACTCCATATCTTTTTTTCTTTTTGCTGCTGTGCCATAGAAACCCTTTTAATCTAAATAAATGATTAGTCGACTAATAAAAATGTTGGTCGACTAAAACAGTGTTTCCCAACCAGGGGTACGGGGACCCCAAGGGGTACGTGAGGGATTACCAGGGGCCACTTGTAATGGTTTCAGGTACTTTTATCTGAATAAAAGAGGGTCATTAGTTGTAAATGTAGCCTCTTTTTGGAGTATCTCGGACCATAAATAATTAAAACTAAAAGTATCATGGTAATAAATGACTATATTCAACTAGTAAACCTATTGATTTGCCTGAAACTCAAGTTAAAGCGTACTCTGAGTGTGAAACAAGGCTTAGGGGGTACTCCAGACAGAAAAGGTTGGGAACCACTGGACTAAAACACCATCGACCGATTAATCGACTAAACAACAGAAGGATTACAGCCGGCTTTAGTCACTAATATGTTCTCTTTTTGTTTCAGACTCCAGCGTCCCCCGATCTCTCCTCGAGTCTCGTCCCTGAACCAAACGGCGGTCGATTGCTCCGCCGTCATGCCCTCGAACCCTCTGGAGACCTGCTCGCTCCTGAACCCCGACGCCGCCGCCAGAGGCTGGGTCATCGGGCCGCTCTTCCAGTCCTTCAAGTCCAAGATGGCCAGCTTCACGGAGATCGTCATGAGCCCCGTCAAACTCTTCAAATCCAACAGCACCGAGAGCGAGGCGCCGCCCAGCGACCCGTCCGCCGCCGAAAACACGAGCGAGAGCCTCTACACGTCTGCGGAGGAAGGACCCCGAGCCACGGACCTCGAGAAGTCCGCTCCAAAACCGGCCATTGGCTTCGAAGAGGCGGAAAAGTCAGACGGTTTGAGAGACGAGGGCGATGTCGTGCCTTGGCGAACTCCAGAGACAGAACTTGAAACGGTCGTCACCCAAAGTGCCTCGAATACTGCCACTACAAGAACCACTACTGCTTCTGCTGCTGTTTCCACGACCACTTCAAGTGTCGCGTACGACGGCGCGGCGAGTTGGAGCGCGAGGACGAGAACGCGGCAGAACAAAGCCACGCCCAAAGCCGCTGAAGTGTGCGACGATTTTGGTGTCGAGAACATGGACAGTAATGCTGATTTGACAAAGATGGACTCGGAAATCGACCGAGAAAGTGATTGTATTTTTAAGGATCGAATAAATGAGACACAAGCCGACCGGACGCCAACTTCGTGTGCGATTCTGGACGATCTCGGACTGCAAAAAGTCAAAAGGACGTTGGATTTGAGCGGAGAAACTGGGAAAAGGAAGAAAATCGTGGCTGAGATTGAGGAGGAAGAGGCGGCTGCGCGAGTCGATGCTGCGCAAAAGCGAAAACCAAATCGTAGAGAGGAAACGCCCAAATCAGTCACGAAGGCGGTTACGAGGGCAAATAAAAAGTGTAAAGTTGAACAAGAGATTATTTTGACAGTAAATAAAGAAAGTAATTTAGCTGTGACTTTGGAAGAGTTTAAAAGTAGTGACGATCAGAAAAGTGCCAAAGCTAAAGTGAAGAACCCGAAAAGGACTAAAGCGGATTCAAGTCTAGATCTGCAAACGTCTGTAAGCGTTAAGACACTGGAAACGAAGCAGACTGAAAACGCACCGATCACGAGTAAGAAACGAAAGACCAGAGACGAGCTGAAAGCAGGATCTACCTCAGCCGCGGAAAAGGCCACGTGTTTGAGCGACAGGGCGGAACGAACGCTCAAGAAAACCAAAAACGGTCAGCTGAAGAAAGGGAAAAGCGTCGCGGAAAAGGTTTATTTCGAGATGACGCCGTCGCTCTGTGAGAACGACGACGCTCAGGAGGATTTGACTCTTCGGTCGGACGGCGGCGCGAGCAAAAGGAGGGCGCGGAGGACGGACGCTCAGCGGAGGAAGTGTCGCCCGAGTCGAGGTAAAGCGAAGTGCGACGGCGGCTCGGCGCTGCCCCCGGAGGACGACGCGGACATGTTCAAACGGGGCAGCTCCACGCGACTGCTGCGGAGCCAGTCGTGCCCCGAGATCCCGGTGCTGCGGCCGCTGGAGTCGCCCTGGACGCCGCACTTCCATTCGCCGCCGCGCAGTCGCTCTCAGCCGCCGCAGCAGCATCACGCCGCCCCCCTCAGCCTGCCGTCCTCCGCCACGGCACAGCAGCTCCACCGGCTGCCACGACGCGCTCGCCGACACACCGTCTGCAGCCTGGAGGTGGAGCGCGAGATCGCCCCCTTGTGTCTGCGCAAAGAGGTGCGTACTCTATTTCTCTTTGTTTAGTGTAGTAGTACTTGTTATAAATTAAAATGATAGTTTTACACCAATCAAGCAACCGTTTGTGGAGAAAAGTTGAAAAATCTGCAGAAAGTTACAGGAAGTAAACAAACTGATGACATCACACTGGGGACACAAAGGTTAATGCATAATTTACACAAAATAAACTACTTTTTTTAACCTTCATACATTAATTCAACAAAAAAGGTGTTCACATCTATTTTATGTGTAAAAATGTAAAAAATCTGTGACATTAGATGAGTTTTGGCCCAGTTTACAGGATGTTGCTATGGTAATTTCCTAGTGTGATGTCATCAGTTTCAACCAGGAAGTGAAGTTAAAAGCCTAAAAAATTGCTAAACCGTGATCAAATTTGTAAAGTATCTTGGCAAAATGTGAAATATATTTATCTAAACTACATTTTTGTGAAATGCGTAGCTCAACCTGTCATGGGCACTTTAAATATTTTACACAAATCATTCTACTTTATGTAATGTTTTAGCGAGAGACTTTTCCCTCGTTCATCATTAGCTTTAACGGAGTTCTCATCAAACGGAAGTGCATTTACAACAAAAGTGTGATCTGTGGCAAAAAGAGGCAAAAGTGGGCGGGGCAGAATAAGGCGAATGGAGCGCGGTAAAAGCA
Source organism: Rhinogobius similis (assembly GCA_019453435.1). Taxonomy (NCBI): domain Eukaryota; kingdom Metazoa; phylum Chordata; class Actinopteri; order Gobiiformes; family Gobiidae; genus Rhinogobius; species Rhinogobius similis. Next base: position 1,744,522 of record CM033631.1, on the reverse strand, counting down.
AATATCTGCATTTATAGAAACTTTAAAGTAGGGCTGTAACAAGTTAACTGATTGATCCCAACTAATCTAACTAATTATAGACATAGTTGTCATGTCACCTTATCAAGTTATTGAATAATCGTTACTGGTTGATGCACAGACTCAAAAAATGTTCGGTACTCCAGCTTAAATATTAGACATTTTTTAAAAAACACACAAAAAAACAGGAAGAGACCAGAGAGAGAAAATCAAGTCGACAAAATTAAATAGAAATGGAGTGTAGCCCAAAGTATAAACCGATAATTAAATGTGTCTAAGCCTGTGACAATAACACATTTTAAAGAACAATATATTTCAACAAAAATATCACCATAAAGTATTTTATTGCAACTGAAACAACAATAACAAAGCAGGAGCAGCATGTTGTTTTGAATGTCTTCAGAGAATAATCCTGTTTGCGTTCTTCTCCCGCAGGTGTACCCGTCCCGCCGGTCCTCGTCCCCCTACGACCCTCAGCACCTCTCCCCGATGCGAGCGCTGTCTCCTGGGGCGTCTCTGTCGGCGCTCGCCTCAGGATTCCTCTGCAGCCCGCTCGCCTTTCTGTCCAAACGGTCCGAGGGCGGCGCCAAGAGCAGCCCGCTGTGTGCGCCTCCCTCCTCCTCCAGCCTCCACGTCCTCTCCCCGGCCTCCTCCAGCCTCCACGTCCTCTCCCCGGCCTCCTCCACGCTCCGCTCGCTCTCCCCGGCCTCCTCCACGCTCCGCTCGCTCTCCCCGGCCGCCGCAGCCCCGCCCTCTGCCCCGTCGCTGTCCTCCCTCCTGGGCACGTCTCTGGGGCAGCTGCCGGGGTTCCACCTCCGCACCGACACTCTGCTCAGCGCCGCGTCCGACCCCAGCGTCAGGTACGACCAAAGTCCGCCTCAAGGTTCTCGTGTTCGTCTGATTCTGGTGCGGTTTGGTGGGAGGGCACCTGAGGAAAATATTTATTATAGTTGTACATCTGTGAAGTTGCAGTTTGTGGAGAAATTTTGAAAAGTATATGACAGGAAGTAGAGCTGACTCCCTCTGATGTCATCAAAAGGCGACGTACCATTGAAAACACACAGACAATTCACAGCCACATTAATTTACGGTTTAAACCATCATTTGACAAAATAAAGTGTTATCGGAGTATTTATTGTCAGCTCTAACTATTATGTGATGTGTGTGGATGTGGCCCTTGTTTACAGTCTGGTTGCTATGGTAACAGTTGTGGAATTACCTCTAACTGTATCTGAACGTCCACACTGTCCCCTGTAGAGGGCGCTATACAGTGATTTTTAGTGTTAGCCGCTAACCTTAGCTTGAGCTGTGAATAGATCACAAACCTCCAGCAAAAAGATGAATAATCCAGTCTGTTTGATGTTTAACGTCCGATCCATGGTTAATCAAACTTATGTTTATTATTCATAAATATGTGTCGGAGGATTTGACCCACATTCATTACAGAAATCAATTTTTATTGAGTCATGTGACCCGCGGCGAGGAGAAAGTATGAGCTGAGTCTGAATCGCTCTGTGATTGAGGGCAGTGTTTAGTCACTGAACAGGACAGGACTGAGAGTGAACGAGGGTCAGAGAGTGAGCGGGACATTCAGACACAGCCCCTGTCATATTTGTGTCATGTTCAACAGGAAGTGACATCATCAACACAAACTGAGACAAACAGGACTAGAATCATGTTCATTATGTTTTAGTCAAATGTGTTGCTAATTATGACCTTAAAGACTGAAAAACTGAACATGTACTTTTAAAATCGCAGTAGACTGCAATAAATATTTTAATTTATAGATCATCTAGATTAATTTAACCTGATTGGAAATCACGCTACAACAATTAATCATGTCGAGTCGAGTATAAGAAATAATAAACCTTTTTATAACAAAGACAGGGACATTATTAAAGCACGTCTGACAGTCTGGACACACGTTTGACTAAAACATAAAGAACATGATTCTAGTCCTGTTTGTCCAGTTTGTCAGTTTGTGTAAAGTTAATGATGTCACTTGAACACGACACAGTTAGAGGTAATTCCACAACTGTTACCATGGCAACCAGACTGTAAACAAGGCCCACATCCACACACATGACACAATAGTTAGAGCTGACAATAAATAATCCCTGGTAAAACTTTATTTTGTTGAATGATTAAACTGTCAGAGAAATGTGCCTCTGTAAATTGTCTCTGTGTTTTCAATGGTACGTCGCCTTTTGATGACATCACAGAGGGATTCAGCTCCACTTCCTGTCATTTTTATCACTTTTATTTTTCTTCCCAAACTGCAACTTCACGATGTAAAACTATGATAAATATTTACCACAGATGCCCTCCCACCAAACTGAGTCAGAATTAGAAAAACATGAGAATCTGTCACTTAATATTTTCATCAATATTCCTCGTCATAAACATTCTCTGTCTAGAAGCCTTCTGTCCCATATTTCAACCTTTTATTGTTTAAAATGTATTCAACAAAGTCTCAATGTTCAGTATAAATAATAAATGCTAAATCACACATTAGTTTCCGCCCTCACAGACCTGTTTTAACCCCCTCCTCTCTGTCCTTCAGTGCTGTGTCTTTAATCGTTTGTCCTGAACCCGAAGCGTCTCCTGAAGACGACGAGGACACGAGCTCGTCCAGTCCAGAGTCTGAGGAGCTGAGGGAAGAGGCCGCCCACTCCGACTCCGAGATCAAGGTAACGAGTGGCGCGACTGAACGAGTGGCGCAACGGAACGAGCGCCGCGAGCACCACGACTGAATGAACGACTGAACGAGCGCCGCGAGCGCCACGACTGAACGAACAAGACTGAACGAACACCACGAGCACCACGACTGAACGAACAAGAGCCGCTACTGAACGAACAAATGACTGAACGAACGACTGAACGAACAAGAGCCGCTACTGAACAAACGCCACGAACGACCAAACGAGCGCCGCGACTGAACAAACGACTGAACGAGCGCCACCACTGAACGAACGACTGAACGAGCGCCGCCACTGAACGAGTGTCGCAACGGAACGAACGACGGAACTGGCGCCACGACGGAACTGGCGCCGCGACGGAACGAGCACCGCGACTGAACGACCGAGCGCCGCGACAGAACGAACGACTGAACGAGCACCGCGACCGAACAAGCGCCGCGATTGAACGAACGCCACGAGCACCACGACTGAACGAACGACTGAACGAGCGCCACCACTGAACGAACGACTGAACGAGCGCCGCCACTGAACGAACGACTGAACGAGCGCCGCCACTGAACGAACGACTGAACGAGCGCCGCCACTGAACGAACGACTGAACGAGTGCCGCCACTGAACGAACGACTGAACGAGCGCCGCCACTGAACGAACGACTGAACGAGCGCCGCCACTGAATGAGTGTCGCGACGGAACGAACGACGGAACCGGCGCCGCGACGGTACGAACGACTGAACGAGCACCGCGACCGAACAAGCGCCGCGATTGAACGAACGCCACGAGCACCACGACTGAACGAATGACTGAACGAGCGCCGCGAACGAACGCCGTGACTGAAAAAACGGTCCGAGCGGCCCGTGGATCCTTAAAGTCTGAGGGGTTAATGCCAAATAAGAGCATAATATGGTTATAAAAGCTCCTCAAAGTCCATTTTGTACAATAAATCTCCTTTAAATAAAGAATCACGGTGTAAAGTCTCTAACATTACCCACTTACCCAGACAAAGATCTGATTAATCCACTTTACTTTCTTCATTCAAGTTAAATAAACCCTGTGTGATTAATATTATTCCACAAACACTGCGGTGTCTCAGGTTTCCTCAGTCTTTACGAGATCCAGAGTTGACTCTGTGCACAACGTCAGGCGCCTCCTCAAACCGGCAAAGTCATTCCTGGTCCAGTTTGTCGTCCGGCTGCTGCGCTGTTTGGCTTCAAAATGTCATCCATGTTGGGATTTTCAGACGCCTCCAGGACCTGCCAAAACGACCATAAAGGACCATCGACTTGTGGATTCTCGCTCCTGCTCCTTGTTCAGGCGAGAAAAGAGATTTAAATTGTACATTTCCAGCTCCATCCACAACTACAAGTGTACGGAGGCTATGCTAATGAGCAGCGCTAGCGTTGCTGACCCGGTAACATAACAGCATACTTTAACCAACTGAGCCCCCTGCCTTCACAAACGATCTGTGAGAAAAGCAGCCGAGGCAGGACCGGAAATGACTGTCGGTGAGAGGGGCAGGTGTCCAACGTCGTGCACAGTCGATTTCCGTAGTTCAGGAGCGATCGGAGCGGTTTGGGGGCCTCGCGTGCTCTCTGGTGGCTCCGTTGTGTATTACAGGGACATATTGTGTATTACAGGGACATAACAAAGACAGTCTGACCTGGACTCTGTGTTTTGTTACAGTCGGTGAAGAAGGCGGAGGGTCAGAGGAAGGTGTCGTCCATAAAGATCAGAAAAGCTCTGCCCAAACCCCAGAACAACCTCACGCCGATGGGCCTCCCCAAAGCTGTCAGGTACGCCCTGTCACCACAGGGTCACTGGTTCAGTCCCTGCCACAGACTGCAGGACGGTGACAACATGAAGTGCGTCTGTGTTTGTCTTAACGATAAATGTGTTTAAATTTGGGATTGAAAATGCCGTAAAAGGGACTGACGTTCAATGCAGTGGCACAACAGTTGGCACTCTCGCCTCGCAGCAAGAAGGTCCTGGGTTCGACTCCCGGGTGGTGTCACACATTTCAAAGTGTGATGTATTGTAAGAGAAAGTATCACGATAATACTGGAACTTCTCCACAATTAATCGATCAGTTTTAATGGGTTCAGTCATCAAATCTCAAAGGCTGAAGTGCAATCATTTCCTCCACAAATGACAACTATATATATATGAATAATGATGAAGCACTTAAAGTTTGTTGGTGCCAATAATGAGTCTTAAACGTCACTTATTTCACTCTCTGCGATTCAAATCTTATAAAAAAACGATGAAAAAAGTCCAAACAAAAGATACGCACGATAAATACTCTTTCTATCATATTTTGAGCAATAAGTCGTAATTAATGAGCGTCAGCAGAAAAAACAACTTGAAACCAAGAGCATCACCAGTACAGAATCTTCTCCGTTAATGGTTTAATGCTGGTGAAGTCACCACAGGGTCACTGGTTCAGGCTCTGGAATCGTCAGTGGCTTCAGCTGTTGTCCTGCCGTTTGTTTTCTTTATTTTTTACTCGTTAAGTTTGTTTTCACGCGGACGGCCCACGTGTGTCTCTGATTGGTTGATCCACCTGTCAGTCACGGCCGTCAGACATTGTGGAGACGCGTTAGAGTTCCAGACTTTTTAAAGTGTGGGAAAAGTGTATGTTCTGAGCTGGAAAAGTGATGGTTTTGGTTAGAAATGAATCTGTCAGTTCTTTATTTCAATGAATCGATGCGTTGTTTGTAAAAGTTTTGGGTCAAATGCTGCCTGTTTAGCAGCACTGTAATCCTTTGGTCGTTTAGTCGATTAATCGTTCGATGGTGTTTAGTCGATCAACATTTTCATTCACTTAGACTACTTATTTTATTTTGATTAAAAAGATTTACACGACAAAAACAGATATGGAGTGAGTTCGCTAAAGATCTTCGAGTGAATTATGATTTTAATTTAATTTAAATACAGTCGGTTGAAAATGTTGGCCCTGAAATTTTTTCCAGAAAATGTATTTCTCCCCAAAAAGTATTGCATTTCCACATTTTTTGCTTCACTCGTGTTTATTTCCTTTCTGTGTTTTGGAACAATAAAAAAAAAAAAACTGAAAAAAAACCTTATTTGACCTAATTTCACACAAAACTCTTTAAAACAGCTGTGGGCAATGTAAAAATCACACCTGAAAGCAAGTCTTTTGAAGAGAAATACTACATTTTACAGGAAAAACATCCGGGTGCAGCACGTTCAGCCCCGACAGTGAATCTAACACAAACACTTATACACTTTTCTGTATAGATTGTGATATTTTTGCATGAACTCCGACGCAGTTTGTTTTTTTGGTTTGAGTCAGACACAGAGACGCTTCATAGTTTTGCCACGCCCCTTTTTAGTCGATAGGACAGGTCTTTAGTCAATTCATAATTTCTTTAATCGACTACAGCGCTAGCGTTTAGTACAAAAAAAACAATTATTCAAAAATGAGTTGCAGATGATTTCAGTAGTAAATTTTTTTAACTAAGTCATTCTAAATCTGTCCACATGATGGCGCTGGTTAAACATAATCTCAGTTGGTGTTTTAGCTCTGATGTCACGGTGGCTGCTGTTAGCGTGTCAGGACACGTCTGTGGGGCGGCTTATCGATCGTTTCCATGTCAACGCTCCATTGATCGTCTGCTGTGTGTGATCTGTGTCCAGAGTGAAGAAGAAGGAGTTCAGCCTGGAGGAGATCTACACCAACAAGAACTTCAGCAAACCCCCGGAGAGGTGTGTCCTACCAGACACTGAGCTTCTGCAGCAAACACCACAAACACTGAGCTTCTGCAGCAAACACTGAGCTTCTGCTTCACAAACACTGAGCTTCTGCTTCACAAACACTGAGCTTCTGCAGCACAAACACTGAGCTTCTGCAGCACAAACACTGAGCTTCTGCAGCACAAACACTGAGCTTCTGCAGAAAACACTGAGCTTCTGCAGCAAACGCTGAGCTTCTGCTTCACAAACACTGAGCTTCTGCTTCACAAACACTGAGCTTCTGCTTCACAAACACTGAGCTTCTGCACCACAAACACTGAGCTTCTGCAGCAAACACCACAGACACTGAGCTTCTGCAGCACAAACACTGAGCTTCTGCAGCACAAACACCACAAACACTGAGCTTCTGCAGCAAACACTGAGCTTCTGCAGCACAAACACCACAAACACTGAGCTTCTGCAGCAAACACTGAGCTTCTGCAGCACAAACACTGAGCTTCTGCAGCACAAACACTGAGCTTCTGCAGCAAACACTGAGCTTCTGCAGCACAAACACTGAGCTTCTGCTTCACAAACACTGAGCTTCTGCTTCACAAACACTGAGCTTCTGCACCACAAACACTGAGCTTCTGCAGCAAACACTGAGCTTCTGCAGCAAACACTGAGCTTCTGCAGCAAACACTGAGCTTCTGCAGCACAAACACTGAGCTTCTGCTTCACAAACACTGAGCTTCTGCAGCAAACACTGAGCTTCTGCAGCAAACACTGAGCTTCTGCAGCAAACACTGAGCTTCTGCAGCAAACACTGAGCTTCTGCAGCAAACACTGAGCTTCTGCAGCACAAACACTGAGCTTCTGCAGCACAAACACTGAGCTTCTGCAGCACAAACACTGAGCTTCTGCAGCACAAACACTGAGCTTCTGCAGCACAAACACTGAGCTTCTGCAGCACAAACACTGAGCTTCTGCAGCACAAACACTGAGCTTCTGCAGCACAAACACTGAGCTTCTGCAGCACAAACACCACAAACACTGAGCTTCTGCAGCAAACACTGAGCTTCTGCAGCAAACACTGAGCTTCTGCAGCACAAACACTGAGCTTCTGCAGCACAAACACTGAGCTTCTGCAGCACAAACACTGAGCTTCTGCAGCACAAACACTGAGCTTCTGCAGCACAAACACTGAGCTTCTGCAGCACAAACACTGAGCTTCTGCAGCACAAACACTGAGCTTCTGCAGCACAAACACTGAGCTTCTGCAGCACAAACACTGAGCTTCTGCAGCACAAACACTGAGCTTCTGCAGCACAAACACCACAAACACTGAGCTTCTGCAGCAAACACTGAGCTTCTGCAGCAAACACTGAGCTTCTGCAGCAAACACTGAGCTTCTGCAGCACAAACACTGAGCTTCTGCAGCACAAACACTGAGCTTCTGCAGCAAACACTGAGCTTCTGCAGCACAAACACTGAGCTTCTGCAGCACAAACACTGAGCTTCTGCAGCAAACACTGAGCTTCTGCAGCACAAACACCACAAACACTGAGCTTCTGCAGCAAACACCACAAACACTGAGCTTCTGCAGCACAAACACTGAGCTTCTGCAGCAAACACTGAGCTTCTGCAGCAAACACTGAGCTTCTGCTTCAGCAAACACTGAGCTTCTGCACCACAAAGCAAACACTGAGCTTCTGCAGCACAAACACTGAGCTTCTGCAGCCCAAACACTGAGCTTCTGCTTCACAAACACCACAAACACTGAGCTTCTGCAGCAAACACTGAGCTTCTGCAGCACAAACACTGAGCTTCTGCAGCACAAACACTGAGCTTCTGCACCACAAACACTGAGCTTCTGCTTCACAAACACTGAGCTTCTGCAGCACAAACACTGAGCTTCTGCTTCACAAACACTGAGCTTCTGCTTCACAAACACTGAGCTTCTGCTTCACAAACACTGAGCTTCTGCAGCACAAACACTGAGCTTCTGCAGCACAAACACTGAGCTTCTGCAGCACAAACACTGAGCTTCTGCAGCACAAACACTGAGCTTCTGCTTCACAAACACCACAAACACTGAGCTTCTGCTTCACAAACACCACAAACACTGAGCTTCTGCTTCACAAACACTGAGCTTCTGCTTCACAAACACGATGTCATCCTTCTCTAACTCCGCCTGTGGTTTGCAGTCGCCTGGAGACGATCTTCGAGGCTCCTCTGAGTCGTAAGAACGGCGCCGAGGCCTGGTGCGGCCTGAAGCGGCTCAAGCGCTTCCTGGAGTTCCCGGAGCTCGGCGAGGCGCGGCGGCCCAAGAAGCCTCTGGTGGGGGCCGCCAAAGCCAACAGCGCCACCTCCAGGAAGCGACGAGGCTGCGGCGGCGCCAGAGACGAGCCGGGCCTGGGCTGCGACGTGGAATCTCTGCTCTGCGCCAAACTGGAGCAGCTGGAGTCGTGGCTCGCTCTGGACCGCAGCTAACCGCACGAGGAACAGGACGAAGAACACCAGGAGGAACACCAGGAGGAACACCAGGAGGAACACCAGGAGGAACACCAGGAGGAACACCAGGAGGAACAGGACGAGGAACATCAGAAGGAACCAGACCAGGAATACAAGAAACAACTCAATAAACAACACGAGGAACGGCAAGAGGAACACCAGGAGGAACAGGACGAGGAACACCAGGAGCAACATCAGGAGGTACAGGACAAGGAACACCAGGAGGAACAGGACAAGGAACATAAGAAGGAACCAGACCAGGAATACAAGAAACAACTCGATAAACAACATGAGAAGCAACACAAGGAACGGCAGGAGGAACGAGACAAAGAACCAGGCGAGGAACACCAGGAGGAACACTAGGAGGATCAGGACGAAGAACATCAGAAGTAACGAGGCGAAGAAAGAGGCGAGAAAGATCAGGAGGAACCAGACCAGGAATACGAGAAGCAACACGAGGAACATCAGGAGGAACCAAACGAGAAACAACACGGGGAACGAGACTAGAAACACGACTAGAAACCAGACCGGATCAGATCGTTTGGAGGGCCAGATCTGGTCCGCGGGCCGTAAGTTGAATAGCTTTGGTTTAAACTGTCAAAAAATCAATGGTGCGTCGCCTTTTGATGACATCACAGAAGGATTCAGCTCCACGTCTTGTCCTTTTACACTTTTATTTTTCAAAAGTTCTTCACAAACTCCAGCTTCTCAAATGTAAAACTATGATAAATATTTTCCAGAATCAGAACATCACGAGAACCTGAAACAGACTTCAGTCGCGTTTGTTTCTCGCGTCGGGTTTGGATTCGCTCCAACGAAAGGTTTCAGTTGAGTCTGCGCGAACCGGGACTGGAACTGGACCGGGACTGGGCCAGGAGACTGGGCCGGGACCTGGGCCAGGGGACTGGACCTGGACTGGGACTGTGCCGGGGACTGGGCCAGGACCGGGACTGGACCGGGACTGGTCCTGGACCGGGACTGGGCCAGGAGACTGGGCCGGGACCTGGGCCAGGGGACTGGACCTGGACTGGGACTGTGCCGGGGACTGGGCCAGGACCGGGGCTGGGACTGGGCCAGGACCGGGGCTGGGACTGGGCCTGGACCGGGACCGGGACTGGGCCAGGAGACTGGGCCGGGACCTGGGCCAGGGGACTGGACCCGGACCTGGGCCGGGACTGGACCTGGACCAGGACCAGGATTGGACTGGGCCGGGACTGGGCCTGGATCAGGACTGGACCGGGACTGGGCCGGGACCGGGGCTGGGCCTGGACCGGGACTGGACCGGGATTGGACCTGGGCCGGGACTGGACTGGGCCGGGACTAGACCTGGACCGGGACTGGACCTGGACTAGACCTGGACTGGACCTGGGCCGGGTTCCAGTCCACGTGATCCTGGACCAAAGTGCGACCTCTGAACCGTCCGCCGTTCAGACGCCGTTGTCGATTGTTGTAAAGGTTCGTTGCTATGGAAACGGTGCTCATTTTTCACGTTTTTCTTTTCTGTGTCACGGTGCATTCTTCAGGTCTTCGCTGCACTTGGATCGTCCCGGGAGCCGCTCGTCTGAGGTTCAGCTGCGCTCACTTTATGGAAGAGCGTTTGTTTCACCAGATTTTAATTTATTTAAACGACTCTGAGCCTGAAATAAACTCCTTTGAATCGTTTTAATTCTGAATTTCGTTTTCGTCGTTTTCTCAAGTTAAAAATTCAATAGTCACAGTTTTTCAAGGCTCATATTCCACTGAGTGTAAAGTGAGCCGTACAAATGCACTTTGAATGCTTTAAAATGCATGCGTCGAATATTTAAAAGGGGAATTTTTCATTTTGGATTTTTAAATCGAGAAAAACTGAAACTGTACACCGCAACATTTAGCAGCCGAAATAAAAAATGGAAGAAAAACCCGAGACGATATCAATAGAAGCTTTTAGTTTTGTCAGAAGAAAACAGGAAATTCTGTTGGTTTCTAGAGCTGTTCAGTCGATTAATCGTTTTTTGTTTTCGTAGATTGTGAGGTTTATCTCTGACAGAAGAACAGAGTGAGTTTGAAGATTTGGGTCAGAATCGAGTTTAATCTGAGTTTAATCTGAGTTTAATCTGAGTTTAATCTGAATCTGCCGCGAGTCGATGGAGTCTGAGTCGACCAACGTTTGTCAACTCATTATTTTATTGTGTTAAAAGTATTAGGTCCCATTTAGTCCTGGTTTAAGTCCCACTTTAGTCCCAGTTTAAGTCCTGCTTTTAGTCCTGCTTTTAGTCCTGCTTTTAGTCCTGGTTTTAGTCCCGGTTTAAGTCCTGGTTGCACTTCATGACACTTTATTTTGATCGTTAAAACCGCCAAAACCGTTTGTCAGTCGTCTGTGTTTTCAATGGTACGTCGCCTTTTGATGACATCACAGAGGGGTTCAGCTCCACTTCCTGTCATTTTACACTTTTATTTTTCAAAAGTTCTTCACAAACCACAGGTGCCCTCCCACCGAACCGAGTCAGAATTAGAGAAACACGAGAACCTTAAACATGGACTTTAAGACGTGCATTTGTACAATAGAAATAACGGCCACTAAAGCAGTCGCCCGTTTGGGGCGGAGCCTCGGGCCGATCCGCCTCAGACTGAACCGTTTGTCGACTTCGGTTTGTTTATTTCGAGGTTAAAGGGCCTGTGACATTTGACTAAAACAGTTAAGACGATTATATTCAAGATTCTGCCAAAAACAAAGCTATTTTTATCCCAGTTTGGCTGTTTTTTAGGTTTAAATGTTGACTTCCTGGTTGTAAATCATGACATCACACTGGGGAATTCTTTAACCGTTGCCTCGAAACCATGTTGTACACTGGGTCAAAACTCCTCAAATGTCACAGAAATGATCATTTGACAAATAAAAACACATAGGAACGACTTTATTTTGATGAATTAATGTTTAAAGGATCAGAAAAATGTGTTTGTTGATTTAAATTGTCCCTGGTGTGTCTCCCTAGTGTGACGTCATCATGTTTTGGATCTCTGCTCTACTTCCTGTAAATTTCAACGTATTTTTCAACTTTTCTTCCCAAACCGACGCCCGATTGGTGTAAAACTATCATTTATGTTCACGACAGGTTTTATTCCACCAAATAAAGTCAAAACTAGAAAATCATAAAAACCTGTCACACGCCCTTTAAAGGCCATGACAGGTTTGTAGGATTTTCTTATTTTGACTTTATTCATTGTGTTAATACTTTGTGTAAATACAAATTATAGTTTTACACCAATCAAGTCGCTATTTGTGGAGAAAAGTTTAAAAATCTGTCGACAATTACAGGAAGTAAAACTGATGACATCACACTGGGGAGACAAAGGTTACGCATAATTTACACAAAATAAACTACTTTTTTGACCCTTTGAACATTAATTCAACAAAATAAAAGGTGTTCACGTGTGTTTTTCTTTGTCAAATGAACAAAATCTGACGTTAGCTGAGTTTTGGCCCAGTGTACAGTGTGGTTGCTATGGTAATTTCCTAGCGTTATGTCATACTTTACGACCAGGAAGTGACATTTAAAACCTAAAAACAGCTAAACTGGGGTTAAATGTGTAAAGATTTTAGTAGAAATGTGAATATATTTATCTTAACTGCATTTTAGTCAAATGTGTATTTAAACCTGTCATGGGCCCTTTAAACCTGTTATGGGCCCTTTAAACCCGTCACACTAAGAAGAATCTCTGGTGAACAAACGCTCTGGTTCTCCGGCGCCGCTCGCCTCAGACGCGCCGCTCCGTCCTCAAACGCACCACTTCCTGTTGTGTTCTGTTTAACCCCTCGGCTCCCGGGCCCGGTCCGTGCAGCGCCGTCCGCCTTCGATCACAAACGCATTCATCCGTCGTTTCGTTTCACGTCCGTCAGAAAACCTTCGTTACTTTGCGGCGGCAGCTACTTTTGTATCGACGCGTCACAAACTGCCTCTACGAGATTGAATGTGCAACTGTTTAAAACTCCCGTATTCTGAAAAACTGACTTTTACGCCAAGATTTGAACCATTTTCTGTGTCGTTTTCACCTCAAAAACACAAAAAACTGGTTTTACAAATGAGGCTTTATGCTTGTTGTGTCATAAACTTAGAAAAGTGATTATATTTAAACTTAAATCTGTGTGTTTTTAGTGAGTAAAGACAATAAGTGGCATTTGTTCTCCAAAAACAGGCTCCAACGATTAATAAGATGTTTTTTTATGACAAAAACTGTGGCATTTTTTAATCAAAATGTTAAAAACTGTTCAGATTTTCACCACTTTATTCATAAATATTCTCTTTCCAGAAGCTTTCAGTCCCATATTTCAACATGTATTTGGTTAAAAATGTATTTCAAAATTTTCAAAAATGAAAAAACGATCGCTGTTTTCTATAAACTGTAACGAGGACTGAGCTCCTTTAAACTTAAGTTATGTAAATTTATGTAAAATATTCGTGTGAAAAGTCAGATTTAAGTGTAATATGGGAGTTTTATGTTTTCTGTGCAGCTCTTTTGTGTAAAATATGTAAAAAACAATCAGACGAGTCGTTTTCTCATTGAATCATTTAGAGTTTAAAGCTACTTGTAAATAATAATAATAATAATAAAATAAACTCCGCCTTCACCACGTTGTAAAGCCTTAACTCAAAAACTTCAACTTTTGTGTCTTTTGTAAATGTTTAAAACGAGTGAAGGCAAAAAACGTGAATCATTTTATTAAAAAAACAACAAACAAACAAACAATGCAATAATGAACTGGAGCGTGAGACACAGCAACAAAAAAGAAAAAAATGTAGTAAAAGTTTAAAAATTACTGCTTTTTTTAACTGCATTTTCTGAAAACTCCACTGAAAAACAATATCTACAGGAGACAAACTGAGTCGTTTTGACTTCATTGTTTTAAGTTGACAAGTTGTCTCATTTTAAGATTTTATGAAAAATTACACCTGGAAAATATTAATGCATTTTGTTTATAGATTTATATTTGACATTTCACAGAACAAAAAAAAACTGTCAAGATAATTTGTCTCTTCAGATTTTGAATTTTAAAATGCTGGCAAATTTCTCACTCGAAATTTTTTATTCCTGAAAAACATATATATACTTTTTGTCTTATTTTGGATTCAATTTGCTGATATTTGTACTTTTTTTCCAGTTTAAAATGTCAAAAAATCCATTGCATAGATTTTCAAACTGCAAATTCAGAGTAAAATTTTTACAGTTGAAATAAAAATCTGTTTTTCTGTCCATTGAACCCAAGTGAGAATTCATTCAGTTTAAGCCCACTGCACCTTTAAAGATTATTTAATCAGATTTAAGATTTAAAATAACGCAAAATTTCTCTCTTGGAATTTTTTAATCTTGAAAAAACATGTTAATTTTTCTTAATTCTGAATAAAACATGATTATTTTTCCTCTTATTTGCTGATTTTTAGACATTTCAATGGATAGATGTCTTTTTTCTCAGTTAAAAAAAATTACACTTAGCCCTAGAATTTACAGTAAAAAAAAAAAAAAATTATCTCTTTTTCTACCAATCAGTCCCAAGTGAATAAATCTCAGCATTTTACAATTTTTCACTCTGAATTTATACAGTTCCGTTTGAGAGAGTGAAATGCATTGAATATTTAAAGGTGAATTTTTCATTTTGAATTTTTAAACCGAGTCATAGAAAATGTGCACTGCAAAATGTATCGGCTAAACTTAAAAATGAAAACAATTCAAACATGTTAAAAGTGAGACATTTGGACGTTTTTAAAATTCAAAATGTGACAAAACAATTTTTTTTTTTAAATCTCCAGTTGGAAAATCTTGCCTGAAAATGGAAACTTGTTGAAACGACTCAAATCTCTCAGATATCGTTTTGCTTTGTGTGTTTTTCGTAAAAACCTCTCGCTCTTCGATGCTTCTCATTAAACGTGGATTTTCTATCGTCAAATGAAGTTATTTATTCTACAGTTTTACTTTGAAACTTCATTTTTTTGGGCCACATCGAGGAAAAAAGTCCAGCCGTTTTGACGTTTTTAGAGAATGTTTTTGCGGCGAGTTTAAAGCGTTTCCCGCTCGTCGTCCTTCGCCAAATTCTGATGATTGTATTTTGTATTTTTGTGTTTTTTTCCTCCGTGTGGCTCGAGAAAAACGCTGGACAATTATTAAGTTTTGTAAATGTTTGTTGAAAAGTAGAGTCTGCTGGATTTTTAATGGTGTCTAGTTTTTACAGTGAAATAATAAATAAATATATCGCCATGGAAACGGGACGAGTGTCTGTGTGTTTACTAGACCAGGACTAAACCAGGACTGGACCAGGACTGAACCAGGACTGGACCAGGACTGGACCAGGACTAGACCAGGTCTGAACCAGGTCTGGACCAGGACTGAACCTGGACTAGACCAGGACTGAACCTGGACTAGACCAGGACTGAACCTGGACTAAACCAGGACTGAACCTGGACTAAACCAGGACTGAACCTGGACTAAACCAGGACTGAACCAGGACTAGACCAGGACTGAACCAGGACTAGACCAGGACTGAACCAGGACTAGACCAGGACTGAACCAGGACCCTAGACCAGGACTGGACCAGGACTGGACCAGGACTGGACCAGGTCTAAACCAAAAATCAAAAGTATTGAATCATAAACTAATCTATTTTAAACTAGATAAACATCTGAGTGAGTTTGGATTTTTTTAAGTTTTCAGGAGGGATTTGTTCATCTGTTAAAGTCTTTAAAGATCTTTCTTTTCATCAAAGCCAGAACAAGACTCAAACGTGTCACGAAGAAAGTTATTATTCAATGGTTAAATGTACGTTTAAACACATGACACTAATTCTGTCGTCAAAATGATTCTGTGGAGAAACAACAACAATGTATTTTATTGTTTTACAAAGTGCCTTTGCTCCAGGTTTTGAGGCAAAAGGAGTCGCCTGTAAATCTGAACACGACGTTCACTGGATTTACATCATTTTTTAATTGAATCGAGGAACAATTGAGATCCTTCCGACAGAAAAGGCCGAGGCACTGATTTAGACTCATTTATTTTCACTCGGTGTAAAAATGAATCATAAAATACATAAACAACAGAACGTGACGTCCCCATAAACCACAAACATTACACACACACTGTACACACACACACACTCAGATAATGGGCATGAGGCTGAATGCAGGTGAACCAGTTGTGAGAGCACCATCAGAGGAGCCGTCTGCACCAGGAGCCGAGAGTCGTCCTCAGCCACAGGACACAGACTCAGGGCCCCGAGGAGAGATGAGGCAAACACCAAACCACCCCCTGGGGCCCATGAGCCAGGGGCCACAGCCGACCACCGCTCCCGGTACAGAGGGCCCCTCAGAGGAAACACTGGAGAAATGTATAAAAGGATTCAGATAATGGAGGATAAAGATAAAATATATAGTAAAGTAAAAACTAAGACTGGTTGAATGTAAAATACATAAAAACTAGCCTCAATTATGAATAAAATATGTTATATTAAATACTAATGTAAATAATAAATATTAATCAAAAGCTAAGCTACAAAGGTGGGTCCTGAGCTGCTTTTAAAAACCTGAACGTTCTCTGCGGCCCCTGAGCTCCTCCTCAGGCCGGTCCACAGACGAGGGCCGTAGTGCTGGAAGTTTAATAGAATCATGTCCACTGTGTTTTAGTCAAACGTGTCGTCGAACCGTCCCATTGACTTTAAAGGGTCTTTTACTTGTTGGATGTTTCCGACTCGTCTTTGAATATTTCTTCGCATTTGAAGCCAAATGATTTGCCCGTGGGGTTAGATTTAGTTTTACTCATTGGTGAATTTGTTTATTTATATTTTATTCCAGTAAAAATGATCCTGTAACCAGCGAAATATTCCATGTCACTTTAACAAATGAACTCTAAACTTCATGGTTCTGATTCTGATTTGGACAAAACAGCTGAGTTTAGGTTGTTTTGGATTCAGGTCGTTTTAAACAAAGTCAGACACTTTTGAATCTGAATCCGAGGATTTTAACGACGACGACCAACAGCAGCAAAAGTCCATGTTTATTCCTGCAGAAGGCGCCGCTCGTTCGATGGTTTGTTTCATGGCCCTTTGCCTCAGACTAAACACCGTCTGAACGTTGAGTGGAGCAGGAAGAGCTCCTTTAAACATCACCAGGTCAGAGCCAGGACCGGGTCTGGACCAGGACCAGGTCTGGACCAGGACCGGGTCTGGACCAGGACCGGGTCTGGACCTGGACCAGGTCAGAGCCAGGACCGGGTCTGAGCCAGGACCGGGTCTGGACCAGGACCGGGTCTGGGTCTGGACCTGGACCAGGTCTGAGCCAGGACTGGGTCTGGACCAGGACCGGGTCTGGACCAGGACCAGGTCTGAGCCAGGACCAGGTCTGAGCCAGGACCGGGTCTGGACCTGGACCGGGTCTGAGCCAGGACCGGGTCTGGACCTGGACCGGGTCTGGACCTGGACCTGGACCGGGTCTGGACCAGGACCAGGTCTGGACCGGGTCTGGACCTGGACCAGGACCGGGTCTGGACCAGGACCGGGTCTGAGCCAGGACCGGGTCTGGACCTGGACCGGGTCTGAGCCAGGACCGGGTCTGAGCCAGGACCGGGTCTGGACCTGGACCAGGACTGGGTCTGGACCAGGACCGGGTCTGAGCCAGGACCGGGTCTGGACCGGGTCAGAGATAATAAACATGGAAAGGTTTCAGGTCGTCATCCGGACGCTGTTTGAAGATCGAGACGTTTCAACTTTTATCCCATTTGACTGGTCCATTGATTTGGACCAGGGGGTCAGGAGGCTCATAAATCTGAGCCAAATTAAATCTTAAGCCCCCATTCCTGTTTAGAGGAGGGTTCTCTCTTTTGACACAAATGGCCTCCTTAACTCCTCTTTCAAACCAGTTCTTCTCTCTGCTCAATATCTTCACCTCACTGTCCTCAAACGAGTGATTTGTAGCTTTTAGGTGCAGATGGACTGCACTTTGTGGTCCTGTGGAGGTAGATCTTCTGTGTTGGTACAGCCTTTTGTGCAGTGTTTGGTCTCACTATGTAACGTTCTTTACAGCTGTCCTCACTGCACTCTGTCCAATAAACTACATGGCTCTGTTTCTCTGTCGGCCTCTTGTCTTGGACCAGTTTCTTCTAAGATAAACTCTTCCAAACATTTCTCAAACACTGAAGAGCAGCTGTCGGTTCATTTGACCCAAACAAAGGTCAAGGTCAATGTATTTATAGAGAAACACTTTATAAGAAGAAAAACACTTTAACAACACCAGAAGAAACACCAGAAACACTTTATAAACACTTTATAAACACTTTATAAACTCTATAATATAAAGATATAAAAGAATAAGAAAAAACACAGTTAAACAGTTAAAAGTGTCAGATTTGTCTTGAACTTTGACCTCAGAGGCGGAGCTTGTGTTTGAGGACAGAGTTCCATGGGACCAGCCTCTGTCTCCTTTTAACCTGGACCTGGGGCGGAGCCGTGTGCAGGAGGAGGGCGGGGCTAACGAGCCGTGTGCAGGAGGAGGGCGGGGCTAACGAGCCGTGTGCAGGAGGAGGGCGGGGCTAACGAGCCGTGTGCAGGAGGAGGGCGGGGCTAAGGAGCCGTGTGCAGGAGGGAGGCGGGCTAACGAGGCGTGTGCAGGAGGGAGGCGGGCTAAGGAGCCGTGTGCAGGAGGAGGGCGGGGCTAAGGAGCCGTGTGCAGGAGGAGGGCGGGGCTAACGAGCCATGTGTAGGAGGAGGGCGGGGCTAACGAACAGATAATAACATTTTGAATTGGATCCTGAACACGACACAAACAAAAGTCCATCGTCCTGAAGCAACAGCAGCTCCAGAGCAAGAGTCTGACTGAGACCCGCGCCGGGGTACCAGACCCGGGGTACCAGACCCGGGGTACCAGACCCGGGGTACCAGACCCGAGGTACCAGACCCGGGGTACCAGACCCGGGGTACCAGACCCGGGGTACCAGACCCGGGGTACCAGACCCGGGGTACCAGACCCGAGGTACCAGACCCGGGGTACCAGACCCGGGGTACCAGACCCGGGGTACCAGACCCGAGGTACCAGACCGGGTACCAGACCCGGGGTACCAGACCCGAGGTACCAGACCCGGGGTACCAGACCCGGGGTACCAGACCCGGGGTACCAGACCCGAGGTACCAGACCCGGGGTACCAGACCCGAGGTACCAAACCCGGGGTACCAGACCCGAGGTACCAGACCCGGGCCACGAGACTCAGTCAGTCCTTTAGTCCTTTAGCGAGGTATGAGACCACAAGACTCAGTCAGTCCTGTAACATGGTACCAGATCCGTGGTACCAGACTCAGTCCTGGAGCGTGGTACCCGTGGTACCGGACTCAGTCCTGGGGCGTGGTACCGGACTCAGTCCTGGAGCGTGGTACCCGTGGTACCGGACTCAGTCCTGGACCGTGGTACCGGTGGTACCAGACTCAGTCCTGGAGCGTGGTACCAGACTCAGTCCTGGAGCGTGGTACCAGACTCAGTCCTGGGGCGTGGTACCCGTGGTACCGGACTCAGTCCTGGAGCGTGGTACCCGTGGTACCAGACTCAGTCCTGGAGCGTGGCGAGGTAGGACACCAGGGCCATGAGGACGGGGATGGCGGCGATGATGGAGAAGAACACCACCATGGAGATGATGCTGAACTTCTTGGCTTTTCGTTTGCAGACGGCGGCGCTCTCCGGGTCGAGTCTCTGCCGCTCCTCGGACTGAAAACACAACACAGTTACTTCTCTGTAAATGGCAGGTGTGTCCCGGGGCGGGGCCTGACCCAACCCCGTCTGTGACGAGGCGCTGCTGCTGAGGTTTATTCTATAAAATGTAGCATTTCTCCCAAAAAGACTTCAGGTGTGATTTTTACATTGCCCACACCTGTCACTCGCCCCCCCCTGGTGGATTTAAGTGAACGTCACAGACGTAAACGACGTTCATTCATTCATTCATTTTCTCCCTCTTATTAGGAGTCGATGGTGACTGGAGCCTGTGCTCTTGTTTGGACGGTGGGAGGAGCCAGAGAACCCACGGTAACACGAGGAGAACATGCAGACTCCACCCACAGAGATCATGTGACGTTGGTCTGGTCCGGGAATCGAACCCATGACCTCCTCAGTGGGAGGCAGCAGCTCTAGCTCTGCCTCGTGCAGCTGTGGATGAACAGCCCGGGCTCAGTCTGAACCGTTTGAGTGAATCATCAGCTTGTTTTCCTCTTTTTTTCCTCTTTTTTTCCTCTTTTTTTCCTCTTTTTTTCCTCTTTTTTCCTCTTTTTTCCTCTTTTTTTCCTCTTTTTTTCCTCTTTTTTCCTCTTTTTTTCCTCTTTTTTTCCTCTTTTTTCCTTCCAAAATACACAAAGGAAATAATAAATAAACACGGTGCACGGCTAGAGCTTCTGCCTCTCAATAAGGAGATCGTGGGTTCGAATCCCAGACCACCCCAACATCACACGATCTCTCTGGGTGGAGTCTGCATGTTCTCCTCGTGTTACCGTGGGTTCTCTCCAGGTTCTCTGGCTCCTCCCACCGTCCAAAGACATGACTGTGGAGGTTAATTGACAACTCTAAATTGTCCGTAGTGAATGAATGTGAGAGTGAATGGTTGTCTGTCCTTGTCTGTCTCTGTGTTTGCTGTGATGAGTTGTCCACTGTCCAGGGTGTACCCCGCCTAAGGCCCAAAGTCACTGGGACAGGCTCCAGTCACCTGCGACCCCTAACGGGAACAACCGAGAGAAAATGAATGAATGAACACGTGTGAAGTAAAACATGTGGAACTGCCAAACTTTTTGAGGAGGAATATTTAATTTTATGGAAAAAAAGAATTCCGGGCTGCCAACACTGTCAGGACCCCATAAACCACAACGCATTTTCAAACATCAGATGCTAAAGATTTTGAGCTAAAAAAAAAAAAAAAATGTGTAAAGTGTGTTGTGTTTTTAATGTGTTTAAAGCAGCTCTGAGTCTTTTCCACAAAACCCTGTGGTTAAAGGGCCATGACGGGGTTTTATCGTTCTCTGATTCTGTCTTTATTCAGTCGAGTGTTGTAAATATAAAGTATAGTTTACACCAATCAGGAGCTGTTTGAGGAGAAAAGGAAGTGAACAAACTGATGACATCACACTGTGAGGTCAAAGGTTAAGCAGAATTTACACAAAATAAATGACTTTTTTGACCCTTTAAACATTGGTCGTTTCCCACTGTGATGTCATCATTTACAACCAGGAAGTACAATTAAAAACCTAAAACAATGGCTAAAATAAATGGGGTCAAATTTTTAAAGCTTTTAGCAAAATGTGTAATATATTTATCTTCAGTGCGTTTTAGATAAAAGAGTCGACCACCGACCCTTTAATCCCAGTGAATCATGTGAAGTGTTTAAAGGGTTAATGCCATGAAGCAAACAGAGGTCAGGTGACAGGGGCCCCTCAGTGACTGTGGCCCCTCAGTGACAGTGGCCCCTCGGTGACAGTGGCCCCTCGGTGACAGTGGCCCCTCGGTGACAGTGGCCCCTCAGTGACAGTGGCCCCTCAGTGACAGTGGCCCCTCAGTGACAGTGGCCCCTCAGTGACAGTGGCCCCTCAGTGACAGTGGCCCCTCAGTGACAGTGGCCCCTCTGTGTTTCAGGTGACAGTGGCCCCTCAGTGACAGTGGCCCCTCAGTGACAGTGGCCCCTCAGTGACAGTGGCCCCTCAGTGACAGTGGCCCCTCTGTGTTTCGGGGGACAGTGGCCCCTCTGTGTTTCGGGGGACAGTGGCCCCTCAGTGACAGTGGCCCCTCGGTGACAGGGGCCCCTCAGTGACAGTGGCCCCTCAGTGTCAGTGGCCCCTCTGTAGTGACAGTGGCCCCTCAGTGACAGGGGCCCCTCAGTGACAGTGGCCCCTCTGTGTTTCAGGTGACAGTGGCCCCTCAGTGACAGTGGCCCCTCAGTGACAGTGGCCCCTCAGTGACAGTGGCCCCTCAGTGACAGTGGCCCCTCAGTGACAGTGGCCCCTCAGTGACAGTGGCCCCTCAGTGACAGTGGCCCCTCAGTGACAGTGGCCCCTCAGTGACAGTGGCCCCTCAGTGACAGGGGCCCCTCAGTGACAGTGGCCCCTCAGTGACAGTGGCCCCTCGGTGACAGTGGCCCCTCAGTGACAGTGGCCCCTCTGTGTTTCAGGTGACAGTGGCCCCTCAGTGACAGTGGCCCCTCAGTGACAGTGGCCCCTCTGTGTTTCAGGTGACAGTGGCCCCTCAGTGACAGTGGCCCCTCAGTGACAGTGGCCCCTCAGTGACAGTGGCCCCTCAGTGACAGTGGCCCCTCAGTGACAGTGGCCCCTCAGTGACAGTGGCCCCTCAGTGACAGTGGCCCCTCAGTGACAGTGGCCCCTCTGTGACAGTGGCCCCTCAGTGACAGTGGCCCCTCAGTGACAGTGGCCCCTCAGTGACAGTGGCCCCTCTGTGTTTCAGGTGACAGTGGCCCCTCAGTGACAGTGGCCCCTCAGTGACAGTGGCCCCTCAGTGACAGTGGCCCCTCAGTGACAGTGGCCCCTCAGTGACAGTGGCCCCTCAGTGACAGTGGCCCCTCAGTGACAGTGGCCCCTCAGTGTTTCAGGTGACAGTGGCCCCTCAGTGACTGTGGCCCCTCAGTGACAGTGGCCCCTCAGTGACAGTGGCCCCTCCCACCTGGACGGAGTACCGCAGGGCGATGGCGCCGATGCAGGACAAGCCGCAGACGACGCTCGCCATCGACAGCCGTCTGTGGTGGTTGTCGTGGCAACACCTCCTCGCCGCGAGCCGTAAAGCGCCGCACGCGCCGCGAGAGCCGCCGTCCTCCGGGTCTTTGGAGGCGTGACCGGAGCCGGGGCCGATAAACTCCTCCCCCACATCCTGGTCCTGCGGCGACGACGGCCAGGGCATCTGACACAAACACACGGGTGAGTCACACGAGAGGGCATCTGACACGAACACACGGGTGAGTCATCACATCTGCACCTGACACTGCACCTGACACTCTGCACCTGACACTCTGAACCTGACACTCTGCACCTGACACTCTGGTCCTGACACTCTGCACCTGACACTCTGGTCCTGACGCTCTGGTCCTGACGCTCTGGTCCTGACGCTCTGCACCTGACACTCTGGTCCTGACACTCTGGTCCTGACGCTTTGCACCTGACGCTCTGGTCCTGACGCTTTGCACCTGACACTTCAGCTCCTGACACTCTGCACCTGACACTCTGGTCCTGACGCTCTGCACCTGACACTCTGGTCCTGACGCTCTGCACCTGACACTTCAGCTCCTGACACTCTGCACCTGACACTCTGGTCCTGACACTCTGGTCCTGACACCCTGGTCCTGACACCCTGGTCCTGACGCTATACACCTGACGCTCTGGTCCTGACGCTTTGCACCTGATGCTTTGCACCTGACGCTTTGCACCTGACACTCTGGTCCTGACACTCTGCACCTGACACTCTGGTCCTGACTCCCTGGTCCTGACAATCTGCACCTGACACTTTGGTCCTGACACTCTGGTCCTGACACTGTAGTCCTGACGCTCTGGTCCTGACGCTCTGGTCCTGACACTCTGCACCTGACACTCTGCACCTGACACTCTGGTCCTGACACTCTGCACCTGACACTCTGGTCCTGACGCTCTGGTCCTGACGCTCTGGTCCTGACGCTCTGCACCTGACACTCTGGTCCTGACACTCTGGTCCTGACGCTCTGGTCCTGACGCTTTGCACCTGACGCTCTGGTCCTGACGCTCTGCACCTGACACTTCAGCTCCTGACACTCTGCACCTGACACTCTGGTCCTGACACTCTGCACCTGACACTCTGGTCCTGACACTCTGGTCCTGACACCCTGGTCCTGACACCCTGGTCCTGACGCTATACACCTGACGCTCTGGTCCTGACGCTTTGCACCTGATGCTTTGCACCTGACGCTTTGCACCTGACGCTCTGGTCCTGACGCTTTGCACCTGACACTCTGGTCCTGACACTCTGCACCTGACACTCTGGTCCTGACGCTCTGGTCCTGACACTCTGGTCCTGACACTCTGCACCTGACACTCTGGTCCTGACTCCCTGGTCCTGACACTCTGCACCTGACACTTTGGTCCTGACACTCTGGTCCTGACGCTCTGGTCCTGACGCTCTGGTCCTGACACTCTGCACCTGACACTCTGCACCTGACACTCTGGTCCTGACACTCTGCACCTGACACTCTGGTCCTGACGCTCTGGTCCTGACGCTCTGGTCCTGACACTCTGCACCTGACACTCTGGTCCTGATGCTCTGGTCCTGATGCTTTGCACCTGACGCTCTGGTCCTGACGCTCTGCACCTGACACTTCAGCTCCTGACACTCTGCACCTGACACTCTGGTCCTGACACTCTGCACCTGACACTCTGGTCCTGACACTCTGGTCCTGACACCCTGGTCCTGACGCTATACACCTGACGCTCTGGTCCTGACGCTTTGCACCTGATGCTTTGCACCTGACGCTTTGCACCTGACGCTTTGCACCTGACGCTCTGGTCCTGACGCTTTGCACCTGACACTCTGGTCCTGACACTCTGCACCTGACACTCTGGTCCTGACGCTCTGGTCCTGACACTCTGGTCTTGACACTCTGCACCTGACACTCTGGTCCTGACTCCCTGGTCCTGACAATCTGCACCTGACACTTTGGTCCTGACACTCTGGTCCTGACACTGTAGTCCTGACACTTTGGTCCTGACGCTCTGGTCCTGACGCTCTGGTCCTGACACTCTGCACCTGACACTCTGGTCCTGACACTCTGCACCTGACACTCTGGTCCTGACACTCTGGTCCTGACACTCTGCACCTGACACTCTGGTCCTGACGCTCTGGTCCTGACACTCTGCACCTGACACTCTGGTCCTGACACTCTGCACCTGACACTCTGGTCCTGACGCTCTGGTCCTGACACTCTGGTCCTGACGCTCTGGTCCTGACACTCTGCACCTGACGCTCTGGTCCTGAAGCCTTGGTCCTGACACTCTGCACCTGACGCCTGGAGCAGAAGGATTTCAAATATTTGTGATTCAGAGACAAGTTTGAACAAGAACAAACCGTCAACAGAACAAAAGGAGCTCAACACTTTTATTGACTTTATCTATTTACTGCAGTTTCTTCAGAACTAAACCAGGACTAAACCAGGACTGAACCAGGACTGAACCAGGACTGAACCAGGACTGAACCAGGACTGAACCAGGACTAAACCAGGACTTAACCAGGACTAAACCAAAACTGAACCGGTACTAATCCAGGACTAAACCAGGACTAAACCAGGACTTAACCAGGACTAAACCAGGACTAAACCAGGTCTAAACCAGTACTAAACCAGGTCTAAACCAGGACTAAACCAGGTCTAAACCAGGACTAAACCAGGTCTAAACCAGGACTAAACCAGGTCTAAACCAGGACTAAACCAGGACTAAACCAGGACTAAACCAGGACTGAACCAGGTCTAAACCAGGTCTAAACCAGGACTGAACCAGGACTAAACCAGGACTAAACCAGGACTAAACCAGGTCTAAACAGCTGATTTCTGGTTTTGTTTTCATTGTGCGGAAGTGAAAGAATGACATGTGTCTCTTTATTTCACAACAAAGACTCACCTCCCGAGTTCAACTGATGTCACAAGGACTGGTTTGGACCTGGTTTGGACCTGGTTTGGACCTGGTTTGGACCTGGTTTAGACCTGGTTTAGACCTGGTTTAGACCTGGTTTAGACCTGGTTCTCTTGATATTGACTTTGTTTGGTCCTGGTTTAGTCTTGGCTTTGATTGTTAAGACCTGGAATTGTTGAAAGATCAACCCTTATTCAGTCACGATTTGTCCCTGGTTTAGGCAGGATTTAGACTTGGTTTAGTTCTGGTTTAGTCCTGGTTTAGTCCTGATTTAGTCCTGGTTTAGTCCTGGTTTAGTCCTGGTTTAGTCCTTAACATTTTAAATAATAAATAACTTACTTTGAGCAGGTTGAAGTCCACAGATCCTCTCCCTCGTCTCAGCTCTGTCTCAATAAAACAAAAACTCCAGACTATTTGGTCCTGGTTTAGTCCTGGTTTAGTCCTGGTTTAGTCCTGGTTTAGTCCTGGTTTAGTCCCGGTTTGACGTGGGTCCAGACCCGTCTCAGACCAGTTTCAGTGCAGCAGGTCGTGGCTCGTCGACTGTAAAGGTTGTTGAATGACAGAAAAGTCTGAGAGCGAAACTCACAGTGAAACGACACGCCCTTCTGTCCCTCCCACAGACCGGGACTAAACCAGGACTAAACCAGGTCTAAACCAGGACTAAACCAGGACTAAACCAGGACTAAACCAGGTCTAAACCAGGACTAAACCAGGACTAAACCAGGACTAAACCAGGTCTAAACCAGGACTAAACCAGGTCTAAACCAGGACTAAACCAGGACTAAACCGGGACTAAACCAGGTCTAAACCAGGACTAAACCAGGTCTAAACCAGGACTAAACCGGGACTAAACCAGGACTAAACCAGGTCTAAACCAGGACTAAACCAGGACTAAACCAGGTCTAAACCAGGACTAAACCAGGTCTAAACCGAGTCTAAACCAGGACTAAACCAGGACTAAACCGGGACTAAACCAGGTCTAAACCAGGACTAAACCAGGTCTAAACCAGGACTAAACCAGGACTAAACTAGGACGAAAACCAGGTCTAAACCAGGACTAAACCAGGACTAAACCAGGTCTAAACCAGGACTAAACCAGGACTAAACCAGGACTAAACCAGGACTAAACCAGGACTAAACCAGGTCTAAACCAGGACTAAACCAGGACTAAACCAGGTCTAAACCAGGACTAAACCAGGACTAAACCAGGACTAAACCAGGACTAAACCAGGACTAAACCGGGACTAAACAGGACTAAACCAGGTCTAAACCAGGACTGAACCAGGTCTAAACCAGGACTAAACCAGGACTAAACCAGGTCTAAACCAGGACTGAACCAGGTCTAAACCAGGACTAAACCAGGACTAAACCAGGACTAAACCAGGTCTGAACTATTATTAAGTAAAGTATGTTAATGGGTTTAAAGGTGTGTCAGACGTCGTTACAAGGAATTTTCTGGTGAGCGTTTGCTTTCACTTCCTCAAACTGTGACCGGAGCGTGGGAGAAGTGTCCTGCTCGAGGACACAAAGACAGAGGAGAAGTGTCCTGCTCGAGGACACAAAGACAGAGAAGTGTCCTGCTCGAGGACACAAAGACAGAGGAGAAGTGTCCTGCTCGAGGACACAAAGACAGGAGCGTCCCTCGGGTGTGACCCCTGTGACCTTTGACCCGGAAGCACACTTTTGTTGCAGGTGATTCAGAGACGACAGACGACATTCCTCTGCCCTGAACCTGGACCTGGACCTGGACCTGGACCTGGACCTGGACCAGACCAGGACTAGACCAGGACTAGAGCAGGACCAGAACAGGATTAGAACAGGACTAAACCAGAACCAAACCAGGACTAAACCAGGACCAAACCAGGACTAAACCAGGACTAAACCAGAACCAAACCAGGTCTAAACCAGGTCTAAACCCGGTCTATAACAGGTCTCTCTTCACTCTGAACAGGACACCCTCAGGTCGGGGGTATCAGTCACTGTTTACACTCTGTTGTTGTGTCCTCGGGCAACACACTTCCCGCTTTGTGAATGTGTGCGTCCGTCTGCCTCAGGGCGACTGTGGCGGCGGAGAGTCACTTCCCCGATCGTTTTTCAGGAACAAAAATCCTCTTTCAGTTTCACCGACACAAGAGTTTTACAGTAAACCACGTCGTTTCATCGTCAGAGCCGCAACAATCTGACATTTAAATCACACCCGACAGGTTTGACTCGCACTCGACCCAAACACAGTGAACACGACGCTGTTACCGTAGCAACCAGACTGTAAACAAGGTCCGACTGTTACCATAGCAACCAGACTGTAAACAAGGCCCACATCCACCCAATAGTTAGGACTGACAAGAAATAATCCCTGATAAGACTTTATTTTGTTGAATGATGGTTTAAACTGTCAGAGGAACGTGTGTCTGTGAATGGTCTCTGTGTTTTCAATGGTACGTCGCCTTTTGATGACATCACAGAGGGATTCAGCTCCACTTCCTGTCATTTTACACTTTTATGTTTCAAAACTTCTTCACAAACTGTAACTCACAACAGTCAAAAACATTAAACCGTAAAGACTAAACCAGGTCTAAACCAGGTCTAAACCAGGTCTAAACCAGGTCTGAACCAGGTCTGAACCAGGACTAAACCAGGACTAAACCAGGACTAAACCAGGACTGAACCAGGACTAAACCAGGTCTGAACCAGGACTAAACCAGGACTAAACCAGGTCTAAACCAGGTCTAAACCAGGACTAAACCAGGTCTGAACCAGGTCTAAACCAGGACTAAACCAGGACTAAACCAGGACTAAACCAGGACTAAACCAGGACTAAACCAGGACTGAACCAGGTCTAAACCAGGTCTGAACCAGGACTAAACCAGGACTAAACCAGGACTAAACCAGGACTAAACCAGGACTAAACCAGGACTAAACCAGGACTGAACCAGGTCTAAACCAGGACTGAACCAGGTCTAAACCAGGTCTAAACCAGGTCTAAACCAGGACTAAACCAGGACTAAACCAGGACTAAACCAGGACTAAACCAGGACTAAAACAGGTCTAAACCAGGTCTAAACCAGGACTAAACCAGGACTGAACCAGGACTAAACCAGGACTAAACCAGGACTAAACCAGGTCTAAACCAGGACTAAACCAGGACTGAACCAGGACTAAACCAGGACTAAACCAGGACTAAATCAGGATTGAACCAGGACTAAACCAGGTCTAAACCAGGACTAAACCAGGTCTAAACCAGGACTAAACCTGGTCTAAACTATTATTAAGTAAAGTATGTTAATGGGTTTAAAGGTGTGTCAGACGTCGTTACAAGGAATTTTCTGGTGAGCGTTTGCTCTCACTTCCTCAAACTGTGACCGGAGCGTGGGAGAAGTGTCCTGCTCGAGGACACAAAGACAGAGGAGAAGTGTCCTGCTCGAGGACACAAAGACAGAGGAGAAGTGTCCTGCTCGAGGACACAAAGACAGAGGAGAAGTGTCCTGCTCGAGGACACAAAGACAGGGGCGTCCCTTGGGTGTGACCTCTGTGACCTTTGACCCGGAAGCACACTTTTGTTGCAGGTGATTCAGAGACGACAGACGACATTCCTCTCTATACATAATATATATATAATCTACGTGATGACGTCACATGGTGCAGCGCTGACTGTCGTTAGATGCTGAGTTCGAGACCCAGCGAGATTGCTCTGTGTTTTTGACGTTTTACTGCTTTTAGAAGTAAAGTGTAAAGGAACAAATAAAACAATACAGTAGACTGCATCCTCCACAGGAGGAAATTGTGGCAAATTTCTGAATAAAACCAAAATTGTAACACATTTGCTCACTTTCATTTAATCTTTAGTCTTTTATATTCATATTATTGTAGAAACAAAATGCATCAATGACACACACATAACATATGACGTGGTTTTATTGGCCCAGAGCACACTGGGTGTGGTTTGAATCACTGTGGATGTTGTGGTATTAAAACAAACCACTAGATGTCGCTCTGGAGAAGTGTTTCTAATTGTGTTTCGAAGCCTCGAACTGTTTGGTTCAAATGCTTTGTTGTTTCATGAGGCTTCACTTTGCCCATCACGACTTATTATGGAAATATATTCATTTGTTTTCCTGTTAAGAGTCGCTGGTGACCGGAGCCCGTCCCAGTGACTTTGGGCCTGAGGCGGGGACCATCGCTCACAAAGAGACCAGGACAGACAGCCATTCACGCTCACATTCACCGACGACGGGCGAGTTAGAGTTATCGATGAACTACAGCGGCATGACGTGATGGTGGGAGGAGCCAGAGGGGCAGGGCTCTAACCGCTCTGCCACGTGCTCCCTGTGGAGGTGTTTTTGTTCCATTAAAATAACAATCATAAAAATAATAAAAGTGAGAAGCCGACGGAAATGACCCGTGCAGTTTCTTAAATGTCTGTTTGTGTTTTTTTATTCAGGTCACCCTTAAAAAAGAGCTTTTGATCTCAATGGGTTTTTATCTGTTGCAATAAAAGTTAAAAAAATATAAATGTTTCAATTATAGTTTTATTACAAATCCGTGTCTTGTTGCTGACGCCAGAGCCTCTGTTTAACCTTTATTTATGAAGCTAATTATCTTGTCTGAATAATATTAATGTTATTATTTTAGGGGACATTAAAGTGCCTCTGACAGGTTGAGCTGCTAATTTAACTAAAATGCAGTTAGGATAAATGTATTTAAGTTTTACCTAAAATTCTTAACACATTCTCATTTCGTTTTTATTTAAGTTTTTATGTTTTTCATTTTACTTCCTGGTTATAAATAATGACACCACACTGTGCACCGTGAGCCAAAACTCATCTAATGTCACTGATTTTTTTAACTTGACAAATAAAAATGTATTTGAACGTCTTTATTTTTTTTTAAATTAATCTTTAAAGGGTCAAAAAAGTAGTTTCTTATTTCGTGATTCTCCATAACCTTTGACCCCCCGGTGTGATGTCATCAGTTTGTTTACTTCCTGTAATTTTCAACAGAATTTTTTTCTCCACAAACAGCGACTTAATTGATTCAAAATCTATAATTTATTTTTTTACAAAAGGTATTAATACACCTAAGACCAGATTTGGTCAAAAGAGTATTTATTTATTTATTTTTTTTATTTATTTTAAAACCTAATTTTAAAACCTTTTCACCTTTTTCCAGACGTTTCTTGTTCAAATTATTTTATTAAAGTGAACAAAACGTACTATTTTTGTTGCTATAGTTAAAACACACTTTTAAACCCGCTGTTTAAAAACGTCTTTATTTTTTTTTCGGGACGTCAGACCGACCCCGCCCTCTTCTGCTCACTGTCCAATCAGAGCGCTCCAAACATACAACCCGGAAGCTGCACCAAAACATCACAGACGTCCACGTCTGAGCGGCGCGTTCAGCCCAAACGTCCGCTTTACGGGCTCACGGTCCTCCCCGGGTTCACCACCTCCTCCTCCTCCCCGGGTTCACCACCTCCTCCCCGGCTCACGGTCCTCCCCGGGTTCACCACCTCCTCGTCCCCGGGCTCGTCACCTCCTCCTCCCCGGGTTCACCACCTCCTCGTCCCCGGGCTCGTCACCTCCTCCTCCCCGGGCTCGTCTCCTCCTCCTCCCCGGGTTCTCCTCCTCCTCGTCCCGGGCTGAGGGCCATGTCCGCGGGCCCGTGCCTCGCCCCGCGGCCCCCGGGCCCCGGGGCCGTCGTCTCGGAGCGGTACGGGAGCAGCTCAGGCGGCGGTGAGGTCTGGACCTACCGCCTGGAGGACGGAGGGCTCCGCAGACGGAGAGAGGAACCGGGGGCCCACACCGGCACCGGCCCCGGCCCCGGGACCGGGCTCCTGCAGATCTTCAAAGTAACGTTTATCACGTGTTTAACCTGAGAATAAGACACTTTTAGACAAATATGAACCAAACATGGCTTTAACATAAATATTTGAGCTGAAACTAACGATTAATTTAGTTTTCCACGAGTCAAAACGATTAATTCTATTGTACATTGAGACTTTTGGACCAAATTTAGGTTGAAATATGAGACTGAAGGCTTTAAATAGAGAATAATTACGAATAATGATGATGAGACCTGTCACAATTTATAAAATGTAAGTGCAGTTTATTTCTACAGAAAATATCTCTATACATTATATTATTAAACTACTTTATGCCACTGACATGTTCAAATTTAACTAAACCTTTTTCTAAATCTACATTATTGGCAACAAACAGCAGAATTAAACTTATATAATGAGTCGTACAAGTTACTCTTTTAACTCAGATTTGATCGCACAAAGAAATAACTATTCAGTGCAAGAACAAAGTACACGATTATTGTTGAACCCCAAACTATATTGTTCCGTCTGTTATTTATTGAAATGAAGTCGTCCCTGTCGTTGTTCTAAATGTTCTCGTCGTTTGTGTTTGAGGCCGTTTAGTCCAGACAAACTTTATCATCAGAGAAATACAGTATTATAAAAGTCAACTCGTCAGTGGATTAATGGTCGCAGCTTCATGAATACGTTTGTTTTTCTTGTTGTAGACGTTGCTTGAATAATTTGTGTTTTATTTTGGAAAACACGATTAAAGTCCTGTGTTCATGTTCCAGGGCGTGTTTTAAACATAGAACTATAATAAAACCTGAAGATGAATCCAAGATGGCCGTCCTGTTCCTCCCTGTGGCCTGAGCTCATTGGTCATGACCCCAAAAAAGTTTCTTACTTCCGCATTTACTTCCTGATACGGAGGCGGCCATCTTTGCTTTACTTCCTGATACGGAGGCGGCCATCTTTGTTTTACTTCCTGATACGGAGGCGGCCATCTTTGCTTTACTTCCTGATACGGAGGCGGCCATCTTTGTTTTACTTCCTGATACGGAGGCTGCCATCTTTGTTTTAGGGCTCCACGTGACGACAATCCCCCACTTCATATAAAAACGGTAATTTGTGTGATTTTATAAACGGTAGAAAAGAACATTTCCTTCTATTTTATTTAAATACAGATAATAATTCAGTCCTGTCTGTGATTATAATGTGACATTTTAGAAAAAGGCTGCAGTACCTCACACGACCACTAATCAACCTGGGACACAGACAGAGGGGGCGTGTCTCATCCAGTTCATTTAATACGTCCATGGTTTTAAAGTTCTGTCTTGTTCATGTTCCAGGGCTAAAGTTCTGTCTTGTTCATGTTCCAGGGCGTGTTTCTGCCTCAGGGTTTTCCAGAGAGCGTCAGTGGAGACTACGTCCAGTACCAGCTCTGGGACACGGCCCAGGTCTGAGCCAGGACCAGGACTGAGCCGGGACTAGACCAGGACCAGGACCAGACCAGGACTGAGCCGGAACCAAACAGAGACTGAGCCATGGATGGACCTGGACTGAACCCGGACACATTTACACAAACACAGGACTGACCTGAACCTCCTCCTTTGACTTTTACTGAACTACAAACCATCAAGAAAGGTGTCTGCTGCCCCCTGCTGTTTGGGAGTGCACCACTCTGTGCCCTTCAGAATGTGACAGTCAAGATAAACAAGTGTCACAGAGAAATAGAATAAAGCACACCGTCCACACTGTCCACACCGCCCACACCGTCCACACTGTCCACACCGTCCACACCGTCCACACTGCTCACACTGCCCACACCGCCCACACCGCCCACACCGTCCACACTGTCCACACCGTCCACACCGTCCACACTGCTCACACTGCCCACACCGCCCACACCGCCCACACTGCCCACACTGTCCACACCGTCCACACTGCTCACACTGCCCACACTGCCCACACTGCCCACACTGTCCACACTGTCCACACTGTCCACACTGTCCACACCGTCCACACCGTCCACACCGTCCACACCGCCCACACCGTCCACACCGTCCACACCGCTCACACTGCTCACACTGCTCACACTGCTCACACTGCTCACACTGCTCACACCGCCCACACCGTCCACACTGCTCACACTGCCCACACCGCCCACACCGCCCACACCGTCCACACCGTCCACACTGCTCCCACTGTCCACTCCGCCCACACCGCCCACACCGCCCACTCTGTCCACACTGTCCACACCGTCCACACTGCTCCCACTGTCCACTCCGCCCACACCGCCCACATTGTCCACACCGTCCACACCGTCCACACCGCTCACACTGTCCACACCGTCCACACTGCCCACACCGCCCACACCGTCCACACTGTCCACACCGTCCACACCGCCCACACCGTCCACACCGTCCACACCGCCCACACCGCCCACACTGCTCACACTGCCCACACCGCCCACTCTGTCCACACTGTCCACACCGTCCACACTGCTCACACTGTCCACACCGCCCACACCGTCCACACCGTCCACACTGCCCACACCGTCCACACCGTCCACACCGTCCACACTGCCCACACCGCCCACACTGTCCACACCGTCCCCACTGTCCCCACTGTCCACACTGTCCACACCGTCCACACCGTCCACACCGTCCACTCTGTCCACACCGTCCCCACTGTCCACTCTGTCCACACCGTCCACTCTGTCCACACTGTCCACACTGTCCACACCGTCCACACTGCTCACACTGTCCACACTGTCCACACCGCCCACACCGTCCACACCGTCCACACTGCCCACACCGTCCACACCGTCCACACCGTCCACACTGCCCACACCGCCCACACTGTCCACACCGTCCCCACTGTCCCCACTGTCCACACTGTCCACACCGTCCACACCGTCCACACCGTCCACTCTGTCCACACCGTCCCCACTGTCCACTCTGTCCACACCGTCCCCACTGTCCACACTGTCCACACCGTCCACACCGTCCACACCGTCCACTCTGTCCACACCGTCCCCACTGTCCACTCTGTCCACACCGTCCACTCTGTCCACACTGTCCACACCGTCCACACTGCTCACACTGTCCACACCGCCCACACCGTCCACACCGTCCACACTGCCCACACCGTCCACACCGTCCACACCGTCCACACCGTCCACACTGCCCACACCGCCCACACTGTCCACACCGTCCCCACTGTCCCCACTGTCCACACTGTCCACACCGTCCACACCGTCCACACCGTCCACACCGCCCACACTGTCCACACCGTCCACTCTGTCCACACCGTCCCCACTGTCCACTCTGTCCACACCGTCCACTCTGTCCACACTGTCCACACCGTCCACACTGTCCACACTGCTCAGATTAGGAACAGTTGAAAATTCTAATAAAATACCAAATACACAATTAAGTCGCAGAAAAAAGTTGATTCTGATGTTCAGTCCCACGTGGCCTGCCCCAGGGCAGCTGTGGCTGCTGACACACTCATGTCTCGTGCTGTTTCAGGCGTTCTGC
The DNA here is from genome assembly GCA_019453435.1 of Rhinogobius similis. Classification (NCBI taxonomy): domain Eukaryota; kingdom Metazoa; phylum Chordata; class Actinopteri; order Gobiiformes; family Gobiidae; genus Rhinogobius; species Rhinogobius similis. The sequence continues at coordinate 1,709,626 of CM033631.1, read as the reverse complement.
AGCTCTCTGTCTGGGACTCTGGCCACTCAGGCCTCGCTCAAAGGAGTCGGAGTCGGGAACCAAGAGGCCACAGTCGCAGCCGCCACCACCACCTGGTTACTCAGAGGTACTGCACCCACCACCACATGGTACTGCACCCACCACCACATGGTTACTCAGAGGTACTGCACCCACCACCACCTGGTTACTCAGAGGTACTGCACCCACATGGTCACTCAGAGGTACTGCACCCACCACCACATGGTTACTCAGAGGTACTGCACCCACCACCACATGGTCACTCAGAGGTACTGCACCCACCACCACATGGTACTGCACCCACCACCACATGGTTACTCAGAGGTACTGCACCCACCACCACATGGTACTGCACCCACCACCACCTGGTTACTCAGAGGTACTGCACCCACATGGTCACTCAGAGGTACTGCACCCACCACCATATGGTCACTCAGAGGTACTGCACCCACCACCACATGGTACTGCACCCACCACCACCTGGTTACTCAGAGGTACTGCACCCACCACCACCTGGTCACTCAGAGGTACTGCACCCACCACCACATGGTACTGCACCCACCACCACATGGTCACACAGAGGTACTGCACCCACCACCACATGGTACTGCACCCACCACCACATGGTCACTCAGAGGTACTGCACCCACCACCACCTGGTTACTCAGAGGTACTGCACCCACCACCACATGGTCACTCAGAGGTACTGCACCCACCACCACATGGTCACTCAGAGGTACTGCACCCACCACCACATGGTACTGCACCCACCACCACATGGTCACTCAGAGGTACTGCACCCACCACCACCTGGTCACTCAGAGGTACTGCACCCACCACCACATGGTACTGCACCCACCACCACATGGTCACTCAGAGGTACTGCACCCACCACCACATGGTACTGCACCCACCACCACATGGTCACTCAGAGGTACTGCACCCACCACCACATGGTCACTCAGAGGTACTGCACCCACCACCACATGGTACTGCACCCACCACCACATGGTCACTCAGAGGTACTGCACCCACCACCACATGGTCACTCAGAGGTACTGCACCCACCACCACATGGTCACTCAGAGGTACTGCACCCACCACCACATGGTCACTCAGAGGTACTGCACCCACCACCACATGGTCACTCAGAGGTACTGCACCCACCACCACATGGTCACTAGTTTTTGAGTAAACTAGATCTGACTGAAAATTGTCCTAAAAATTCAAATTTTGCCTCATTTTTTAGACTTAAAACTTTATCTTAAAGTCCTCAGGGGAGAAAAATGCATTTGAAGAAAACATCACACATTCCCTCGGCGCCTGATGTGGCTCAGTGAATCCGCCGCTCTGTTTTTAATCCATAAATCATTGTCAGACTCCGAGCATTTCTGCCTCTAAAACAGGCATGTCCAAACTAAGGCCCGGGGGCCAAAAGCGGCCCGCAGACCCATTTTTCTTGGCCCTCAAGCTTCCTGGTGAATTGGCCCACATTGACCTAAGACATACTTTTTACAGCAAATTTCAGATTTTCTACTATTATAACCTAAATAACTAACATTTTGGTCCGATACAAACCTGACATTAAGGCACTGAGACTGAATGTAGATGTGGTGGTGCTTTAAAATCAGATTAATGCAACTTTTTTGAACGTTTCACGATTGATTTGTGGCCCTCCGCTTGGTCTACATTTCAGTATGTGGCCCTCGGTGGAAAAAGTTTGGACAGCCCTGCTCTAAACACAATCATTACGACTGCGTGAACAAGACGTAACGCGGCTAGCATAACAAGTATTTAAAGTGTGTGTAATCCGCTCTGCAGCCAGTAGATGGAGCCAAAGCTAAGTCACTCAAGGCTGTGACAGAGTTCTATTTTTAAAACGTGAAATGTCAAAGTAAAGAGCAGGTTTAAAGTGCGTATGACAGGTTTTCATGATTTTCTAATTTTGACTTTATTCAGTGGATTAATACCGCTTGTAAATATAAATTATAGTTTTACACCAATCAGGTCGCTGTTTGTGGAGAAAAGTTGAAAAATCTGTTCAGAATTACAGGAAGTAAACAAATTGATGACATCACGCCGGGGAGACAAAGGTTACGCAAAATTTACACAAAATAAATTACTTTTTTTGAACCGTTATACATGAATTCAACAAAATAAAGGTGTTAACATGTATTTTTATTTGTAAAATAAACAAATCTGTGACATCAGAAGAGTTTTGGCCCACTGTACAGATGGTTGCTATGGTAATTTCCTAGTGTGATGTCATCATTTACAACCAGGAAGTAAGACAAAAAACCTAAAAAATTGCTAAACCGCAATGAAATTTGTGAAGTTTTTTTTAACACAATTTGAAATATATTTATCTTAACTGCATTTTTGTCAAATGAGTCGTCCAACCTGTCAGAGGCCCTTTAAACCTGTCAGAGGCCCTTTAAACCTGTCAGAGGCCCTTTAAACCTGTCATAGGCCCTTTAAACCTGTCAGAGGCCCTTTAAAGCTGTCATAGGCCCTTTAAACCTGTCATAGGCCCTTTAAAGCTGTCATAGGCCCTTTAAACCTGTCATAGGCCCTTTAAAGCACGATAACGACCCAGATAACGGCTAACACGTGTCCTTTAGTGCAGCAGACGTTTGTCCGGCGCTCCTGTCGTGTTTGGGGCCACACTGACCCCCAGGAGCACCTTCTGACCCCAGTGTTGTGTTCACAGACGGCACCGGGATGTTGGGCAGGATCCTGTTCGCTTGGAGCAAAGGGTTCGTCCTCAGAGTTCACCTGGTGCTTCCCTCACGTTGAGCGGGGGCTGTTTTCATTGTCTGTCTCTCTGTTTTCGTTCCAGGACCAAACTGGACTCCGAGGCCAAGAAATGGAGGTGTGTTGAAACGTTTATGATGTTTTAAAGCACACGAATCGTTACAGAGACAGAGGCAATGAGTGAATGAGTCAAGAAGAAGTTCACATTATTTGTTTATGACATGAATAAGTTTGTTTTCCCCGAACAGTTATTGCACACATGACACCCGTATCGCTCTGATTTCCCGTATCGTGCAGCTCTATGAAGAAACTGTTTTTTTTTGTTTTAAAACATGAGATGCAAATTTAAGGCCCTCAAGAGCCGCTTTAAAGGCGAACAATATGAAAAATGCAGAATATTTTTCCTTTAAAGCTGTCAAAAGTCAGTTTAAGTCAGACACTGTGCTCTGCTCCTCCTCCTCAGACTCTTCGCTGACGTTCTGAACGATGTCGCGATGTTTATGGAAATCCTGGCGCCGTTTTTTCCCGCCTTCTTCCTCCTGATCGTGTGCACCGCCGGAGTCTTCAAGGTAACGTTTGTAAAAGCAGAAGGTTCCAGACTGTTGCTTTAATGGTGTCTCTTCCCGTGCGTCAGTCGATTGTGGGCGTCGCCGGAGGAGCCACTCGAGCCGCTCTCACCGTCCACCAGGCCCGAAGAGACAACATGGCCGACATCTCTGCCAAGGACGGGAGCCAGGTACAAGGGGCCGGCTTTAGACCGGGTTTAGTCCAGGTTTAGACCTGGTTTAGTCCTGGTTTAGACCTGGGTTAGTCCAGGTTTAGACCTGGTTTAGTCCTGGTTTAGACCTGGTTTAGTCCTGGTTTAGACCTGGGTTAGTCCAGGTTTAGACCTGGTTTAGTCCTGGTTTAGACCTGGTTTAGTCCTGGTTTAGACCTGGTTTAGTCCTGGTTTAGACCTGGGTTAGTCCAGGTTTAGACCTGGGTTAGTCCAGGTCTAGACCTGGTTTAGTCCTGGTTTAGACCTGGTTTAGTCCTGGTTTAGACCTGGTTTAGTCCTGGTTTAGACCTTGTTTAGACTTGTTTAAGTCATGGTTTAGTCCTGGTCCTGGTTCAGACCCGGTCCAGTCCTGGTCCAGTCCTGGTCCTGGTTCAGACCTGGTCCTGGTTCAGTCCTGGTCCTGGTTCAGACCTGGTTCAGTCCTGGTTCAGACCTGGTCTGGTTCTGTTTCAGGAGACCCTGGTGAACTTGGCTGGGCTGGTGGTCAGTTTGCTGCTCGTTCCTCTCGTCACAGACGACCCACAGTGAGTCACACTCTGAACTTTATCATATTAAAAACACACAGTTTGTGTAAAGTTTATGATGTCACTTCCTGTTGAACACGACACAAATATGACACAGTTAGAGGTAATTCTACAACTGTCACCATAGCAACCAAACTGTAAACAGTCAATTTTTTTAGGGGGATATTAGATTTCTTATTTAGTTTTAGAGTAAACTAATTCTGACTGAAAATTAACCAAAAAAATTCAAATTTTGCCTCATTTTTGTGTCGTTGTGTGAGTCCAGATTGTACAGTTTGTGTGGATCTACTTTAATGATCTTTATGTCTCGAGGGACAAAAATGCATTTGAAGAAAACAATGTCAGAGAAATCTATGGATGAAGTGGATTCAATGGAAGAATCAAACATCAGGAGCAGATTGGACACGATTGTTGTTTCACATGAAAGTCTGAAACCAAAAGATTAAAAATGTAAAGATAAACTCGTTTTGCTGGTTGCTGTCCTGATGTCGCTCCCTGCTCCTCTGCTCCTCTTCTCGTCTTCTCGCTCTGATCCTCTGCTCCTCTGACCCTCAGGCTGACGCTCCTCCTCTTCTCGCTCTGACCCTCTGCTCCTCTGCTCCTCTGCTCTGCTCCTCTGCTCCTCTGATCCTCTGCTCCTCTGCTCTGCTCCTCAGGCTGACGCTCCTCCTCTTCTCGCTCTTCTCGCTCTGATCCTCTGCTCCTCTGCTCCTCAGGCTGACGCTCCTCCTCTTCTCGCTCTGCTCCTCTGATCCTCTGCTCCTCTTCTCCTCTGCTCCTCAGGCTGACGCTCCTCCTCTTCTCGCTCTGATCCTCCTCTCCTCTGCTCCTCTCCTCTGCTCCTCTGACCCTCTGATCCTGTTCTCTGCTCCTCAGGCTGACGCTCCTCCTCTTCTCGCTCTGATCCTCTGCTCCTCTGCTCCTCTGCTCCTCAGGCTGACGCTCCTCCTCTTCTCGCTCTGCTCCTCTGATCCTCTGCTCCTCTTCTCCTCTGCTCCTCAGGCTGACGCTCCTCCTCTTCTCGCTCTGATCCTCCTCTCCTCTGCTCCTCTCCTCTGCTCCTCTGACCCTCTGATCCTCTGCTCTGCTCCTCAGGCTGACGCTCCTCCTCTTCTCGCTCTGATCCTCTGCTCCTCTGCTCCTCTGCCCCTCAGGCTGACGCTCCTCCTCTTCTCGCTCTGATCCTCTGCTCCTCTTCTCGCTCTGATCCTCTGCTCCTCTGCTCCTCAGGCTGACGCTCCTCCTCTTCTCCTCTGATCCTCTGCTCCTCTGCTCCTCAGGCTGACGCTCCTCCTCTTCTCCTCTGCTCCTCAGGCTGACGCTCCTCCTCTTCTCGCTCTGATCCTCTCCTCCTCTGATCCTCTGCTCCTCTGCTCCTCTGCTCCTCAGGCTGACGCTCCTCCTCTTCTCGCTCTGATCCTCTGCTCCTCAGGCTGATGCTCCTCCTCTTCTCGCTCTGATCCTCTGCTCTGCCCCTCAGGCTGACGCTCCTCCTCTTCTCGCTCTGATCCTCTGCTCCTCTGCTCTGACCCTCTGCTCTGATCCTCTGCTCCTCAGGCTGACGCTCCTCCTCTTCTCCTCTGCTCCTCTGCTCTGACCCTCTCCTCTGATCCTCTGCTCCTCAGGCTGACGCTCCTCCTCTTCTCGCTCTGATCCTCTGCTCTGCTCCTCTCCTCTGATCCTCTGCTCCTCTGCTCCTCTTCTCGCTCTGATCCTCTGCTCCTCTGCTCCTCAGGCTGACGCTCCTCCTCTTCTCGCTCTGATCCTCTGCTCCTCTGCTCCTCAGGCTGACGCTCCTCCTCTTCTCGCTCTGATCCTCTGCTCCTCTTCTCCTCTGCTCCTCAGGCTGACGCTCCTCCTCTTCTCGCTCTGATCCTCTGCTCTGCTCCTCAGGCTGACGCTCCTCCTCTTCTCGCTCTTCACCCTCCTCCACCTCGTCTCCAACGTCAAGGCCGTGCGCTCCGTCGTCATGGAAACCTTCAACGAGGCGCGGCTCGACGTCGTGTGGCGGAACTTTGTGCGCGACGGCGAGATCCTGACGCCGCGAGAGGCCAACGAGCGCGAGCCGGTGTTCAACTGTGAGTGACAGTCTGGTGGGAGGGCATCTGTGGTAAAGATGTATCAGAGCTTTACATCCGTGAAGGGGCAGTGTGTGAAGAAAAATAAAAGTGTAAGATGACAGGAAGTGGAGCCGAATCCCTCTGTGATGTCATCAAAAGGCGACGTACCATTGAAAACCATGGATGTATTAAATGAACTGGATAAGCCCCGCCCCCTCTGTCTGTGGTCCCAGATTAATTAGTGGTCGTGTGAGGTACTGCAGCCTTTTTCTAAAATGTCACATTATAATCACAGACAGGACTGAATTATTATCAGTATTTAAATAAAATAGAAGGAAATGTTCTTTTCTACCGTTTCTAAAATCACAGAAATTACCGTTTTTATGTGAAGTGGGGGATTGTGGTCACGTGGTGCCCTAAAGCAAAGATGGCCGCCTCCGTATCAGGAAGTAAAGCAAAGATGGCCGCCTCCGTATCAGGAAGTAAAGCAAAGATGGCCGCCTCCGTATCAGGAAGTAAAGCAAAGATGGCCGCCTCCGTATCAGGAAGTAAAACAAAGATGGCCGCCTCCGTATCAGGAAGTAAAGCAAAGATGGACGCCTCCGTATCAGGAAGTAAAGCAAAGATGGCCGCCTCCGTATCAGGAAGTAAAGCAAAGATGTTTTTTTTTTTAAGTAAGTTTTCTAAAACTGTTGGCTTTTCCCAGAGATTCCAAACTTAATAGACTTTTCCAGTAAGGACATCACTTTTGGAACTCTTTTAAAGGACAAGCAAATGGAAATGATTCTAAATGTAATTATTATTATTATTATGGGTCATTTTTTTATCCACAAATGTAGATTTTTAAAAACCAAGCCTTCCTTCTTCACATTTTATAAAGAACTGTGCTTTTTCTTCTCGTCTGCTTCATGGAAAAAAATAATTAAAACTGTGATTAATGAACTAAACATTATGAACGACCCCTAGTTTATCTCTTTTTTTTTTCTTTTTTACCATATTTTGTGTTTTGTATTTTTCTTTTAATATTATTTTTTTTTTTTCAATCTTATTTATACATTGTTAACTAATTTATGTTTGTATGTGTCATTTTGCCTGTTCTGACTTTTAATTGCGGAACATTCTGTAATTTGCCACAAATGTTGTAAATTTACTTTTTTTTTGTAATTAAAAAAGAAAATAATTTTCAATGGTACGTCGCTGTTTGATGACATCACAGAGGGGTTTGAGCTCTCCTTCCTGTCGTTTTAAACATTTCTTCACAAACTGCAGCTCCACAGATGTAAAACTATGATAAACATTTACCACAGATGCCCTCCCACCAAACTCAGGACTAGAACGTCGTGAGAAGCTTAAAGACCTAAAACATGGTGTTTGACCCTGTGCTTTAGGGTTCAGTGGAGCCGTCCAGGTCCGACTGGGAGTGAAGCTGCAGGAGCTCGTCCAGAGGTAAAGATTAAAGGGCGTGTGACGGGCTTGAACCATTTTATAATTTTGACTTTATTTGGTGCACTAACACGTATTGTACATAAAAAATATTGTTTTACACCAATCAAGTCATGGTTTGTGGAGACAAGTTGAAAAATCTGGTTAAAATTACAGGAAGTAAACAAACTGATGATACTTTTTAAATTCAGATAAAAGTTCATTTCATCTTCTTTTAAACCTGAGACCGTTCCAGTTCCTCCTGTTCCCCTTGGGGTCCCCGCCCCCCTGGTTGGGACACACTGCTTTAGATGACACTGTCTCTTCTTCTCAGCCCAGAGGAGCTGGAGCGGGTGACACACACGAGGAGAGCGTTCCTGATCGGAGTCACAAACGGTGAGTGACAGGAGCAGGGCCGGACCAGGAGTCTGGGGGCCCAGGGCCGCCGTCCAGGGTGTGTGATGTTTCTTCAGGTCATGTGTGTGATGTTTCTTCAGGTCATGATGTTTCTTCAGGTCATGTGTGATGTTTCTTCAGGTCATGTGTGTGATGTTTCTTCAGGTCGTGTGTGTGATGTTTCTTCAGGTCGTGTGTGATGTTTCTTCAGGTCATGTGTGATGTTTCTTCAGGTCATGTGTGTGATGTTTCTTCAGGTCATGTGTGTGATGTTTCTTCAGGTCATGTGTGTGATGTTTCTTCAGGTCATGATGTTTCTTCAGGTCGTGTGTGATGTTTCTTCAGGTCCTGTGTGATGTTTCTTCAGGTCATGTGTGTGATGTTTCTTCAGGTCATGTGTGATGTTTCTTCAGGTCGTGTGTGATGTTTCTTCAGGTCGTGTGTGATGTTTCTTCAGGTCATGTGTGTGATGTTTCTTCAGGTCATGTGTGTGATGTTTCTTCAGGTCATGTGTGTGATGTTTCTTCAGGTCGTGTGTGATGTTTCTTCAGGTCATGTGTGTGATGTTTCTTCAGGTCATGTGTGTGATGTTTCTTCAGGTCATGTGATGTTTCTTCAGGTCATGTGATGTTTCTTCAGGTCATGTGTGTGATGTTTCTTCAGGTCATGTGATGTTTCTTCAGGTCATGTGTGTGATGTTTCTTCAGGTCGTGTGTGTGATGTTCCTTCAGGTCATGATGTTTCTTCAGGTCACATGTGTGATGTTTCTTCAGGTCATGTGTGATGTTTCTTCAGGTCGTGTGTGATGTTTCTTCAGGTCATGTGTGTGATGTTTCTTCAGGTCATGATGTTTCTTCAGGTCATGTGTGATGTTTCTTCAGGTCATGTGTGTGATGTTTCTTCAGGTCGTGTGTGATGTTTCTTCAGGTCATGTGTGTGATGTTTCTTCAGGTCATGTGATGTTTCTTCAGGTCATGATGTTTCTTCAGGTCATGATGTTTCTTCAGGTCATGTGTGTGATGTTTCTTCAGGTCATGTGTGTGATGTTTCTTCAGGTCATGATGTTTCTTCAGGTCATGTGTGATGTTTCTTCAGGTCATGTGTGTGATGTTTCTTCAGGTCGTGTGTGATGTTTCTTCAGGTCATGTGTGTGATGTTTCTTCAGGTCGTGTGTGATGTTTCTTCAGGTCGTGTGTGATGTTTCTTCAGGTCATGTGTGTGATGTTTCTTCAGGTCGTGTGTGATGTTTCTTCAGGTCGTGTGTGATGTTTCTTCAGGTCATGTGTGTGATGTTTCTTCAGGTCGTGTGTGATGTTTCTTCAGGTCATGTGTGTGATGTTTCTTCAGGTCATGTGATGTTTCTTCAGGTCATGATGTTTCTTCAGGTCATGTGTGTGATGTTTCTTCAGGTCATGTGATGTTTCTTCAGGTCATGATGTTTCTTCAGGTCATGTGGGCGTGTGTTTGCTGCTCGGGGCGTCTGTGAGGGACCAGTTTGAGTCCATGTGTCAGGCTCTGACTCTGAGGAGGCTTCTGAGCGAGAGGAAGAAAGACAAACGGCACAGTGAGTGAACGTTATCATTTAGTCCTGATTTAGATCTGGTTTAGTCCTGGTTTAGAACTGGTTTAGAACTGGTTTAGTCCTGGTTTAGTCCCAGTTCAGACTTAATTTAATCCTGGTTGAGCTCTGGCTCACATCTGATTAATTTGTGAGTCAGTCCTGGTTTAGTCTTGGTTAAGACCATGTTTAGTCCATGTTTGGACCATAGACCGCACATATCGATGGACTGTGGGAATGTGACGTCACCCATAGTGTTTGGCTCCAGCTAAATGAAGCCCATCGTGGCTAAAGTGGAGCTAGCAGTTATAGCGGCTAAAGTGGAACTAGCAGTTATAGCGGCTAAAGTGGAACTAGCAGTTATAGCTGCTAAAGTGGAGCTAGCAGTTATAGCGGCTAAAGTGGAGCTAGCAGTTATAGCGGCTAAAGTGGAGCTAGCAGTTATAGCGGCTAAAGTGGAGCTAGCAGTTATAGCGGCTAAAGTGGAGCTAGCAGTTATAGCGGCTAAAGTGGAGCTAGCAGTTATAGCGGCTAAAGTGGAGCTAGCAGTTATAGCGGCTAAAGTGGAGCTAGCAGTTATAGGGGCTAAAGTGGAGCTAGCAGTTATAGTGGCTAAAGTGGAGCTAGCAGTTATAGCAGCTAAAGTGGAGCTAGCAGTTATAGGGGCTAAAGTGGAGCTAGCAGTTATAGCGGCTAAAGTGGAGCCAGACTCCATATTTAAATCCGAGTGCATATCGTGACCACACGGACCAATCAGGAGGAGGTTGTTAACGGTCTCCGCCCCTCGGTGGAAGGAGACGGCGGCAACGTGCACCGCTAGCTGTCAATCAAACCTGTTGCTAACACGAGCGAAACCGGCCCCTGGAAAAGGAAGCACCTGATTGGTCAGTTATTATTGATAATAACTTGATTTATGAAAAACCAACGAGAAAAAAACACCAGGATCATGTGGAGTGAGTCAGACATTTTAGTTCCAGATGTGAGTTTGACAGAAACAGGTACAGAGTAAAGGCTCCAGTGTCACAGGAAGTGAACGGCAGCTCGGCTTCATGGAGGAGGAGCCTCCAGAGCTGCTTCCTATTTGGAACGCGGCGGCTAGCATGCTAACATGGTCCACTGATATCAAATCAAATCAATTTATTTTTATAATTCCCAAAATCACAACAACAGTTGCCTCGATGGGCCACAGGTCAAAGCAGTTCAGATAACTGTCCCAGAATGCCCCTGTCCTTTGACCCTCCTTCGCGGCGAGGATATGTACGGTCTATGGTTTGGGCCTGGTTAAGTTCAATTTTAGACCATGTTTAGTCCTGGTTTAGTCCATATTTGGTCCTGGTTTAGCCCTGGTTCAGCTCAGGTTTTAGACCTGGCTCAGATCATGATTAGTCCTGGTTTACTTCTGGTTTAGTCCTAGTTTAGTCCATGTTTTAGTCCTGGTTTAGCCCTGGTTTAGTCCTGGTTTAGTCCGTGTTTAGACCTGGTTTAGTCCATGTTTAAGTCCTGGTTTAGACCTGGTTTAGTCCATGTTTAAGTCCTGGTTTAGTCCTGGTTTAGACCTGGTTCAGTCCTGGTTTAGTCCGTGTTTAGTCCTGGTTCAGACCATGTTTAGTCCTGGTTTAGTCCATGTTTAGTCCTGGTTTAGTCCTGGTTTAGTCCTGGTTCAGTCCTGGTTTAGTCCGTGTTTAGTCCTGGTTCAGACCATGTTTAGTCCTGGTTTAGTCCATGTTTAGTCCTGGTTTAGACCTGGTTCAGTCCTGGTTTAGTCCGTGTTTAGTCCTGGTTCAGACCATGTTTAGTCCTGGTTTAGTCCATGTTTAGTCCTGGTTTAGTCCTGGTTCAGACCATGTTTAGTCCTGGTTCAGACCATGTTTAGTCCTGGTTTAGTCCTGGTTTAGTCCTGGTTTAGACCTGGTTCAGTCCTGGTTTAGTCCGTGTTTAGTCCTGGTTCAGACCATGTTTAGTCCTGGTTTAGTCCGTGTTTAGTCCTGGTTCAGACCATGTTTAGTCCTGGTTTAGTCCATGTTTAGTCCATGTTTAGTCCTGGTTTAGTCCTGGTTTAGTCCTGGTTTAGTCCTGGTTTAGTCCTGGTTTAGTCCTGGTTTAGTCCTGGTTTAGTCCTGGTTTAGTCCTGGTTTAGTCCTGGTTTAGTCCTGGTTTAGTCCGTGTTTAGTCCGTGTTTAGTCCGTGTTTGGGCCTGATCCTGGGGTTGGTTTTCTTGAATACTCTCAGTTGTTCTTCAGATTAAATCCATAATTCCTTCTGTTTCCCTCAAAGGACACTGGGATCTCGTGGATGAAAGTCGAGAGCTTCTGGAGAAACATTTCGATTCTTTCATGAAATGTGAGTGAAACTGAACTCTTGTGTCGAGTGTTTTCTGTTTTCTGTTTTTCTCCTGATTCTTTTCCAGCGCTGGACGAGACTCCGTGGGAAACAAACCGAAACCTTCTGGACTGGGACGAGTGGAGGGTCGAGTTCAAGGCCAAGTCCAACTGAACCCATGCATTTTCTCATCTGTTGACCACATTTATAATCACAATAAATCTTTTACAATTTTTTACTTCACTTTTGTGTCTTCCTGGCGTTTGTTACGTGCGATTTTTGTAGGAAATAAAGACAAATTCCCTCACTCGAACACAAAGCTACAGAACAAAAGTCTGTTTAATGTTGCTGCTTTTTACCGTCACCATGGATGTATTAAAAGAACTGGATAAGCCCCGCCCCCTCTGTCCCAGATTGATTAGTGGTCGTGTGAGGTACTGCAGCCTTTTTCTAAAATGTCACATTATAATCACAGACAGGACTGAATTATTATCTGTATTTAAATAAAATAGAAGGAAATGTTCTTTTCTACTTCCGTTTTCTTAAAATGCATTTTTCTCCCTCGAAACATAAATATCAGCCTTAAAGTAGATCCTACAAACACCAAACTTTACAGTCTTGTTTGTAAAAAGATTTTGGCGGAATGTACAAAAGGATTTGTTGATATCTTATTTTAAACCTGATTTATTTAAGTTTTAAGTCAAGAAATGAGGCAAAATGTGACTTTTTTTGCGCTAATTTTCAGTCATGTTTTACTGAAAAAAACGTAATGAATGACTGCAACCAGTTCCAGTTTAAACATTTATTGATGAGGGGTTGGTGGTTGTGGAGCAGCGGTTTATTTGTCGTCCACGCACTGTTCCATTTGGACGAGGGAAATCTCCACAATCGCAGGCCGCCTCAGCTCAGCACAGGACAAAAGGGACGAACAGGTGAATGGGCGGGGCAATTATACTCTAGGGGCGGAGCAAGGTGCTGCCCAGAGGTGGGGCTAAGGCAGGGCAGTGGGTGGGACCATAGAACTATAATAAAACCTGGAAGATGAATCCAAAATGGCCGCCCTGTTTATCCCTGTGGCCTGAGCTCATTGGTTCATGACCCCAAAAAAGTTTCTTACTTCCGCATTTACTTCCTGATACGGAGGCGGCCATCTTTGCTTTAGGGCACCACGTGACCACAATCCCCCACTTCATATAAAAACGGTAATTTAGGTGATTTTATAAACGGTAGAAAAGAACATTTCCTTCTATTTTATTTAAATACTGATAATAATTCAGTCCTGTCTGTGATTATAATGTGACATTTTAGAAAAAGGCTGGGCCCAAGAGGCTGCAGTACCTCACACGACCACTAATCAATCTGGGACACAGACAGAGGGGGCGGGGCTTATCCAGTTCATTTAATACGTCCATGGGTGGGACCATGGATGTATTAAAAGAACTGGATAAGGCACGCCCCCTCTGTCTGTGGTCCCAGATTGATTAGTGGTCGTGTGAGGTACTGCAGCCTTTTTCTAAAATTGCACATTATAATTGCGGACAGTACTGAATTATTATCGGTATTTAAATAAAATAGAAGGAAATGTTCTTTTCTACCGTTTCTAAAATCACCGAAATTACCGTTTTTATATGAAGTGACGTCACGGTAAACACGTGTGAGCCGCGTGAACGAGCACGTCGGACGCATATGGTCGGACGATACAAACAGAAGTGGACATGGTTAGCCTGGCGACATCAGTAAGTTGTATGTTATTTAATTTCAAACGCTTTCACGTATGATCTAATATGAAAAGTGAAGTTGACACAAAAACATGCATTCGGAACGTTATACTACAATTTTACGGCAGATTGGCTTTTACAATTAACGTTAGCTTCTTCGTCTATTTTATAATAGCTAGACCAATTGTTTTCGTGTATTGTGTTTCCTTCAGGTTAAGGTAAACACAAGACAGGAAAAGAAGCGAAAGAAAAAAATAAGAACTATGTTTTGTTTTTATTATATGGAAACAATAACAAATACCAACAATTAGTATATTATCTGTTGCACTGTTAAAATCTTACTTCGTGTATAAACGAACAGCTAGCCTACTGTTGATAATCGTGGGCACGATGGACACTTGAGAGCCAATTATAGATTGTATTAGCACCCAGGATTTAATTTTGTAATGTTATTTGTGTAAATAGCAGGACATACGCTTCTTTTCTATATGATGGATCTAGTTACCATGGAACATGTATTGAGATTCTGTACACATGTTCTGTCAATTATCTTTAACAACTTAAAGGTTTATACTGATGCGAAAGTAAACAACTTTTGATACCAGCTATGAAAAATCCACTGGGAAAAGTGGTACTTTTGTATTACAGACCAAAATATAAATCTTTCAACAACAAGTTAGCTACAGTTTTTCTGTGTTAAATGAAAATGTACATGTTCTTACAGCTATCATACATGTTCTTACAGCTATCATTCTCATCCATCTTCTCCAGAGTCCAGCTGACAGCCCAGAGCAGAACTGTCCATCCTCAGGAAGTATTGTCTCTCTGTGCAACCCGGTGCTCAGCAGATCACAGCAAACCTGAAAACAGCATACGGGTGTCAACAAGTATATTCGTATATTTGATTTATTTGACAGGGACAGTGTACAGGAGCATTAATCACAAGAATATGAAAAGAGGCTTTGTACCAGACTTTAGCTCTCCGAGCTAATTTCCATCTGCAGTCCCTGAGACACACAATAACATTACAAAAAACAATGAACACAGAGCATAAGACAATGCAATTCATGATATGTACAACTGTCTTTAGTAGAGACTGGACTACTCCAAAACAAAATATATTCGTAATAACTTGTGTAGGGCTGTAACTAAAGATTATTTCAGTAATTGAGAAGAGTAGTGATTTTACTCTCTGTTAAGCAATTTGTTGTTTAGAATGCGAAATGCCCGTAAAGATCACACTGTTACAACATTTGGCCCAGCTAAAGTGAAGCCGCTTAAGGACCTTCTCATGGAGAATATTTACAGACAAAATATGTTTTTCATTTTCAAATTACATGCTTCCTGTGTTATTTAGAAGTATTTCCTGCTTTGCATGAGTCAAAAAAATATTTTTTTTTGTTTTGAAGTCTGTTTGTAACCCACATATTGATTATTCAATTACTAAATTAGTTGACACTTATCTCAATAATCAACTAGTTGTGATAAATTGATAAAGTAGTTTCAGCCCTTAACTTGTGCATTGAGTTAACGTAAACAGAGTGTATAGTAATTACTTTGCATTTGAAGTGTCTTCATATAAAATGGCTTGTTAGTTTATTTTAAGACCATAAAACTAAATTAATTGCTTTAAATACTAACATTTGCCCAAATGACTAAACCATTTGTATCTTTTACAGAAAATACAGCATTCCATGTGCAAAATAATGGCCTGTCTTAGTTTAAAGCCCACTCACCACGTCAAGGTGCAGGCCACGAGTGGGAACACAAGACCAGACAAGGACACGACAAACTCTGACGGGACCACAGGTAAACATAAAACATGTAACACATAAAAAAACACTATAACGCTTTTTTTTCTTACATTTGCCTTTATTTTCTAAACAATTAACAGTATGGATACATAACAAAACACAAACAGAAATTATTTAAATATTTTTTTTGGTCTGCAGGAACTGCATTTTTGTATTTTTTGTAAGAATGCAAGAAAGAACAAAAACACTTAGTTGTACATATGCCTTTATTTTCTCACGCAGCAACTGTGTGGATTTAAAACTATATACAGAAGAAATACATTTTAATACATGCTAACACAGAACAGGGTATTTTTTTTTGTTTTGCAGGAACAGCAATTTTTATAAAAACACTTTTTCAAACAACAAAATACTAAGCATAAACAGTTTCAGTGTCATGTTATGAGTGTGTATGTGTTGATGCTGTCACCTTCGAACTTGTGCTCCGTTGATGCAAGCTCCAAATTCTCCAGTGACAGCTGTTCCTAAATACATGAGTCACATAATTCTAACTGTGTTTCAGTCAGTGTGTTGTTGTCCTATTAGTTTTAGAGGGATTTATTAGCTATCTGCCACCCACAACATGTGCTCCGTTCATGCAAGCTCCAAGTTTCAGTGGAATCAATATCTTGTGTTGTGAAAATAAGATACTTCCATCTCATTAAAACTCACATAATTAAGCTTTCCGTTAATACCCTTCTGGTTTGGAGTGACTAAAACTAAGGAACAAGAATCATTGTTTTACTCAAGAACAAGTGCTTGTGATGTTACATGTGACATATAATACTATTAAAGACAATGAATCAGATGTGAATATGATCAGATATGCATTACTGGTGGTGAAAGTGGATCAACTTTGTGAATTTATGTCTAACCAGTTGTTTTGTCAATTTCTCTGTTTCTCTCTTAGCCAAATGATGGAGCCGAATTGTGCAGTATATCGATGTTGCCATTTTCACCAGAAGATGCACATGGTTGTCTTCAACAGTGGTGTCAAACATGTGACTGTGCAGCCCTGGAAACAAAGTCTTGTCCGCACTGTAACGAAGAACTTCATTTACAATGGCAGCAGACAGCCCGTGTCCTTGGGGAAGTTTGCCAGAGGTTGCTTTCAAGAGCCGTTGGAAACAACGCTCTGCTTCTTTACAGACTACAATGATTCCCTCTGATGGCTTTTGCAATCCTCCTCGATTCTTCAGGAGAAGAAACGAATGGATGGGGTTCTCAGATGTTATAGCGTCAGTGCATGGTGTGCAAAGATGTTTCTCCTTGATTTTCTTGACAACAAATCCTGCAATGTAGTTGATGGCAGCCTCTTTGTACTCAGAAACAGCATCAACATCAGGGCAGAGTGAGTAGTCATGCTCAGACTGGACTTCCAGAACAGGCTCCAGGTTGAACCTACGGGTGGTGTTAATCGACGCAGATGTCACCCCTAAGATGCCTGTGTTGTCCAACAGTAAACAGTTGCCGGTGCCAGTCTTCACCTGATGCCTGACGAGAAGACGTTTGTAAGCTGCGGTGAACTGTCTGGTTGTGGGATTGTTGTTAAATCCACCACGTGCTCTGATAGAGGAGAAGAAAAGCTCTAAGTGGTCTTGACTGAGCTTATAGGTCAGTAGATAACGACACTGGGCATCATCCTTTTCCACAAGGTCATGGAAGATGTTCTGTACACTTTTGGCACTGGCTATGAAGCCAATGATGCATGTTCTTCTTCTTCCAGCGTGCACAGGGTTCCCATTGTTGTCTCTGAGAGAAAGAAGCGTTGACTCTGCTTTTTGAAGTATTGCTGCAGCTCGTTCTTTGTTTGATGTTCTCATGGGTGCCTTATAACCCTTTCCAAAGGGATTTCGGCTATTGAGAACATCAAAAGCAGCATCAATAGTTCTCAGGAAGTCTACTGTCTCCTCACAGCCTCTGAACTGTGGTAAGTGCAGGTGCTTATTGCAGTATTCCAGAGCATCAGCAACACTGCTGCTGAATACCTGTGTTGCCAGCTTCACCTTCATCTTCTGTCTCTCCCACTTTATATGCGCCATCTTCAACTTGTTTCCTAGTCTTAGTCCCTCTTTTTCTTGGAGCTCGTTCAGCTCTACAAGATACTTCCACTTGATCTTTCCTGTTGAGGTTTGCAGTGTACCTCCTTCAGCAAGTGTATTTCGGAGCAGCTTAATCATGTGGCAGACATCTAAAAGTACATGTACAGAAGAGTTGTCAGCAGGATGAGGAAAGGAGGGAACCATTGCTTGGACGTCCAAGTTTGCTCCAAGTGCATTGAGCATGGAAAAATGGCATGATGGGCCATCACAGGTTAAAGAAACTATTCTCACCCCAGTGCTATGCAGGCGACGAAGGCATTCCTTCACTAAGTTGGCACGTTCCTCACCTGTTAGCGAATCTATAAAGAAATATGCTACTGGGAGCTTCCAGGAGTCATCAATGGCAACTGCCATTACCACCAAAGCGTTTCTAGCCGGAGGAAGACTGTCGTCTACGATGCCACATCCAAGGTCCATGTATCCATGAAATCTCCCAGCGCTGTATTCAACATGCTTTCGAATAGCCATTTCATCGAGCATCAAGGCACAAATGGTCTCCTTACCTACCTTCTGTCTTTCCTGTACATGGGCTTGTAGAGCAATGAAAGAAGCCTTTGTGAAGCCAGGACCAGATCACTGTACCAGTTCCTGATGGTGTCAGGATGTGGTAAGGCCAAGTCAAAATATTCTCGCACAGGCCTTGGCGGAATAAAAGTGTAGAGTCATGGCAAAAGTGCGCAATTCCTCTGACACTTTTGACTTGTTTCCTTTCTCCATTCTGGTGAGGACCTCCTTGGTGACGCCCCTGAAGGAATTATCCATCATCTCAGCACATCCAGTGGAAATAAGGCTTTTTTCTTTCAGCTCCATGATGATCACTGAGAGGTTGGTAATTTGCTTTTGTAGTCGTCTGGTTTTTTTTTGCTGTAATTTAAGTTTCTTGCGACATTGGTCCAGTTTCTCCTCAGCAGAAATTAAATGTGTCTCCAACTGACGCTTAATAGATCTGGGTGATTGTAAGACTGCATAATCGTGTTCCTGTATAATTTGTGGCAAGACATTGATTGGGGCAGGTGGCTCATCTTGTGTGTCACAACACTCACCTTCAGGGTCCGAGGAGGTCTCAAGGACTATCTCCAACTCAGGATCTGTGGTGAGTGTGTATGTGTGGTCCATACCTTGTGTTACGTGAGAGGCAGCACTGTTGGTTTTCTCCCTGACTGTCACGCACTCACCTTCAGGGTCCGAGGAGGTCTCAAGGACTATCTCTAACTCAGGATCTGTGGTGAGTGTGTATGTGTTGTCCTTACCTTGTATAATGTGAGAGGCAGCACTGAAGGTTTTGTCCTTGGCTGTCATGCACTCACCTTCAGGGTCCGAGGAGGTCTCAAGGACTATCTCCAACTCAGGATCTGTGGTGAGTGTGT
This sequence comes from Rhinogobius similis, assembly GCA_019453435.1. Classification (NCBI taxonomy): domain Eukaryota; kingdom Metazoa; phylum Chordata; class Actinopteri; order Gobiiformes; family Gobiidae; genus Rhinogobius; species Rhinogobius similis. The sequence goes on along the minus strand of CM033631.1, from coordinate 1,690,817 downwards.
ATGTGTTGTCCTTACCTTGTGTTACGTGAGAGGCAGCACTGTTGGTTTTCTCCCTGACTGTCATGCACTCACCTTCAGGGTCCGAGGAGGTCTCAAGGACTATCTCCAACTCAGGATCTGTGGTGAGTGTGTATGTGTTGTCCTTACCTTGTGTTACGTGAGAGGCAGCACTGTTGGTTTTCTCCCTGACTGTCATGCACTCACCTTCAGGGTCCGAGGAGGTCTCAAGGACTATCTCCAACTCAGGATCTGTGGTGAGTGTGTATGTGTGGTCCATACCTTGTGTAACGTGAGAGGCAGCACTGTTGGTTTTCTCCCTGACTGTCATGCACTCACCTTCAGGATCCGAGGAGGTCTCAAGGACTATCTCCGACTCAGGATCTGTGGTGAGTGTATATGTGTGGTCCATACCTTGTATAATGTGAGAGGCAGCACTGAAGGTTTTGTCCTTGGCTGTCATGCACTCACCTTCAGAGTTGTTGTCAAATATGGTTGGAATAGCTGTGGATGATAGTTGTCTTTTCCCACCTTTGACAGTGAAACACTTCTCTTCAAAATGGAGCGCACACAGCCTGGAGTTCTTTATGGGAACCCAACCTTCACGCTTAATGTTCTCTACCCATTGTGCCAGTCTCTTTTTGTCATCCAGAGGGAAACTGAAACATATTACACATAAATAGGTTAATAATGTATAAATAAATGTTGATTTCCATGTTCAAGTTCTACTTTGTTGGTTTGCTGTGTTATTTTTTCCACATCAAATAGGTTATATGAAACTGAACATGCCTGCAGAATTAGGCTGTTATATATGTTTGTAATAATCTGCCTATAATCATTACTTAATCCTTAGATAAATTAGTATAGTTCAATCTTTATTTAAGTGATGCACTCATAAATAATTATAGTCTGCAAGCCTAATAAGCACGCACATGTCTTCATATCATCATATTCACTGTTCACAAAATCAAATCAAATTATTTTTTGAAAAGGCCAAAATCACAACAGTAGTTTCAGAGAGCTGACTATACGTCTCAAAGTGTTGTAGGAGCAGTGGTAGAAACTAACAGAGGACAAAAGTAAAAGTACTGTGCTCAATAATTTATCATGTTTCACAGTCTTTCATTATCAAAATGTCATCTTTGCAATATATCAAGCTATGATCACCATCAGTTGACTATAGTTCTATGGAGTTGACATTTAAAAATGGCGGACTTTGCTGTCTGATGCTAAAATAAGTATTTGTATTCACAGAAATACTTTCTAAATTGTTACCGATAGAGACCAATCGATTTCCCATCCAATGGATCCGTCTGATGGAAGCAGTTGATTGCAGAACACGAAGGCATCCTTGCGTTGGTCACTTCTTGCAATTTGAACAATCCGTGCAGTCCAGAAGGAAAAAAGTTGAGCGGGAAGCTTTGAAATTTTGTTTATATTTGTAGCGTCACTGTTGTCTTTTCCCCCAGTCTGTGGCGTGCAGGTGCAGCGTGACTGATCTTGCAAAAGGTAGGCTACTGTATACATTTTGCAAAAGAAATTAATTGCACAGAGTAGGTTGTTGCATTTTTTAATTTAATTTCTCTGACAATCTTAAGACACATTATGCATTTCATTCTAGTATCAAATTTGAGGAAGATGTCTTCAAGACATGAGCGCAGAGGTCGAAAGTCATCAGCAGGTATTGTAGCATGCTCTGACAAGTAGTTTCATAGACGTGTTTTATTTTTTTTTATTATTATTACAATTTTTTAATAGATAATGTATTTGTTTTAGAGCCCACAGTATGGATTATGGGCGACAGCTACGTCCGCAGAGGCCGCGACTGGGCTGCGCAGACCATCGGGCCTGACCTGGGGCTGTCTGCCCACGTACAGTGGTTCGGCCAGGGAGGCCTACGCTGGAGTGCCCTGCTCCCCTGGTTCCGACGGGCTGTACGAGGGAAATCCGCCCCGGCTGTCCTGCTCATCTGCTGCGGCAGTAACGACCTCGGGAAGGTGAAGAGTGTGGAGCTGGTCGCAGCGATGAAGCAGGACCTGCTGGACCTCCACGGGCAGTTCCCTTCCATGACCCTGGTCTTCTCAGCCCTGACGGATCGACGCCTGTGGAGGGACGCCAAGCCGGGGCGGATTAACAAAGCAAAAAAATTTGTTAACAGTGTAATTGGTGATTTTGTGAATGGTCTTGGTGGTTGCATGGTGAGTCATCCTGCCATAAAGTTTGACTGCCCTGGTCAATTTGTAAGAGATGGAGTTCATTTCTCTAATTTGGGAAATGACATTTTTTTAAATGATTTGGCTACAACACTGAAAAACCTCTTGTAATTGGATCTAAATTAACAAAATTTATGCCAGGCATAATTTCTTTGTGGCAGGATCACCCTTTTTTTTCCTTTTTGTGTGTGTGTGTGTGTGTGTGTGTGTGTGTGTGCAATTTGTTATAATGTACTGTAAGAGCCTGAAGTGTTGACGATGAATGTGTTCCTACTCAACTTTGGTGTCATTTGATATAAATCACAAATATTGCTTATTGTCTTAAATATCAGAAATGCACACCATTACACATTTATTCACGTATATTTGTAGATATAAATTTACAATTCATCATACATTTGGTAAACAAACCATTTGAAGTAACAAAGTCTGCGTTGACAGCATATGACTGACAGTCCTGTTTAGCAAAAGTTGCGTGCTCGTTCCCGCCGCTCAAAGCATCATGGGGATTGACGTAAAGCAAAGATGGCAGCCTCCGTTTCAGGAAGTAAAACAAAGATGGCAGCCATCGTTTCAGGAAGTAAAACAAAGATGGCCGCCTCCGTATCAGGAAGTAAATGCGGAAGTAAGAAACTTTTTTGGGGTCATGCGCCAATGAGCACTCTCCATAGGGATAAACAGGACGGCCATCTTGGATTCATCTTCCAGGTTTTATTATAGTTCTATGGGTGGGACTAAAAGGAAAACTGAGAGATTGGGGTACATCCAGTAAAAGCTAAAAATTTGGATTTTTATTTTTTTTGGACTTTATCAGAAAAGCCAAATTCTTTCATAATCTCTAAAATAAAATGTAGAATCCCATTTTAAACGTGTTCAAAGCAGCTCTGATCACGCACGCGTCTGAGAGCTTTTACTTTGACAAAACCACCTGCATTTTTTATTATGTTCCACTTCGCTTTTGCCTCAGTTTTAGAACGTAATTGCTTACAAAACTTTAAGTGCTCTATATATGATGTGTTTGTTATATTGTTATGTTTTTGTAGTATATTTTATTTAAAGGGCCCATGACAGTTTGGACGACTCATTTGACAGAAATGCAGTTAAGATAAATATATTTAAAATGTTGTTAAAATACTTCAATAATTTTATCCCGGTATAGCAATTTTTTTGTTGTATTGTTTTACTTCCTGGTTTTAAATTATGACATCACACTAGGATATCACCATAGCAACCGCACTGTACACTGGGCCAAAACTCATCTAATGTGGCAGATTTTTTAATTTTACAAATAAAAATACATCCGAACACATTTATTTTGTTGAATCAATGTTTAAAGGATCAAAAAAGTCGTTTCTTTTGTGTAAATTATTCATAACCTTTGTCTCGGTCTGTTTACTTCCTGCAACTTTCAACATATTTTTCAACTTTTCTCTACAAATAGCGGCTTGATTGGTGTAAAATTATATGTGCAACAGGTATTAATCCACCGAATAAAGTCAAAATGAACCATAAAAACCTGTCATACGCACTTTAATGTTAGTTCTGGTATGTGTGTGTAGTTGTTTGCCTTATCGGCAGGGGGCGGTAGAGAAACGGAGAGCAGCCAACTTCCTTTCATGCTACTGTAAAGCTAACATAAATCTCACCGGAAACGGTTGATTTATTCATATTTTTCAACTAATTATTTACACAATACCAAACCTTTTTACCTCATATGTCAAATAAACATGTTTCACAATGTACACAATCAATTAACTTGAAAATGTAGCACAGATTCCGTGTAAAACAGCGGTTTATTGTGCTAGCTCGGACCGGATGCTAGCGTGCTACTGTCGCTAAATGCTAACGTTGCTACTTCCACCCCAAACTCTTAAATGTTTGCTGTTTTTGCTCTGGTTTGGGGGAATAATTGTAAAAAATGGGGAGATATAAATGCTGTGCGGATAATTGTGAAAGTTCAAGCGAGTCGGACATCAAATTCTTCAAGTAAGTGACGATAAAACGCGCTAAACGCAGTAAAATAAGACCAGAGACTCTTTACTGAAGGAGACCCAAAATGTCAACAATGGTTTAATTTAATAAATCCACAGCACTGATTCTGACGCTGTTTATGAGCTGCTTCTGAGCTTTTTATGATTTAGTCCTGATTTATTTTTGATACTACATGTCCTGGTTTATTTCCTAAATTCAGTCTGGATTTTAGCCCTTTTTTGTCTTTTTTGTCCAGTTTTGGCCTTTTTATTCCTGTTTAGCCCGGTCTTTTTCCTTTGGTACGTCATGGAAAGCCACACAGTTAGAGATTGTAAATGATACACACTAAGGCTGGCACGAATAATTAACTATTAAAAAAAGAATAATCATAGTTATATTTTGATGTTTGTTTGGACTAAACAGACTCTAAAACACACGAAAAATACTTAACAAAGAAAGTTACATTATTAAATAAAAATGTCAAAAAGAATGTATAATTTCTGATCAGTTTCAATAGTGCACTTTTCTTCTCTCTTTAGAAGTAAGTCCCAACCTTCATTTGGCTAAAAACATACAATTTAAAACTACATAAAGACTGAAGGTTTCTAGAGAGAGAATATTTATGAATAACCTGCAATAATGTTGAAAATTAGAAATAGTTTCTTTTTTGACATTTTGATTTAATAATCAAATTGTCTTTGTTTTAAAAGGGTCTTTTTGTGTGTGTTTTAGAGTCTGTTTAGTCCAGACTAATTATTAAAATACAACTAGCATTATTATTTATAGTTGACTCATCACAATTAGTTGAGTAATTGTTTTCGCCCTACTTTCACACTTTATATATTTGTGGCAGACGTCAAACAAACAGGAATTATCCTGGTCTAATCTAAACTAAAACAAGTCTAAATGAACTGTAGAAAGGGTTCCAGGGTCGTCATCCGGACGCTGTTTGAAGATCGAGACGTTTCGACTTTTATCCAAAAGTCATTGTCAATCTGAGAGCTGGTCTGGGAACTCAGGCTTATATGCTCCTCTGAGTAGTGAGAGTCCTGCCCACAGGGAGGAGTCACTGAACGCCTGTCTTTGTTTGGAAATTGTTTGTTTGTCACCTGAGACTCGATAATTGGCCTGTCTTTGTTAGTTTAATAGTTTGCCCTACCCAGTTTGAGTGTGAGTGTGATCCCTCTGTGATTGGAACACACCCTCCGGTCCCCCTACTTATACAGAGGAACCACCACCCCGGTCTGCCAGACCAGAGGTACCGTCCCAGACCGCCACGCGATGTTGCAGAGACGTGTCCAAGACAGTTCCACAACATCCAGAGACTTAAGATACTCAGGGCGGATCTCATCCACCCCTGGAGCCACCAAGGAGCTTGCCAACCACCTCAGTGACTTCAGCCAGGGTGATGGACGAGTCCGCCTCCAAGATCTCAGCCTCTGCTTCCTCCTCGGAAGACGTGACAGTGGGATTGAGGAGATCCTCAAAGTATTCCTTCCACCGTCCAACCACATCCCCGGTCGAGGTCAACACTCTCCACCTGCACTGTAAACGGTGTTGGTGAAGCACTGCTTCCCCCTCCTGAGGCGTCTGACGGTTTGCCAGAATTTCTTTGAGGCCGACCGATAGTCCTCCTCCATGGCCTCCCCGAACTCCTCCCAATCCCGAGTTTTTGCCTCTGTGACAGCCCGGGCTGCAGTACTCTTGGCCTGTGGTACCTGTCAGCTGCTTCAGGAGTCCCACGAGCCAACAAGGCCTGATAGGCCTCCTTCTTCAGCCTGACGGCATCCCTTACCTCGGCATCCACCACCGGGTTCAGGGATTGGCGCCGCGACAGGCACCAGAGACCTTGCGACCACAGCTACGAGCCGCCGCATCGACAATGGAGGTGGAGAACATGGTCCACTTGGACTCAATGTCCCCAGCCTCCCCCGGGATCTGGAGAAGTTTCCTGGAGGTGTGAGTTGAAGACCCTACTGACAGAGGGCTCTGCCAGACGTTCCCAGCAGACCCTTACGAGGGTCTGCCGAGTCTGTCCGGCTTCCTCCCCCGTCAACGGATCCAACTCACCACCAGGTGGTGATCAGTTGACAGCTCCGCCCCTTTCTTCACCCGAGTGTCCAAGACACGTGGGCGAAGGTCAGACACGACAACAAAGTCGATCATCGACCTCTGTCCTAGGGTGTCCTGGTGCCATGTGCACTGATGGACACCCTTGTGCTTGAACATGGTGTTCGTTATGGACAAACTGTGACTGACACAGAAGTCCAATAACTGAACACCACTCGGGTTCATATCGGGGGGGGGGCGTTCCTCCCGATTACCCCTCTCCAGGTGTCACTGTCGTTGCCCACGTGGGCGCTGAAGTCCCCCAGTAGAACAACGGACTCCCCGGGCGGTGCGCTGTCCAGTACCCCTCCCAGGGACTCCAAGAAGACTGGGTACTCGGCAGACCTGGGTACTCGGAGAGACCTGTCCCCCACCCGAAGGCCGAGGGACGCGACCCTCTAGTTCACCGAGGTAAACTCCAACACGCGGCAGCTGAGCTGTGGGGCTATGAGCCCACTCCAGCCCGCCGCCTCTCCCCGTGAGCAACGCCAGAGAAATGGAGCGTCCAGCCCCTCTCGAGGAGACGGGCCCCAGAGCCCAGGCTGTGCGTGGAGGTGAGGCCGACTAAATCTAGTCGATAACGCTCGACCTCCCGCTCAAGCTCAGGCTCCTCCCCCAGCTCAGGCTCCTCCCCCAGCTCAGGCTCCTCCCCCCCAGGTGACGTTCCACTTCCCCAGAGCTAGTTTCTGTGTCTGGAGATCCGGTCGTCGAGGTCCCCGCCTTCGACTGCCTCCCAGATCTCTCCGCACCGGCCCCTTACATATCCTCCCGCAGGTGGTGGGTCCACGGGAGGACGGCCCCACGTCGTTCGTTCGGGCTGGGCCCGGCCGGGCCCCGTGGGGGAAGGCCCGGCCACCAGGCGCTCGCCGTCGAGTACCCACCCCAGGCCTGGCTCCAGGGTGGGCCCCGGTGATGCAGATCCGGGCGACGTAACTGGCCTTGATATAGTACTTGTCATAAAGGGCTTCTGACCTGGACCTGGTCCTTTGGTCGTTAAAGCTCATGACCAGGTGACAGAGGAACAGACTGAGGCAAATGGAGAGCTTTGTCTTTGGACCCCTAAACCAGGACTAAACCAGGTCTAAACCAGGACTAAACCAGGTCTACACCAGGACTAAACCAGGTCTACACCAGGTCTAAACCAGGACTAAACCAGGTCTAAACCAGGTCTAAACCAGGTCTAAACCAGGTCTAAACCAGCACTAAACCAGCACTAAACCAGGTCTAAACCAGGTCTAAACCAGCACTAAACCAGGTCTAAACCAGGACTAAACCAGGACTAAACCAGGACTAAACCAGCACTAAACCAGGTCTACACCAGGTCTAAACCAGCACTAAACCCGGTCTACACCAGGTCTAAACCAGGACTAAACCAGGTCTAAACCAGGTCTAAACCAGGTCTAAACCAGGTCTAAACCAGCACTAAACCAGGTCTACACCAGGTCTAAACCAGGACTAAACCAGCACTAAACCAGGTCTAAACCAGGTCTAAACCAGCACTAAACCAGGTCTAAACCAGGACTAAACCAGGACTAAACCAGGACTAAACCAGCACTAAACCAGGACTAAACCAGGTCTACACCAGGTCTAAACCAGCACTAAACCAGGTCTAAACCAGGACTAAACCAGGTCTACACCAGGTCTACACCAGGACTAAACCAGGACTAAACCAGGTCTAAACCAGGTCTAAACCAGCACTAAACCAGGTCTACACCAGGTCTAAACCAGGACTAAACCAGCACTAAACCAGGTCTAAACCAGGTCTAAACCAGCACTAAACCAGGTCTAAACCAGGACTAAACCAGGACTAAACCAGGACTAAACCAGCACTAAACCAGGACTAAACCAGGTCTACACCAGGTCTACACCAGGTCTACACCAGGTCTAAACCAGCACTAAACCAGGTCTAAACCAGGACTAAACCAGGTCTACACCAGGTCTAAACCAGGACTAAACCAGGACTAAACCAGGTCTACACCAGGTCTAAACCAGGACTAAACCAGGTCTACACCAGGTCTAAACCAGCACTAAACCAGCACTAAACCAGGACTAAACCAGGTCTAAACCAGGACTAAACCAGCACTAAACCAGGTCTAAACCAGGTCTAAACCAGGACTAAACCAGCACTAAACCCGGTCTAATCCCGGCAGGTTTCCTCTGTACAATCCTAAGAAGCTGAAGCGGTGGCTGGTGAGTCTGGGCCGTGGGGACTGGACTCCGACTCGGTTTTCCGTCCTGTGCATCCGTCACTTCGAGGAGAAACACGTGGATCGGACGGGGAAATGCATCACGCTGAGAGACGACGCCGTGCCCACCGTCTTCAGCGGCGCCACGGACCGAACCGACGAGTCCAGGGGCGAGTCCAGGGGCGAGTCCAGGGGCGAGTCCAGGGGCGAGTCCAGGGCCGAGTCCAGGGCCGAGTCCAGGGCCGAGTCCAGGGCCGAGTCCAGGGCCGAGTCCAGGGCCGAGTCCAGGGCCGAGTCCAGGGCCGAGTCCAGGGCCGAGGAGCAGCTGCAGCGACACAAGGCCAGAGAAAATATCATGATGTTTATTTTGACAAAGATCAATATCTCGATTCCAGAGCTGCTCGATTTGGGAAAAATATCTTGTTGCAATTTTTCGGACCAGTTTTATGTTTTAATAATGGGATTCTGGGGGTGCAGAGCGGCTAGAGCTTCTGCCTCTCAATAAGGAGATCGTGGGTTCGAATCCCGGACCACCCCACCATCACACGATCTCTCTGGGTGGAGTCTGCATGTCCTCCCCGTGTTACCGTGGGTTCTCTCCAGGTTCTCTGGCTCCTCCCACCGTCCAAACACATGACTGTGTTCAGGTTAATTGACTCTAAATTGTCCCTAGTGAATGAATGTGAGAGTGAATGGTCGTCTGTCTCTCTGTGTTTGCTGTGATGAGTGTCCACTGTCCAGGGTGTGCCCCGCCTAAGGCCCAAAGTCACTGGGATAGGCTCCAGTGACCCGCGACCCCTAACGGGAATAAGTGGTAGAAAATGAATGAATGAATGAATAATGGGATTCTGACCAAAGTTCATATTTTAAACATGCTTGTTGTCGCTCATTCTTGCTCGTTCTTGCTCCTTGTCGCTCGTTGTCGTTCATTGTCGCTCGTTCTTTCTCGTTGTTGCTCGTTGTCACTCGTTGTCGCTCGTTGTTGCTCGTTGTCGCTCGTTGTCGTTCGTTGTCGCTCGTTGTCGCTCGTTGTCGTTCGTTGTTGCTCGTTGTTGCTCGTTGTCTCGCTGCTTCGTTATGCGCCGTTGTCGCTCGTTGTCTCTCGCGTTCTCGTTGTCGCCGCTGTCGCCGCTCGCCGCGTCGCCGTTATCGCTCGTTGTGGCTCGTTCTTGCTCTTTGTTGCTCGTTGTCGCTCGTTGTCGCTCGTTGTCGCTCGTTGTCTCTCGTTATCGCCGCTTCGCCGTTGTCTCGTTATCGCTCGTTAGCCGCTGTTATCGCCGTTGTCGCCGTTCTTGCTCGATGTCGCCGTTATCGCCAGCATCGCTCTCGTCGCCGCTTGTCGCTCGTTGTCTCTCGTTGTCTCTCGTTGTCGCTCGTTGTCGCTCGTTCTCGCTCGTTGTCGCTCGTTGTCGCTCGTTATCGTTCGTTGTCGCTCGTTCTTGCTCGTTGTTGCTCGCTTATCGCCGTGTCGTTCGTTGTCGCCGTTGTCTCGCGTTATCGCTTCGCTGTCGCCGCTTATCGTTCGTTATGCTCGCTGTCGCCGCTGTCGCCGTTCGCTCGTTGTCGCCGTTCGCTTCGTTATCGCCGTTGTCGCCTTCGCCGTTATCGCTCGTTATCGCCGTTTCGCTCGTTCTAGCTCGTTGTCGCTCGTTCTCGCTCGTTGTCGCCGCTCGTTAGCCGCTCGTTGTCTCGTTATCGCCGTTATCGCCGTTATCGCCGTTATCGCCGTTCTTGCTCGATGTCGCTTCGTTATCGCCAGCTTCGTTATCGCTCGTCGCCGTTGTGCGTTCGTTGTCTCGTTGTCTCGTCGCTTCGTCGCCGTTCGCCGTTATCGCCGCTTCGTTATCGCCGTTATCGCTCGTTATCGCCGTTCTTGCTCGTTATTGCTCGTTATCGCCGTTTCGCCTTGTCGCCGTTGTCGCCGTTGTCGCCGCATCGCTCGTCGCTTCGTTCTTGCTCTGTCGCCGCTGTCGCCGTTGCGCTCGCGTTATCGCCGCTGTCTCGTTCGCCGTTATCGCCGTTGTCGCTCGTTCTTGCTCGATGTCGCTCGTTGTCGCTCGTTATCGTTCGTTATCGCCGCGTTATCGCTCGTTATCTCGTTGCTCTCGTCGCCGTTATCGCTCGTTTCGCCGCTGTCGCCGTTATCGCCAGCATCGCTCGTTATCGCCGTTCTTGCTCGCGTTATTGCTCGCTGTCGCCGTTATCGCTCGCTGTCGCCGTTATGTCGTTCGCTTATCGCTCGTTGTCTCGTCGCCGTTATCGCCGCTGTCGCTCGTTGTCGTTATCGCTCGCTGTCGCCAAGGTCGCTCGTTATCGCCGTTTCGCCGCTCGCCGTTATCGCCGTTATCGCTTTTATCGCTCGTTATCGCTCGTTATCGCCGTTCTTGCTCGCGTCGCCGTTATCGCCGTGTCGTTCGTTGTCGCCGTTGTCTCGTTGTCGCCGTTATCGCTTCGTTAGCCGTTCGCTTGTTGCTCGCTGGTCTCTCGCTCGTTGTCATTCGTCGCTCGCTGTCGCCGCTGTCGCCGTTATCGCCGCTGTCGCCGTTCTTGCTCGCGGTCGCCGTTATCGCTCGTTCTTGCTCGTTCTTGCTCGTTAGCCCGTTGTCGCCGTTGTCGCCAAGCATCGCTCGTCGCCGTTTCTTACTCGTTATCGCCGCTGTCGCCGTTCTTGCTCGTTATCGCCGCTGTCGCCGTTGTCTCTCGTCGCCGTTGTCGCTCGTTGTCGCTCGTTGTTGCTCGTTGTTGCTCGTTGTTGCTCGCGTCGCCGCTTTCGCCGCTGTCATTCGTTGTCGCTCGTTATCGCCGCTGTCGCCGTTATCGCCGTTCTTGCTTCGTTCTTGCTTCGTTAGCGCTTCGTTATCGCTTCGTTATCGCTTCGTTATACGTTACGTTATCCTTCGTTCACCTTTCGTTATACGCTCGTTATCGCTTCGTTGTCTCGTTATCGCTCGTTGTCTCTGTTATGCACTCGTTGTCTCGTTATCGCTTCGTTATCGCTTCGTTATCGTTCGTTGTCGCTCGTTCTTACTTCGTTATCGTTCGTTGTCGCTCGTTGTCGATCGTTGTCGCTCGTTATTCGCTTCGTTATCGCTTCGTTCTTGCTCGTTGTCGCTCGTTGTCGCTCGTTGTCGTTCGTTGTTGCTCGCTGCTGCACGCGTTGTCTCGTTATTGTTGTCGCTGCCGTTCGCTTGTTCTCGCTGCTGTCGCCGTTCTCGCTCGCTTGCTCGCTCGCTTGTCGCTCGTTGTCTCGTTGTCGCCGTTGGTCGCCGCTGTCGCTCGTTATCGCTCGTTGTCGCCGTTTCTGCTCGCTGTCGCCGTGTCGCTCGTTGTCTCGCGTCGCCGCTGTCGCTCGTTGTCGCCGTTCTGCTCGCGTTGTCGCCGTTATCGCCTCGTTCGCTGTTGCTCGCTGCTGCACGCTGGTCTCTCGCTGTTTCGCTGTCGCCGCTGTCGCTTGTTCTCGCTTGCTGTCGCTCGTTGTCGCTCGTTCTTGCTCGTTGTCTCTCGTTGTCGCTCGTTGTCTCGTTGTCGCCGCTGTCTCTCGCTCGCCGTTGTCGCCAGGTATCGCTCGTTGTCGCTCGTTCTTGCTCGTTGTCGCTCGTTGTCGCTCGTTGTCTCTCGTTGTCGCTCGTTGTCGCTCGTTGTCGCTCGTTCTTGCTCGTTGTCGCTCGTTGTCGCTCGTTGTCGTTCGTTGTCGCTCGTTGTTGCACGTTGTCTCTCGTTGTTTCGTTGTCGCTCGTTGTCGCTTGTTCTCGCTTGCTGTCGCTCGTTCTTGCTCGTTGTCGCTCGTTGTCGCTCGTTGTCTCTCGTTGTCGCTCGTTGTCGCTCGTTGTCGCTCGTTGTCGCTCGTTGTCGCTCGTTCTTGCTCGTTGTCGCTCGTTGTCGCTCGTTGTCTCTCGTTGTCGCTCGTTGTCGCTCGTTGTCGCTCGTTGTCGCTCGTTCTTGCTCGTTGTCGCTCGTTGTCGCTCGTTGTCGTTCGTTGTTGCTCGTTGCTGCACGTTGTCTCTCGTTGTTTCGTTGTCGCTCGTTGTCGCTTGTTCTCGCTTGCTGTCGCTCGTTCTTGCTCGTTCTCGCTCGTAATCGCGGCACACAGATGTGACGTTCTCCTCTCTGGCTCTGATTGGCTCGGTTGTCGCAGATTAGAGGAAGTAGAGGGTTTTGATCACAATTTAGTTACTTTTTAGTTGCGTTTTTGTTACTTTAGTCGCTTTGTTGTCACTTTTAGACACATTTTTGTCACTTTTAGTTGTCCTATTTAACACTATTCTTTCTTTGTTCATTTTACAGGTTTCAAATGAATCTTCTGTTAAAAGTAAAAAGGGAAAGGTGAGAGCAGACAAACTCTGACGCAGTGAATCCTGATAATCCCAAACAAAATCACTCTAAAGAAAGAAGAAATTTTGTTGAGCTACAATAAATAAACAGCAGAGTGAGACTCTTTTTCAGTTTGTTGGTGCCGATAATGAGTCTTTAAAGTCACTTATTTCTCTTTTTATGATTCAGTTTTTATAAAAAACAAAGAAAACGTTTCCAAAATGCAAAGAAACGTCCACACGATGAACGTTGATCCCAAATATATTGTTCTTTCATCAAATGTTGAACCATAAGTCGATGTCGTTATTATAGTGGCCCAGGTCAGAGTCTAAAGTGTAAAGTAAAGAGTAAAGTGTAAAGTAAAATGTAAAGTAAAGTAAAAGTGTAAAGTAAAGTGTAAAGTAAAGTAAAAGTGTAAAGTAAAAGTGTAAAGTAAAGTGTAAAGTAAAGTAAAAGTGTAAAGTAAAGTAAAGTAAAGTGTAAAGTGTAAAGTAAAGTGTAAAGTAAAGTGTAAAGTAAAGTGTAAAGTAAAGTAAAGTGTAAAGTAAAGTGTAAAGTAAAGTGTAAAGTAAAGTGTAAAGTAAAGTGTAAAGTAAAGTAAAGTGTAAAGTAAAGTGTAAAGTAAAGTAAAGTGTAAAGTAAAGTGTAAAGTAAAGTAAAAGTGTAAAGTAAAGTAAAGTAAAGTGTAAAGTAAAGGAAAAGTGTAAAGTAAAGTGTAAAGTAAAGTAAAAGTGTAAAGTAAAGTGTAAAGTAAAGTGTAAAGTAAAGTGTAAAGTAAAGTGTAAAGTAAAGTAAAGTAAAGTGTAAAGTAAAGTGTAAAGTAAAGTGTAAAGTAAAGTAAAAGTGTAAAGTAAAGTGTAAAGTAAAGTAAAGTGTAAAGTAAAGTAAAGTAAAGTGTAAAGTAAAGTGTAAAGTAAAGTAAAAGTGTAAAGTAAAGTGTAAAGTAAAGTGTAAAGTAAAGTAAAGTGTAAAGTAAAGTGTAAAGTAAAGTGTAAAGTGTAAAGTAAAGTGTAAAGTAAAGTAAAGTGTAAAGTAAAGTGTAAAGTAAAGTGTAAAGTGTAAAGTAAAGTAAAGTGTAAAGTAAAAGTGTAAAGTAAAGTGTAAAGTAAAGTGTAAAGTAAAGTGTAAAGTAAAGTGTAAAGTAAAGTAAAAGTGTAAAGTAAAGTAAAGTAAAGTGTAAAGTGTAAAGTAAAGGAAAAGTGTAAAGTAAAGTGTAAAGTAAAGTAAAAGTGTAAAGTAAAGTGTAAAGTAAAGTAAAGTGTAAAGTAAAGTAAAGTAAAGTGTAAAGTAAAGTGTAAAGTAAAGTAAAGTGTAAAGTAAAGTGTAAAGTAAAGTAAAAGTGTAAAGTAAAGTGTAAAGTAAAGTAAAGTGTAAAGTAAAGTGTAAAGTAAAGTGTAAAGTAAAGTAAAGTGTAAAGTAAAGTAAAGTGTAAAGTGTAAAGTGTAAAGTGTAAAGTAAAGTGTAAAGTAAAGTGTAAAGTAAAGTGTAAAGTAAAGTAAAGTGTAAAGTAAAGTAAAGTGTAAAGTAAAGTAAAGTGTAAAGTAAAGTAAAGTGTAAAGTAAAGTAAAGTGTAAAGTAAAGTAAAGTGTAAAGTAAAGTAAAGTGTAAAGTAAAGTGTAAAGTAAAGTAAAGTAAAGTGTAAAGTAAAGTAAAGTGTAAAGTAAAGTGTACTGTAAAGTGTAAAGTGTAAAGTAAAGTGTAAAGTAAATGTTAAGTGTAAAGAAAAGTGTAAAGAAAAGTGTAAAGTAAATGTAAAGTAAAGTGTAAAGTAAACTGTAAAGTAAAGTAAAGTAAAGGGTAAAGGTAAAGTAAAGTAAAGTAAAGTGTAAAGTAAAGTAAAGGTAAAGTAAAGTAAAGTTTACTGTAAAGCTGTCTCTCCTGACGATAACCGTTTGTGTTTTCAGCCTCGCGGTCGACCTCCGAAGAACAGAGCGGCACAGACTCTGACACGAGTCGCTCCTGAGGCCGAGTCCAGCGCCGACCACAGCCAAGACGGAGACCAGGAGGCCGGCGACAGGTGCGACAGGTGCAGCCCTGACCTGCCCTTTAACCCCCTGAACCCTCTGCTCCAAAAATCACACATTTAAATAAACGTTTGGTCCAAGAGGAATGTGCATTTTCAGACTAACTGTTGTATTTGGAGGAGCCTTTGTGTCACTTTTAGTCGTATTTTGTTGCTTCAAGTTGCGTTTTTTTTGTTTTAAGTCGTGTTTTCTCAGTTAAGGTTGTGTTTTAGTCAATTTTTGTAGTATTTTTGTCACTTTAAGTCGTGTTTTTGTCACTTTTTGTAGTATTTTTGTCACTCTGAGTCATGTTTTTGTCACCTTAAATCGTGGTTTTGTCAGTAAAGGTTGTGTTTTAGTCACTTTTTGTAGTATTTTTGTCATTTTAAATCGTGTTTTTGTCACTTTTAGATATGTTTTTGTTGCATTTTAGTCAGATTTTTTTTGGTTTAAGCCATGTTTTTGTCACTTTTAGTAATTTTTTGTTGCTTTATGTTGCGTTTTTGTTGTTTAAAGTCATGTTTTCTCAGTTAAGGTTGTGTTTTAGTCACTTTTTGTAGTATTTTTGTCACTCTGAGTCATGTTTTTGTCACCTTAAATCGTGGTTTTGTCAGTAAAGGTTGTGTTTTAGTCACTTTTTGTAGTATTTTTGTCATTTTAAGTCGTGTTTTTGTCACTTTTATGTTTTTGTTGCATTTTAGTCAGATTTTTTTGCTTTAAGCCATGTTTTTGTCACTTTTAGTCGTATTTTGTTGCTTCAAGTTGTGTATTTGTTACTTTAAGTCATGTTTTTGTCACTTGAAGTTACGTTTTTGTCGCTTTAAGTGTGTTTTTGTCACGTTTTGTCAAGTTTTTTTTATGTATTGGTCGCATTTTTGTCACTTTGTCACATTTTTTTTCACTTTCAGTCGCATTTATGTTGCTTTGAATCCTGTTTTTCTCACTTTTTGTTGCTTTTAGTCATGTTTTTTCACTTTGAGTCGCGCTTTTGTCACTTTGGTTCGCGCTTTTGTTGCTTTAAGTCACATTTTTGTCACATTATTGTCGCTTTAAGTTGTGTTTTTCTCACTGTACGTTCAGTTTTTTCCACTTTTAGCCTCGTTTTGGTCACTTTTCTTTTTGGTCTGCTCTTCTGCTCCAATAATCAGACAGTTAGACGAGTGCGATACATCTGACGTGGCGTCCCGTGTGTTTTCAGAGCGTCAGAAGCGGCCGAGCAGTGGAGTGTGATCGTGGACGAGGAGCTGCTCAAAATCCACTCTTTCCCTCATTTCTTCCACGGAAACTACTGCGTCTCACAAGTAACTGATAAACGAATGAAACAGGGCTGGAAAGTCTCGAAAGTGCTTGAAATTTGGAAAAAGTGCTTGAAAGTCACACTTGCCAATCTGTATCCTACGCGTTTGACGGTGAAGTGCGCTCAAACTGTGGATTAGAGCGCCTCCTGCTGGTGATATAACGTCATACGCGACTCTTCAATTATTCATTATTTCTGCGTCTTTGCTCCGTTGCAATCGGAAGTGCATTTCTACCAGTAAATAAAAAATAAAAGCCTCACAAGAAGTTATATTTGTGAGTTTAAGGGTCAAAATTAGGTGTTTAAATTAAAATGTCCAGTTTAAAAGGCACAGGTTGGAGTTTAAAGTCATCATTATGAGTTTAAAATTCAAAATTACAAGTTTAAAAGTCAAAATTTGGAGTTTAAAGTCATACTTATGAGTTTAAATGTCCAACTTTGGAGTTCAAGGTCATAATCATGAGTTTAAAGGCCAAGATTATGATTTTAAGTGTCACAAAATGGAGTTTAAAGTCATAATTATGAGTTTAAAGTTAAAAATTACAAGTTTAAAAGTCAAAATTTGGAGTTTAAATCAAAATGTTAAGTTTAAAAGTCAGAGGTTGGAGTTTAAAGTCATCATTGTGGGGTTAAAAGTCAAAGTTTGGAGTTTAAGGTCATAATTATGAGTTTAAAGTCACAATTATGAGTTTAGGGGTAATTTGTTTGTTAATTATGACTTTTAAACTAATAATTGTGTCTTAAATTAATTGTTTCTGAAGTACTTCATTTTGTTGTGTAAAAGTACAGATACAGAAGTGAAAAATATTCACGTAAAAGTATCACATGATAAAATCTACTCATCTACTTAAGAGTTAAAAGTAAAAGTAATTTTTTCTGATTTGGAAAACTATTAAAGCATCAGATTGTAATCTTGATAAAGACTTTTGCTGATTTTTTTTTTTGTCAAAGGCAACTTTTCAGGTTATTTTTATGTTTAAAGCCGGTTCGTTTGCTCAAAGGGACGTAAAAAGTGCAGGACGTGGTGAAGTAAAAGTAAAAAGCTGTAAAATATTCTTAAGTAAAGAACAGATGCCTAAAGTACTTTTACATCTGTACTTTGTTGATTTTTTAAAAACCAATTTAAACGCATTTACTTCAAATATATCTTGAAAACAGGTACATAATTGTTAGTTTTATTCAGAGCTGACAGACATAATTCACCAGCTCCTGTGGATTCAGTTTGTTTTGTTGTTTTATTTTTGTATTCTGTGTGTTTTTCAGGACATTCAGTGGGCTCCGGATAAAAACACCGCTGTGAGTTTTTCGTGTCGTTTCTCTATGTTTTTCTGTCTTTGACGCGTCTCATTTTTGCTCCAATTTTCACAGGAAGCGGCCGAGGATTCCAGCGGCGTCATTGAGGTGAGAACGCGCCGCCGCTCCTCTTTTTGTCCTAAGAAAACGGTCACAGAAATATTTCCACATTTATATTATTATTCGTAGAAGGTTTGGCCAAATATTGAGAAAAGTGAAGATTATTCTGTCAGGTTTGGGCTGAAAGCGTCTGTGAATGTCTCGTTCAAATGTCACAGAAAACGTGAACGGAGCGTCAAAAGTACAGGAAATTTTTGTTGTTTTAAGTTTGGCATTATTTTACATTTACTCTGCTGTGTGTCATTTTTAGGACGATTCTGTTTGGTTTCACACTTACACAACCCTCACGCTTCAAATTACAGAAACCTATTATTAATAAGGCCATGTTTCATGTTTTAAATGACTAAAATGTCCAGTAAATCACACAAAAAAGGAAAACCCAAACGCTGAAATCCCAGTCTCTGTCATTTTCCAGTGAAATCACATCGTGTTGCACTGAAACTTTTGCCTCCGTTCTGAATGTAGAAGGTTTTTGTTACAACCGTTTAAAGGTTCTATTAATGTAAATTATAAATCTTAAAGCCCTGCAGGGAAAAAATAGGTAACGCTTTAGATTAAGGTTCCTTTGTTAACGATTTATAAGATGTTAATAAGCACTAATAGTTTGTTTATGCACTTATAACGCCTTATACATGTTTATAATCCATTAATTAAACATGTTTGAGTGAATAAACCACATGGACAGAGCATTAATGAGCAAATATTACAATAATTGTTTTCAATTATCACGTTAATAAATGCTCGTAAATGCCTTATAAGTGCTGATAAACACATAAGTGCTTATTAATGCATTATAAAAAGTTTACTAAGGAACCTTCATCTAAAGTGTTACCAAAAAATAATATAAACAGACAGAGAAGACTTCAAGCTTTTTTAACGTAACTACAACTTCATGTGGATTTCTATGAATAACACACTTTATTCATAAATATTCTGTCCGTAGAAACTTCAGTCCTGTGTTTTAAAATTTTTATTTGGTTAAAATGTGTTCAAAAAGTCGTTTGCAGCTCTAGTTTGTGGTGTTTTTCAGGTGAGTGGGCCGTGGCAGTGGCTGGCTCTGGACATTCGAGGTCCTCTTCCTCAAACCTCCTCCGGCCGTCGTTTCCTCCTCAGTGTCTCCGATTACTTCTCCAAGTGGCTGGAGGCGTGGCCTTTGGACTCGCTGCAGCCGGAACACACCGTGCGCCACCTGCTGGAGGTCATCGGGCACTTCGGGTTCCCGGTGAGGATCCTGTCGCGCCTGCCGCTGCACATGGTCCACCAGGTCAGGGTCTGTTTTACACCCGACACAAACACGACACAAACGTGTGACTCTGAAGCTGAGGCTCCGCCTGAAACCGAGACAAGACGATTCAATGGTTTGGATTTTTGGGTCAGGCCTTTTGTTTGTGTTTGGAGAACGGCCTGACCCTGATTCAGGACTGGACTGGACTGGACTGAAAGTGGGTTACAGCTCTATTGTTATGTCGCTCCCAGAACAGGAGCTGATTGTTCCCTTTTATCAGACGATGGACAAAAGCAAATAAATTAAGAAAACGTCAGACCCACAGACTCTTATAAAGTTAAAATTAAGATTTTTAAAAACACTTTCAAGAGAAATAACATCTGAGTGAATCTTTGAACTAATCCAAGAGTCAGTTTCAGAACATGTTTGTAAAGTCTTAAACTATTAGGAATTAGGACTGCAACGATTAATTCTAATAATCGTGACAAGTCAACTTGTAATTGCACTTTAATAACTCTCATTGTTAAGTCTATGACTGCAACTAACTATTATTCTGGTTACTGATTAATCTGGAGATTATTACTTAGATTAACCAGTTAGTTTTTTAGAGAGTGAAAAGCGAATGTTACTGAATTTGACAGAGATAAAGTTTGCTAAATAGTTTAAGTAAAAACACAGATTTTACACATTTCTTGTGCTCTGTCTAGTTATAAAACCTCTTTTCTCAGTCTATCAGATGTTTTGTTCAATAATCCATTAGTTGGAATTAACCCATTGATCCAGAGGTAGAACATGGAGAACAGCATTGGTCCCAGGACGGACCCTTGGGGGACACCTGAGGGGGGGCACTTCTGTGGAGGAAAAATGTCAAAATAGAACAAACTATTTCATCAATAATACATTTAATTGATAAATATTCTCTCTAGAAGCCTTCAGTCTCATAGTTCAACCTTTATTTGGTTAAAAATGTATTTGAAAAGCGTCAAAGTACAATAGAAATAATTATTTCACTGTTGACTAAAATAATCGTTAGTTGCAGCTCTTCTGGGGATGGTCTGATATAGATATTTATTCGTCACATGGAATATTAAAAACATAATTTAATCAGATAAAATGAGCTGATACTGATTTGATATTTTTCTTGCTGTTTTGCTCAGCAACTGATATTTATTTAGATTTTAAAATCCACAGCGAGCCCCATGAATGTGTGTTAGAGGAAAGTTCACTGTTAACTGTAAAAATAATAACAAATTAAAGCCGCAAAGCGGCGATGATGGCCCTCGCCCCGCACGCGACCGCCTTCCCACGCGGCCTCGGCCGGTCCCAAACCGCCCCGGTGTCCCGTCCTCCTCCTCTGAGCGTCACTCGGGCCTCCGTGATCCCCCCTCCCCCCACTCACACCGGGTGGCGTCCCTATAGGAGTGCATTGGCGGGCACTGCTCTCCAGAAGTGGCAAATCCGCTCAAAACCTGCCTTCGATGTAATTGACTTTTTCTATCGGAATGCTCTAAATAATGCATCTGCCGAGTTTCACTGACTTTGCTCTAAATAATTTTGGCCTCTCCATAGACTTATGACATGTCTCATAGGAAATGCATGGGGAATATGCGTGGCCCCCCCAGGCCAAACGATCCAAAATAGGACATCGATGTAATTGACTTATTTGCAGCTTTTGACACTTAAAATCAGATTCCAAGATTTCGTGGAAAACCGATAATTTTGGTACTTTTACATGACCAGCAGGGGGCGCTATAGTGAAAAGTGCTCATGTGCTCCTGAGTCTGTTCTGTTTAATATTTGATTCCACATCTGTGGTTACAGTTTGTGCTCTGTACGGCAATGCCTGTGGCTTGGAGAATAAGTTTAAGATACAGGAAGTGAAGGCGAATTCTGACAGGAAGTCATGACTAAACCGAATGAGACAGGCCAAAAATGTGGTTTATTATAAAATTTCAATGCGTCCTGATCAGGAGCGTGTATGTAAGACTGATCTAGGCCCAAAACCCTAGGACAAGTTCTCAATGGAAAACGAAAACTTAAAGTAGCGTTTAAAATAAAAATCAATATGGCCGCCTTCTCGTTGGTTTTATGACTGAGCACCAATTATGTTTTAGGGTGCTTTTTATGTGTACTATCACTGTGCCAAATTGTATGGGCCTCCTCCAAAGTAAATGCGTCTCCCTCTCCATAGGCCTCACCCAAAAGGTGGCGCTGTAGAGGCTGTTTATTAGTTTCAGGAAAAATACGGTTATGACCCATTAATGTCTCTTAAAAGGAGTCACTGTATTGAGTTTGGTGGCTGTACCACAGGTTTTAGTTGTTTTTTATTGCAGCCTTGTGTGAAGAGAGTCCAACTCCCATAGACAATGAATGGGAGCTCTGGAGGCCTCTAGAGGCAAAACTGTGAAAAATAGACCATGGGTCCCATTGACTTTTTTGCATCTTATATAGCCAAGAATCATGTCCCAAAATTTGGTGTCAATCGGACAATCTGGACACTTTTAAGTGAACTGTAGGGGGCGCTATAGTTATTAGTGGTCCTGTGCTCCCTGGTCAATTTTGTGTAATATTCAATTTTCCATCATTGGTGGCAATTTGGGCTCTGTAGGCACAGTCCAAGTGCCTCTGAGGGATAAGCACAAAAACAGGAAATGATGGCGATATTTGAAAGGAAGTCACGCGCAAACCCTACGAGATATCTCCAAAAGTTGGTTTTTTATTGAATTTCAATGCATCCTGATCAGGAACGTGTATGTTAGACTGATCTAGGCCCAAAACCCTAGGACAAGTTCTCAATGGAAAACGAAAACTTAAAGTAGCGTTTAAAATAAAAATCAATATGGCCGCCATCTCGTTGGTCTGATGACTGAGCACCAATTATGTTTTAGGGTGCTTTTTATGTGTACTATCACTGTGCCAAATTTTATGGGCCTCCTCCAAAGTAAATGTATCTCTCTCTCCTTAGGCCTCACCCATAAGGTGGCGCTGTAGAGGCTGTTTATTAGTTTCAGGAAAAATACGGTTATGACCCATTAATTTCTCTTAAAAGGAGTCACTGTATTGAGTTTGGTGGCTGTCCTGCAGGTTTTAGTTGTTTTTTATTGCAGCCTTGTGTGAAAACAGTCTGAGTCCCATAGACAATGAATGGGAGCTCTGGAGGCCTCTAGAGGCAAAAGTGTGAAAAATAGGCCATGGGTCTCATTGACTTTTTTGCATCTTATATAGCAAAGAATCATGTCCCCAAATTTGGTGTCAATCGGACAATCTGGACACTTTTAAGTGAACTGTAGGGGCGCTATAGTTATTAGTGGTCCTGTGCTCCTGGTCAATTTTGTGTAATATTCAATTTTCCATCATTGGTGGCAATTTGGGCTCTGTAGGCACAGTCCAAGTGCCTCTGAGGGATAAGCACAAAAACAGGAAATGATGGCGATATTTGAAAGGAAGTCACGCGCAAACCCTAAGAGATATCTCCAAAAACTGTTTTTTTATTGAATTTCAATGCGTCCTGATCAGGAAAATGTATGTTAGACTGATCTAGGCCCAAAACCCTAGGACAAGTTCTCAATGGAAAATAAGAAGTTAAAGTGGCGTGTGAAATAAAAATCAATATGGCCGCCATGCTGTTGGTCTGACGACTGAGCACCAATTATGTTTTAGGGTGCTTTTTATGTGTACTATCACTCTGCCAAATTGTATGGGCCTCCTCCAAAGTAAATGTGTCTCCCTCTCCATAGGCCTCACCCAAAAGGTGGCGCTGTAGAGGCTGTTTATTGCTTTCAGTAAACATACGGTTATGACCCATTAATGTCCCTTAAAAGGAGTCACTATATTGAGTTTGGTGGCTGTCCTGCAGGTTTTAGTTGTTTTTTATTGCAGCCTTGTGTGAAGACAGTCTGAGTCCCATAGACAATGAATGGGAGCTCTGGAGGCCTCTAGAGGCAAAAGTGTAAAAAATAGGCCATGGGTCTCATTGGCTTTTCTGATCAGGAGGCCGTCTAGGAATTGTCTGCAAATTTTCACTAATAAAAGTCAAAGTAATTGTTTTTCTCCCCATTGTAATTTAGTGCGCTCCTACAGGTGGCGCCGTAGGGTTGATTGTTATTGTGCGCATATAAATGGATTAAGCAGCTTTACGTTTACGAGTGTTTCAAATTTCATGTCGATCGGAGTATGCGTGTGCGTGCAGGAGCTATTGAAATGATTTGGTGAGCACTCTTTGCGCCCCTGGTGGCCAACGGTGATAAATGCACCATATCACTAATTCAGTTTTTTTCATGGCGCCCTGCACTGGACATATTCCCCAAGTTTCGTCCAAATCGGACAAAGTCGATGTTTGACTTAATAGGTAGGGGGCGCTAGCGAGTACTTTTTATTTATTTTTATTAATGCATTACATTCAGATCATAATTACGCACTCGTGACTGAAATTACAGCTCTGTCAGTCCAAGCGTGTAGCCGTGACATGCGATCGGAAAAACAGGAAACGAAGGCGTTCGTCGATGGCGAGCCACGGCGAAACCATTTGAGATATCCGAAAAAAAGTGGATAACTATTGAATTTCAATGTGTCCCGATCGCATAAATGTGTGCCAGACCCACGTGTGGCAAAAGCCCTAGTCCAAGTTCTCCGTCAAAAAAAAAAAGTCAAACTGGCGTGGCGACTTCGGTCCAATATGGCCGCCGTGCGCTTGGTCCGAGAGCAAAATTTGCTCGTCCCATTTCCCATAGGGGTCCGATTCGGGCCGGTGCTGCTCGTTCGGTTCGGGTCGGACATTCTCGAGACGCGCGAAATACGAAATTTTTTTCCGGGCCGATCGCGACTATACCCCCATTGAAGACTTTTCGTGCATGTTTACTGGGTCAAAAAGGGCCGCGAAGAGTAAGAAAACGAGAAAAAGAATAAGTAAGAAACGGACGAAACACAATGTCCCTCGCCAGTTTACTGGCTCGGGCCAAATATATTTATCTGGGAGATAAAATCATTACTGGCCTGAATCTGATTATGTAAAACACACACATGTTTTAGCCTTAGTTTTTCTGTTTACATTTTTACTCATTAGTTTGTTCTAAAGACAATCTGACAGGGCATCAGGTCTAATGTCGGTATCAGTCTCACCTCCACTGTGCTCCTCAGATAAACGAGCAGCTGAAGGCAGAGTTGCAGGTTGAATTCCCGCTCCTGGTTCATCATCCTCAAACTGGATCAGTGGATCAGAGCACGCAGCAGGCCATCGACAGGTCAGAACACGCTACTGTCCCTCCATCGACATGTCAGAACACGCTACTGTCCCTCCATCGACATGTCAGAACACGCTACTGTCCCTCCATCGACATGTCAGAACACGCTACACGTCTGACACTCCATCGACATGTCAGAACACGCTACTGTCCCTCCATCGACAGGTCAGAACACGCTACACGTCTGACACTCCATCGACATGTCAGAACACGCTACTGTCCCTCCATCGACAGGTCAGAACACGCTACACGTCTGACACTCCATCGACATGTCAGAACACGCTACTGTCACACCATCGACATGCAGGACCTGTTTAACGCTGCCCCTTGTGTCTGGTTCAGGATGGTGCAGGACCATAGACATAAAAATAGTGGACAGACGGTTGTGGCTCCGCCCCATTCATGATAATGCGGCTCAGTCATGGAGAATTCAAAATGGCCGCGGGTTAGCCCCCACCACTCCCCCCTCGGTGGGGAGGCGGGGAGAGGGCGACTTTGGGGCGGCCTTTTGCTGACGTACTGCCGTCGTTGTCTCTATGGTTACCGCCCACTCGTAGGTGTTTGGCTCCGCCCTGACATTTTCGGTGCGTAAAGCCCGCCTTCTTCATTAGATATGCACGAACTTTAAAAAATCACAGCAGCTAAACCAGCGTCACAGAGCCGTAAGCTAACGTCACAGAGCCGTAAGCTAACGTCACAGAGCCGTAAGCTAACGTCACAGAGCCGTAAGCTAACGTCACAGAGCCGTAAGCTAACGTCACAGAGCCGTAAGCTAACGTTTGAGACCAAAGCCGTATTTTGAGCCTCAGGCTCTAAAGTAGGTTTTGAAACGTCTAACTCCCCATTGACTTGTATTGAATAATTCTACCTCCGCAGCAGCCCCTAGTGGTCAGCAGCAGATTGTAGACATGGCAGCCTACAGTGGGCGGCTCAATTTGAGCGCCTCGCCCACTGTGCAGGACATGTCTAATGCTGCCCCCTTGTGTCTGGCACAGGATGGTGCAGGACATGTTTAACGCTGCCCCCCTGTGTCTGGTTCAGGATGGTGCAGGACCTGTTTAACGCTGCCCCCCTGTGTCTGGTACAGGATGGTGCAGGACCTGTTTAACGATGCCCCCCTGTGTCTGGTACAGGATGGTGCAGGACCTGTTTAACGATGCCCCCTTGTGTCTGGTTCAGGATGGTGCAGGACCTGTCGGAGCAGAACCCGTCCGACTGGGACTTGGTTCTTCCCGCCAAAGTTTTCACGTTTTGTTGCAAAGAAAATCCAACGACGAGAGAACGACCTTTTACTCTTCTCTGCTGCAGCGACACGGAGCCCAACCACGCCCCCAGAGGACGACAGGTGACCCTGCACACACAGACACGCCCCCAGAGGACGACAGGTGACCCTGCACACACAGACACGCCCCCAGAGAACGACAGGTGACCCTGCACACACAGACACGCCCCCAGAGGACGACAGGTGACCCTGCACACACAGACACGCCCCCAGAGGACGACAGGTGACCCTGCACACACAGAGGACGACAGGTGACCCTGCACACACAGAGGACGACAGGTGACCCTGCACACACAGAGGACGACAGGTGACCCTGCACACACAGACACGCCCCCAGAGGACGACAGGTGACCCTGCACACACAGACACGCCCCCAGAGGACGACAGGTGACCCTGCACACACAGACACGCCCCCAGAGGACGACAGGTGACCCTGCACACACAGAGGACGACAGGTGACCCTGCACACACAGACACGCCCCCAGAGGACGACAGGTGACCCTGCACACACAGACACGCCCCCACAGGACGACAGGTGACCCTGCACACACAGACACGCCCCCAGAGGACGACAGGTGACCCTGCACACACAGAGGACGACAGGTGACCCTGCACACACAGACACACCCCCAGAGGACGACAGGTGACCCTGCACACACAGAGGACGACAGGTGACCCTGCACACACACAGAGGACGACAGGTGACCCTGCACACACAGACACACCCCCAGAGGACGACAGGTGACCCTGCACACACAGAGGACGACAGGTGACCCTGCACACACACAGAGGACGACAGGTGACCCTGCACACACAGAGGACGACAGGTGACCCTGCACACACAGAGGACGACAGGTGACCCTGCACACACACAGAGAGGACGACAGGTGACCCTGCACACACACAGAGAGGACGACAGGTGACCCTGCACACACAGAGGACGACAGGTGACCCTGCACACACAGAGGACGACAGGTGACCCTGCACACACAGAGGACGACAGGTGACCCTGCACACACACAGAG
The DNA here is from genome assembly GCA_019453435.1 of Rhinogobius similis. Classification (NCBI taxonomy): domain Eukaryota; kingdom Metazoa; phylum Chordata; class Actinopteri; order Gobiiformes; family Gobiidae; genus Rhinogobius; species Rhinogobius similis. The sequence goes on along the minus strand of CM033631.1, from coordinate 1,664,545 downwards.
GACGACAGGTGACCCTGCACACACACAGAGGACGACAGGTGACCCTGCACACACAGAGGACGACAGGTGACCCTGCACACACAGAGGACGACAGGTGACCCTGCACACACAGAGGACGACAGGTGACCCTGCACACACAGAGGACGACAGGTGACCCTGCACACACACAGAGGACGACAGGTGACCCTGCACACACAGAGGGACGACAGGTGACCCTGCACACACAGAGGACGACAGGTGACCCTGCACACACAGAGGGCGAGAGGTGACCCTGCACACACAGAGGACGACAGGTGACCCTGCACACACAGAGAGGACGACAGGTGACCCTGCACACACACAGAGAGGACGACAGGTGACCCTGCACACACAGAGGACGACAGGTGACCCTGCACACACAGAGGACGACAGGTGACCCTGCACACACAGAGGACGACAGGTGACCCTGCACACACAGAGGACGACAGGTGACCCTGCACACACAGAGGACGACAGGTGACCCTGCACACACAGAGGACGACAGGTGACCCTGCACACACAGAGGACGACAGGTGACCCTGCACACACAGAGGACGACAGGTGACCCTGCACACACAGAGGACGACAGGTGACCCTGCACACACAGAGGACGTTAAACCTGTTAAGATCTAGATCTGAACCTGCTTTAGAAAATGAACAAGTTTACATTTATTTACTTTAATTAATCAAGGACTAAACCAGGACTAAACCAGTCATCAAACAGGATACACATTGAGGTCATAAAAGCCTCAGGTCCAGGTTGAGTTTGTCGTTTCTTTTTGTTTCTTTTTGCCGTTTCTTAAATCTCACTTTCTTCGTTTGTTTCCAGCTCGAGGACGATCGTCTCAAAGGCTTTGAGCTCGTGGTGAAGAACGCCGCTCCATGAAACCGTTCGACTGAACCTGTCTGTGCCGTTTGTTTGATGAATAAAGAGTATTTTCTATAAAAACAAGACGTAAATGTGTGGAGTGTGTCCTTTTGTTATAATAATGTGTCTCGTTTTCTCTGTCTTTATTTCAGAAAATGTTGAATATTCAATTTAATTTGACGAGTTTTGATGAGACCAGATTTATAACAAAAACAGGAATTATCTAAATGATCTTACTTAATCTATAGTTTCTTTATGTCTTGTTTTGACTTTTATTGTTCAAACAAATAAGATTTTTTGGTATTTAACCTTTTTGTTTTCATGCTTCACTTGTTCTTTGCAGATTTACATTATTTAAAGTAAACGGGGGAGACTTTCTGTGAAACTCGGTCCCGACTTTAGTAAATCTTTAAACAAAGGCCTCACACACTCTGTCTTTTGTTTCTTTTGTTTGTTTTGGCTCGAGACATTTGGTTCCTTTTTGTTTGTTAAATCTGAAAAAACAGCTTTAAAACAAAAGGAGGAAGAAGAAGAGGAGGAGGGAGAGGAGGAGGAGGGAGAGGAGGGAGGAGGGAGAGGAGGAGGAGGAGGGAGAGGAGGAGGAGGGAGAGGAGGAGGAGGAAGAAGAGGAGGAGGAGGGAGAGGAGGAGGAGGGAGAGGAGGAGGAGGAAGAGGAGGAGGAGGGAGAGAAGGAGGAGGAGGGGGAGGAGGAGGAGGAGGAGGGAGAGGAGGAGGAGGGAGAGGAGGAGGAGGAAGAGGAGGAGGAGGGAGAGAAGGAGGAGGAGGGGGAGGAGGAGGAGGAGGAGGAGTAAGAAGAGGAGGAGGAGAAGAGAGGAGGAGGGAGAGGAGAGGAGGAGGGAGAAGGAGGAGGAGGAAAGAGAAGGAGAGAAGAGGAGGAGGGGGAGGAGGAGGAGGAGGAGGGAGAGGAGGAGGAGGAGGAGAAGGGAGAGGAGGAGGAGGAAGAGGAGGAGGAGGAGGGAGAGAAGGAGGAGGAGGAGGGTGAGGAGGAGGAGGAGGAGGAGGAGGGAGAGGAGGAGGAGGAAGAAGAGGAGGAGGAGGGAAGGAGGGGGGAGAAGAGGAGGAGGAGGGAGAGGAGGAGGAGGAAGAAGAGGAGGAGGAGGGAGAGGAGGAGGGAGAGGAGGAGGAAGAAGAGGAGGAGGAGGGAGAGGAGGAGGAGGAAGAAGAGGAGGAGGGAGAGAGGAGGAGGGAGAGGAGGAGGAGGGAGAGAGGAGGAGGAAGAGGAGAGGAGGGAGAGGAGGAGAGGAGGAGGAGGAGGAGGAGGAGGGAGAGGAGGGAGGAGGAAGAAGAGGAGGAGGAGGGAGAGGAGGGAAGGAGGGAGAGAGGAGGAGGAGGAGGGAGAGGAAGGAGGAGAGAGGAGGAGGAGGGGAAGAGGAGGAGGAGGGAGAGAAGGAGGAGGAGGAGAGAGAGGAGGAGGAGGAGAGGAGGAGAGAGGAGGAGAGGAGGAGGAGGAGAGGAGGAGAGGAGGAGAGAGAGGAGGAGGAGAGAGGAGGAGGAGCAGAGGAGGAGGAGGAGAGGAGGAGAGGAGGGAGAGAGGAGGAGGAGGAGAGGGAGGAGGGAGAGGAGGAGGAGGAGGAGGGAGAGGAGGAGGAAGAAGAGGAGAGAGGGGAGGAGAGAGAGGAGGGAGGAAGGAGGAGGGAGGGAGGAGGAGGGAGGAAGAGGAGGAGAGGAGGGAGGAAGGAAAGAGGAGGAGGAAGAAGAAGGAGGAGGGAGAGGAGGAGGAGGAGGAAGAAGAGGAGGAGGGGAGGAGGAGAGGAGGAAGAGAGGAGGAGAGGAGGAGGAGAGGAGGAGGAGAGAGGAGGAGGAGAGGAGGAGGAGGGAGAGGAGGAGGAGGAGGAGGAGGAGGAGAGGAGGGGAGAGGAGGAGGAGGAAGAAGAGGAGGAGGAGGGAGGGAGAGGAGGAGGAGGAGAGGAGGAGGAGGGAGAGGAAGAAGAGGAGGAGAGGAGGGAAGGAGAGAGAGGAGAGGAAGGAGAGGAGGAGAAGAGAAAGAGGAGAGGAGGGAGGAGGAGGGAGGAAGGAGGGAGGAGGAGGGGAGGAGGAGGGAGAAGGAGGAGGAGGAGAGGAGGAGGAGGAGAGGAAGAAGAGGAGGAGGGAGAAGGAGGAGGAAGGAGGAAGAAGGGAGGAGGGAGGAAGGAGGGAGGAAGAAGAGGAGGAGGGAGAGAGAGGAGGAGGAGGAGAGGAAGAAGAGGAGGAGGGAGAGGAGGAGAGGGAGGAGGAGGAGGGAAGAAGAGGAGGAGAGAGAGAGGAGGAGGAGAGAGAGAGAGGAGGGGGAGGAGGAGGAGAGGGAGAGGAGGAGGAGGGAGAGAGAGGGAGGAAGGAGGAGGAGGAGGAGGAGAGAGGAGGAGGAGAGGAGGAGGAGGAAGAGGAGGAGGAGGGAGAGAAGGAGGAGGAGGGAGGAGGAGGGAGGAGAGAAGAGGAGGAGGAGGAGGAGGAGAGGAGGAGGAGGGAAGAGGAGGAGGAGGAAGAAAGAGGAGGAGGGAGGAGGAGAGGAGGGGGAGAGAGGGGAGGAGGAGGAAGAAGGGAGGAGGAGGAGGGAAGGAGGAGGAAGAAGAGGAGAGAGGAGAGAGGAGGAGGAAGAAGAGGAGGAGGGAGAGGAGGAGGGAGAGGAGGAGGAAGAAGAGGAGGAGGAGGGAGAGGAGGAGGAGGAAGAAGAGGAGGAGGGAGAGGAGGAGGAGGGAGAGGAGGAGGAGGGAGAGGAGGAGGAGGGAGAGGAGGAGGAGGGAGAGGAGGAGGAGGGAGAGAAGGAGGAGGAGGGAGAGGAGGAGGAGGAGGAGGGAGAGGAGGAGGAGGAAGAAGAGGAGGAGGAGGGAGAGGAGGAGGAGGAGGGAGAGGAGGAGGAGGAAGAGGAGGAGGAGGGAGAGAAGGAGGAGGAGGGGGAGGAGGAGGAGGAGGGAGAGGGAGGAGGGAGGGAGAGGGGGAGGAGGAGGAGGAAGAGGAGGAGGAGGGAGGAAGGAGGAGGAAGGGAGAAGGAGGAGGAAGAGGAGGGAGAGGAGGAGGAGGAAGAAGAGGAGGAGGAGGGAGAGAAGGAGGGGGGAGAAGAGGAGGAGGAGGAGGAGGAGGAGGAGGGAGAAGAAGAGGAGAGGAGAGAGAGAGGAGGAGAGGGAGAGGAGGAGGAAGAAGAGGAGGAGGAGGGAGAGGAGGAGGAGGAAGAAGAGGAGGAGGAGGGAGGAGGAAGAGGGGAGGAGGGAGGAGAGGGAGAGGGAGGAGGAGGGAGAGGAGGGGGAGGAGGGAGAGAAGGAGGAGGAGGGAGAGGAGGAGGAGGGAGAGAGGGAGAGAGAGGAGGAGGGAAGAGGAGGAGGAGAGAGAGGGAGGAGGGAGGGAGGGAGAGAGGAGGAGGAGAGATGGAGAGAGGAGGAGGAGGGAGAGGAGGAAGAGGGAGAGGAGGAGGAGGAGAGAGGAGGAGGAAGAAGAGGAGGAGGAGGGGGGGAGAGAGGAGGAGGAGGGAGAGGAGAGGAGGAGGAGGAGGGAGGAGGAGGAGGAAGAAGAGGAGGAGGAGGGAGAGGAGGAGGAGGAAGAAGAGGAGGAGGGAGAGGAGGAGGAGGAGGAAGAAGAGGAGGAGGGAGAGGAGGAGGAAGAAGAGGAGGAGGGAGAGGAGGAGGAGGAGGAGGAGGAGGAAGAAGAGGAGGAGGGAGAGGAGGAGGGAGAGGAGGAGGAGGAAGAAGAGGAGGAGGAGGGGAGAGGAGGAGGAGGAGGAAGAAGAGGAGGAGGAGGGAGGAGGAGGAGGAAGAAGAGGAGGAGGGAGAGGAGGAGAATGCAGAGGAGGAGGAGGAAGAAGGGAGGAGGAGGAGAGGAGGGAGGAGGAAGAGAGGAGGAGGGAGGAGGAGAGGGAGGAGAGAAGGAGGAGGAGGAGAGGAGGAGGAGGAGGAGGAGGAGGAGGAGAGGAGAGAGGAGGGAGAGGAGGAGGAGGAGAAGGAGGAGGAGGAGGAAAGGAGGGAGGGAGAGAGGAGAGGGAGGAGGAGGAGGGAGAGGGAGGAAGGAGGAAGGGAGGAGGGAGAGGAGGAGGAGGAGGGAGAGGAGGGAGGAGGAGGAGGAGGAGGAGGAGGAAGAGGAGGAGGGAGAGGGAGAGGAGGAGGAGGAAGAAGAGGAGGAGGGAGAGGAGGAGGAAGAAGAGGAGGAGGGAGAGGAGGAGAGGAGGAGGAGGAGGAGGAGGAGGAGGAGGAGGAGGAGGGAGAGGAGGAGGAGGAGGAAGAAGAGGAGGAGGGAGAGGAGGAGGAGGAGGAGGGAGAGGAGGAGGAGGAGGAGGAGGAAGAAGAGGAGGAGGAGGGAGAGGAGGAGGAGGAGGGAGAGGAGGAGGGAGGAGGGAGAGGAGGAGGAGGAAGAAGAGGAGGAGGAGGGAGAGGAGGAGGAGGGAGAGGAGGAGGAAGAAGAGGAGGAGGAGGAGGGAGAGGAGGAGGAGGAAGAAGAGGAGGAGGGAGAGGAGGAGGAGGAGGAAGAAGAGGAGGAGGGAGAGGAGGAGGAGGGAGAGGAGGAGGAGGAGAGGAGGAAGAAGAGGAGGAGGGAGAGGAGGAGGAGGGAGAGGAGGAGGAGGAGGAAGAAGAGGAGGAGGAGGAGGAGGAGAGGAGGAGGAGAGGAGGGAGAGAGGGGAGAGAGAGGAGGAGGAGGGAGGAGGAGGAGGAGGAGGGAGGGAGGAGAAGGGAGGAGGAGGAAGAGAGGGAGGAGGGGAGAGGAGGAGGAGAGGGAGGAGGAGGGAGAGGAGGAGGAGAGGAGGGAGAGGAGGAGGAGGGAGAGGAGGAGGAGGAGGAAGAAGAGGAGGAGGAGGGAGAGGAGGAGGGAGAGGAGGAGGAGGGAGAGGAGGAGGAGGAGGAAGAAGAGGAGGAGGAGGAAGAGGAGGAGGAGGGAGAGGAGGAGGAAGAAGAGGAGGAGGTAGAGGGAGAAGAAGAGGAGGAGGGAGAGAAGGAGGGGGGAGAAGAGGAGGAGGAGGGAGAGGAGGAGGAGGAAGAAGAGGAGGAGGAGGAGGAGGAAGAGGAGGAGGAGGAGGAAGAGGAGGAGGAGGGAGAGGAGGAGGGAGAGGAGGAGGAGGAGGAGGAGGAGGAGGGAGAGGAGGAGGAGGAAGAAGAGGAGGAGGAGGGAGAGGAGGAGGAGGAGGAGGGAGAGGAGGAGGAAGAAGAGGAGGAGGGAGAAGAGGAGGAGGAGGAGGAGGGAGAGGAGGAGGAGGAAGAAGAGGAGGAGGGAGAGGAGGAGGAGGGAGAGGAGGAGGAAGAAGAGGAGGAGAAGGGAGAGGAGGAGGGAGAAGAGGAGGAGGGAGAGGAGGAGGAGGGAGAGGAGGAGGGAGAGGAGGAGGAGGGAGAGGAGGAGGAGGAGGAGGAGGGAGAAGAGGAGGAAGAAGAGGAGGAGGGAGAGGAGGAGGAGGAGGAGGAGGAGGGAGGAGGAGAAGAGGAGGGGAGAAAAGGAGAGGAGGGAGAGAGGAGAGGAGGGAAGAGAGGGAGGGGAGAGGGGGAGGAGGAGGAGAGGGAGAGGAGGAGGAGAGAAGAAGAAGAGGAGAAGAGGGAGAGGAGGAGGGAGAGAGAGAGGGGAGGAGGGAGAGGAGGAGGGAGAGGAGAGGAGAGAGGAGGGAGGAAGAAAGAGAGAGGGGAGGGAGAGAAAGAAAGAAGAGAGGAGGAGGAGGGGAGGAGGGGAGGAGGAGGAGGAGGAGAGGAGGAGGAGGGGAGAGAGAGGAGGAGGGAGAGAGGAGGAGGAGAAGAGGAGGAGGAGGAGAGGGGAGAGGAGGGAGGGAGAGAGGAGGAGGAGGAGGGAGAGAGGAGGAGGAGGGAGAAGGAAGGAGGAGGGAGGAGGAGGAAAGAAGAGGAGGAGGAGAGGGAGAGGAGGAGGAAGAAGAAGAAGAGGGAGGAGGGAGAGAGAGGAGGAGGAGAAAGAGGAGGAGGAGGGAGAGAGAGAAGGGAGGGAGGAGGAGAGAGGAGGAGGAGGGAGGAGGGAGGAGGGAGGAGGAGGAGGAAAGAAAGAGGAGGAGGAGGAGGGAGGAAGGAGGGAGGAGGAGGGAGGAGGAGAGGAGGAGGAGAGAGAGGGGAGGAGGGAGAAGAGGAGGAGGGAGAGGAGGAGGAGGAGAGGAGGAGGAGGAGGAGGAGGGAGAAGAGGAGGACGAAGAGGAGGAGGGAGAGGAGGAGGAGGAGAGGAGGAGGAGGAGGAGGAGGAGGAGGAGGAGGAGAAGGAGGAGGAGGAGGAGGAGGAGGGAGAGGAGGAGGAGGAGGAGAGAGGAGGAGGAGGGAGGAGGAGGGAGGAGAGAGGAGAGGAGGGAGGAGGAGAGAGAGGAGAGAGAGGAGAGAGGAGGAGGAGGAGAGAGAGAGGAGGAGAGGAGAGAGAGGAGGAGGAGGAGAGAGAGGAGAGGGGGGGAGGGAGGAGGGAGGAGGAGGAGGAGGAGGAGGAGGGAGGAGGAGGAGGAGGGAGAGGAGGAAGAAGAGGAGGAGGGAGAGGAGGAGGAGGGAGAAGAGGAGGAGGAGGAAGAAGAGGAGGGTGAGAAGAAGTGGAGGGAGAGGAGCAGGGCTGAACCTGCCACAGACTGAAGCCCAGTTTTAATGATTAAAGTCACATGACTTTATTATAATCTAATCTAATCTAATCTAATCTAATCTAACAGATGCCAAACACTCTTTAAATGAAGGCTCTGTGTCTGAGGCAGAACCAGCTCTGAGTTTGTGACTTTCAGATAAATCTCTGTCGGTTCAAACTTTCAGATGAAGCTCTTAACTCCAGGGAAATACTTTCACTGATTCTGTTCATGATTCACACACACCACTGTTTCACTCTGTGTCACCTGCTGATGTCATCAGGTGATGCTCTGTTTTCACCTTCACTGACTCCAGCAGGACAAAGACCTGAGACAAAATACAACCAACTGAACCCAAACTCTAAATGTACCGTTCACAAGAAAAACGGTGTTAAAGCCTCATGGAACCATAAACCCTCAGCAGCAGACACGAAGCACAAACATCACGTTTATGTTTATTTAAAGGTTTATTTAGTGTTTTCAGATCCAGGAAACGAACGTGAACTTCAGCGTTTGAAAAGAACAACCTCCAAGACTTCAGAAAGTGAACACGAGTGTCCAGCGTGTCCCCGTGCGTGTCCCACATGAAACACGAGCTCGCGCCACTCCTCCGCGCGCGTCCAATCAGCTCTGCGCTCTTTGACCCCGGATGACCTCTGCCTTTGTGCCTTTGGGCCGCGCACCAATCGCGCCGCGCTCCGGGTCACGCCCCCGAGCGCCGATATTTCGCATTTCATTCACGTCAATGGTTTATCGTTTGATTTAATCCACGTCGCGCCACGTAAAACCAAAACCAACCAAAACCAGCCAAACCCAGCGCGCCGGTCCCTCCTCCGGACACCGAGGCGTTAAAGCCTCCTCCTCCCGGTGCGTCGGTCGGTCCCGGTCAGTCCCCTCAGCTGAGCGCGCTCTCGGGTTTCAAAGCCCCGGAACTCAAAGCTCACGTTGTTTGTTTCCACACGAGCCACAATAAACGCGACAAATCAACACAGATCGCGCAGCGGCGGAGATGGCAGCGCTCAGAGCGGTGAGTCCCGGTCCCCCGCGCCTCAGGCCCCCGCGCGGCTCTTATCGGCTCTTATCAGCGCGCGGGAGCCGATCCGCGTCAATGATTCACCCAAACGTGAGATAAAGGACGCTCTTTACGTGATAAATGACGCTCTTTACGTGATACACGCGCGCAGATAACGCAGAGGTCGCGTGCAGCAGCGAGGAGTGGACGGTATCTACGTGGCGTGATCTGCGCCCGATTTAGAGATTAATCTGAATGAGTGTTACGGATTTGTGCGCCCGTGTTTCACTTAAAGAAAACGCACTTTGATTCGGCTCGTAAATTATTTTTACTTTTTGTTCGTAACGTGACGTAGAACTGTTTAGAGCGTGACCTCACAATGCGTTGATTTATATCTCGCTGCGCGTCGTGGCTTTTCAACCGAGTGTCTGTTAAAAATAAAGCAGTTCATTGACAATATATCTGCGCCGAATTGATTACGTCATATTAAACTACGCAGTCTGAATGTTCTTCGTCCCATTGTGTGACTTATAGCAGCGCAGTTGGCAGAAAATCCCATAAATGCACTGTTTTTTAAGGTGGTTTGTTTTGCGTATGGATTGTCCTTTGATTATAGACGTTTATGATGTTTATTTCAAAGGCCCACGTGACATGACCTTCAAAATGACCCAAGAAAAGACAAGATATTTTACTTCATGATCATCTGAATCCTTGTATCGGTTTGTGGGCTTTTGCTGTTACGTTTTCTTGTGTTTTTGGTTGGTTTAATGAAAAATGTGCAGTTCTCAGTCAAAGTAATTTAGTTTTTAGTTTCTGTTGCATTTGGGTCATCCGTGGATTATTCAGAGACTTCTTTTGAACTTTGATGGGTTTAAGATGAAGGAAAATCAATGTTTTACTTTTGTGACCTGTGAAAATGCAAATTTCTTGGAAGTGTTTTTCTCTTTAAAGCTGTTCAGGTGCGTTAAAGTCACTCTTTCATACTGATCATCTTTGTGTTTAATCTCTCGCTCCCTCTGAGTTCACGCATAAACAAACATTATTTATCATAAAACAAAAGCACTCCTGCAGAAGTGTATTTAAAATGTAGAAACAGAAAAACCCATCGTGTGTCCTGTTATTGCACAAATTGTGTCAATCATTCATTAGCTTCATTATTTTACTTCACAGAAACAACAAAAAATCATGTCTAGTTGAAGTGAGTTTAAATATTTTAGGCGTCTGCAGCTCCAGAACGCTCCACAAACAGCACCTCGAGTCAAACTGTGCAACGAGTTTAAGTTCAAACGAGTTTATGTCGAAGTGGAATCGAGTTTGCTGAAGATGAAATGTGTTTAAAGTGCGTATGACGGGTTTTTACGATTTTTTTATTTTGACTTTCTTCAGCGTATTAATACCTCTTGTAAATATAAATTGTAGTTTTGCACCAATCAGGTCGCTATTTGTGGAGAAAAGTTGAAAAATCTGTCGACAATGACAGGAAGTAAACAAACTGATGACATCACACTGTGAGACAAAGGTTATACATAATTTACACAAAATAAACTACTTTTTTGACCCTTTAAACATTGATTCAACAAAATAAAGGCGTCCACATGTGTTTCTCTTTGTCAAATTAACAAAATCTGTGACATTAGATGAGTTTTGGCCCAGTGTACAGTGTGGTTGCTATGGTAATTTCCTAGTGTGATGTCATACTTTACAACTAGGAAGTAAAATTTAAAACAAAAAAACAGCTAAACTGGGGTTAAATTTATAAAGATTTTAGTAGAAATTTGAATATATTTATCTTGACTGCATTTTAGTTAAATGAGCAGTCCAACCTGTCATAGGCCCTTTAAACCTGTCATAGGCCCTTTAAGTTGCATCGAGTTTACATTAGATCGAATTTATAATGAGTCTGGGTCGAGTTTGAGTCGAGTTTGAGTCTGGGTTGAGTTTGTTGAAGTTGGATCGACTTGACAAATACAATGATCTTATTCTCAGACGCTGCAGGTTGTTTCAGAGTTAAACTGTAAAAGTGTTTCCAGACCGACCTGTGGCTGTGGATGATTAACAAACTTTGCTCCGGGCTCTAAAAGTGTCACTCCTGTGTGACTCACTTGATTGTGATTCAGGCGTTTGCAAAAACAACACGGAAGTAACATTTAACTCCAGAGCCGCCCAAACCTGCAGCGGCGCAGGACAGTGACTAATGTACGACAGGAAAAGTACGGCAGGAAAAGTACGGCAGGAAAAGTACGACAGGAAAAGTACGACAGGAAAAGTACGAAAAGTACGGCAGGAAAAGTACGACAGGAAAAGTACGACAGGAAAAGTACGGCAGGAAAAGTACGACAGGAAAAGTACGAAAAGTACGGCAGGAAAAGTACGAAAAGTACGGCAGGAAAAGTACTGCAGTAAAAGTACGGCAGGAAAAGTACTGCAGTAAAAGTACGGCAGGAAAAGTACGACAGGAAAAGTACTGCAGTAAAAGTACGGCAGTAAAAGTACGACAGAAGAAGTACGACAGAAAAAGTACGACAGGAAAAGTACGACAGGAAAAGTACGGCAGGAAAAGACTGAAAAGCACGGCAGGAAAGCACGGCAGGAAAATCTAACGGCAGGAAAAGCACGGCAGGAAAAGTACGACAGGAAAAGCACGACAGGAAAAAGCACGGCAGGAAAAGTACTGCAGGAAAAGTACGTCATGAAAAGTACGGCAGGAAAAGTACGACAGGAAAAGTACGACAGGAAAAGTACGGCAGGAAAAGTACGGCAGGAAAAGTACGGCAGGAAAAGTACGGCAGGAAAAGTACGGAAAGTACGGCAGGAAAAGTCTGGCAGGAAAAGTACGAAAAGTACGGCAGGAAAAGTCTGGCAGGAAAAGTACGAAAAGTACGGCAGGAAAAGTACGGCAGGAAAAGTACGAAAAGTACGGCAGGAAAAGTACGGCAGGAAAAGTACGGCAGGAAAAGTACGGCAGGAAAAGTACGACAGGAAAAGTACGGCAGGAAAAGTACGGAAAGTACGGCAGGAAAAGTACGACAGGAAAAGTACGGCAGGAAAAGTACGGCAGGAAAAGTACGGCAGGAAAAGTACGAAAAGTACGGCAGGAAAAGTACGGCAGGAAAAGTACGGCAGGAAAAGTACGAAAAGTACGAAAAGTACGGCAGGAAAAGTACTGTCAGAAAATATTTGAGGCGTCTGCAGCTCCAGGACGCTCCGGCTCACAGAGTCCTGCTCCAGGTTTCACAGAGTCACAGTCTGTTGTATAAAGCACCTCTTTCATTAAACCAGGGGCTTTTCTGGCGTCACTGGCGGAGGCTAGATTTTAAAATGAATTTATTCCTTTTTATCCACATTTGATAAAAGGAAACTCTGAGCTGCTGGACGTGTTCAATACGAAAAGAAAGTTGTGACCCATTTATTTACATCAAATCAAACATTCTGGGATGAATTAGAGTCAGTCTTTATTCCAAAAGCACAACTTTAAAAATTACACAAAAATTAAAAAACATTTAATAGGACTTTTATATCTGGACTTTATGTGGACTTTATGTGGACTTTATATGGACTTTATATGGACTTTATGTGGACTTTATGTGGACTTTATGTGGACTTTATGTGGACTTTTATGTGGACTTTATGTGGACTTTATGTGGACTTTATGTGGACTTTATGTGGACTTTATGTGGACTTTTATGTGGACTTTATGTGGACTTTATATGGACTTTATATGGACTTTATACAGACTTTTATCTGAGCGGCAGTAGCTCAGTAGCTTCTGATCCGAGGGTCAGGGGTTCGAATCCCGCTCCTGACATAAACATCCCTGGTTGAGTGCTCAGATCCACCGACCCACAGGTTGGGGGTACTATTGCTCCCACAGGTGAATACTGCCATTGTGTCCTTGGGCAAGACACTTAATCCGCCTCATCCCCGGTGTCTGCGCTCTCTGGTGTGTGAGTGAACGGGTGAACGGTTCCTTGATGTAAAGCGCTTTGAGCCTCGAAGGTGGAAAAGCGACCTTTTACCATTTCATCTGGACTTTTGTTTACTTTATTCACTTTATTCCTGAAGTTGTCGTACGCGCCGCCGTCTTGTTTCCGTTGTAGTTCACACGGAGCAGACGAGCTCAACAGAAAATAAGTTCTACTCGACTAAAAAGACGTTTTCAGGAAATCGTTGCGTTGTGACTTGTTGTTGTTCGTGTTCATTAAACATTTTACACAAATCAATCTACTTTATGTAACATTTTAGCGTCAGACTTTTCCCTCGTTCGTCATTAGCTTTAACGGAGTTCTCGTCAAACGGAAGTGCGTTTACAACAAAAGTGTATCTGGCAAAAAGTGGGCGGGGCCGAATAAGGTGAATTGCAAATCCTTAAAACTCATTTTTTGTTAAATTAGCTTCAGCTTTGAAAGAGGAATCGTCAAAACCAACAAAAGCCAAAAGTGTCAATCATCAAACTCTACACCAGCTTCACTACTTCATAGATTTAACAAAGAAAATGTGGGCGGAGTTTAAAGTCTGACGTTCCTGTGGGTGGAGCTTGTTTCAGTGGAATCAGGGTAAATCAGACACAAAACTCTGAGTCTGAGCTTCACAAAGAGTCCGACAATAGTTTGAGTCAAAGGATCAGGACCAGCTTCAGTTTGAGGTCGTTTTAGTCACACGTTTGAGGAAGAACAGGTCCGAGCGCCGTGTGGTTCAGTGTTCACCGTCGGTTCGTTTTGACTCGAGCCGCACACAAACCTGACGAACGCCGTCAAGTCGCTGCAGGTCGTTTGTGATCGACGTCACAGTGAGACGTTCGACTCTGGACCGGAGCAGAGCGGCTCACTTTACAGCGCGGCGTCTCAGTTTTCTGCTGTTGTGTAACCAGCGGCGGACTCAGGTCGTAATCGCCCGGGGCCCCCAAACCGAGCGGGCCCCGTTAAAACGCCCCGATCGTCACAGACTCAAGGACACAGCTGCTGTTCTGTGTCACAGTAAAAAAAAAAAAAAAAAAACAGGATGAACAGAATAACAGAAATACAGTCATGGCTGAAAGTGTTGGCGCCTCTCAAGGATTTCTCCCAAAAAACCTTTGTAATTCCACATTTTTGCTTCACATTTTTGTTTATTTCCTTTGTGTGTTTTGGAACAATTGAAAAAGCAGCTAATTTGACACAAAACTCCAAAAACGGACAAAGTTATCGTCACTCTTTCAATATTGTGGATAAATAACTCGGTTGAAGCCTGTGATGCTCGATTAAATCCACCAAGGACAAGTGACAGATGTGGGCAATGTAAAAATCACACCTGAAAGTAAGTCTTTTTGGGGAGAAATACTACATTTTCTGGAAAAAACATCATATAATGCAACATTATAAAATTACAAATGAAAACGATGTATTTAAATCAGCTGAACATCTGTCAGGTGCCCTCCCCGTGTGTGTCAGGTGCCCTCCCCGTGTGTGTCAGGTGCCCTCCCTGTGTGTGTCAGGTGCCCTCCCCGTGTTTAGAGTCCTGCAAGTTCAACTGCAGCTGTCATAAAGTTCACACATTTACTTGTCACTTTTGGAAAACAATGACTAATGGGCTCTGTGCATGGAATTTCAGTTGACTGTTTATTGTTAAAATGTCCATCAGAAACACAAAAGATAACCAGGTACTCTTTATTTTGCATTTGAATGAGTTTTTTCTTTATATTTTACATTTTAATAAAAATTACCGTTAGCGGTGAGAAACGGTTAGCTTAGCCTGCTAGCGGCTGCAGCGCACAGAGACCATTAGGCTCCAGTGTCGCCCAACGATTAATGATGAAAACTCACAAGAACTTCAAATGCACGTCCACGTTTCTCTCATTTCTGGCTATTTTTAGTTTGATCTCGTACAGAAAAATGTCACTAAATTTAACGACGGTGTTTGTTTATTAGCCATAACTTCAGGAGAGAAATCTGCAGAAAAAACGATAAATGGAGCGTCCCTAAAACTCTCCAGCGACAGATCAGACACAGATGGATTATTCACTTTATTCCTGAAGTTGTCGTACGCGCCGCCGTCTTGTTTCCGTTGTAGTTCACACGGAGCAGACGAGCTCAACAGAAAATAAGTTCTACTCGACTAAAAAGACGTTTTCAGGAAATCGTTGTGTTGTGACTTGTTGTTGCTCGTGTTCATTAAACATTTTACACAGATCAATCGACTTTATGTAACATTTTAGCGTCGAGACTTTTCCCTCGTTCATCATTCGCTTTAACAGAGTTCTCGTCAAACGGAAGTGCGTTTACAACTGTGGCAAAAAGTGGGCGGGGCAGAATAAGACTAAGGTGAATAAACCTGTTTGTTGTCGTTGCAGATTCTCGGCGGGCGACTGGTCCAGGCCCTTCCACCTCTGGGCTCAGTGCGCCTCTCCAGTTCATTCAAGGTACTGCACTGTTTCTCATTATTACACTCTCTAATGCAGCTGTAACTGAGTCCAAAACGATATTATTCAAACACAAGAGCAAACTCTGATTAGGATTATCATTGTTTTAAGATCCATTCCATTCATTTTTTATTGTAACGCTCTTTTGCTTTTGTGTGTTATCTTCTGTTGATGTTTGTGACGTTATTTAATTATGTTTAATTTAATCCAGTACAAAGTAATTTGTCTCTGTGCCTCTTGTCTTTAACGAAGCTTTTCTCTGTCGAGACGTCACAAGTCAAAGGGTCGGACTCAAAATAATCCCGTGATCATAACGAGGGCGGAGCAATTTGGAATTATGTCTGAAAACCGTGCAGGAGCATTTAGTGCAATCCCTCGTCTGTCCAGCAGGGCCTAAAGGTTTCACCTGGACCAGTTTTACAAAACGTTTGGACTTTTCCATCTGGAAGTCATTTTCAGTCTGAAGGGAATGATTTGAGCAGCAGCATTTAATACTGAGCTCTGATTGGTCCTGACCAAAGGGGAGGAGTTATGACTGACACGTCTCCTTGTTTACATTCTGACCGTTTCAGATGGAAGTCAAACCGTGTTGATTTGTAAAACCGCCTCCAGGTCAAACGTTTGAAACGTTTTCTAATGTTCTGGGAGTTACTAATGTAACTGTAGTTCTATGAATGATGACCGCCGGAGCTTCTGTCCTTCAGAATCCTTGCGTTTCTGCGAGAAGATTCAGCAGAACAGAGTCTGTGCGGCGCGTCATTCAGCGCTGAGGCCCCTGGAGGTCACGAGCGACCGAAATAAACCACTTTCAATCTAAAGAGTCCACGTGTTTGAGAACATGTTTGATTTGTTGAACCGATCACAAGGAGCTCCCCGCCATCTTTGACTTTGTGACGTCACTGTTCGTCCGTAACAATAAGAATCAGAATCACTGTGTTCGATCGCCCTCTCTTTCACTTCCTCTCGCCCTCTCTCTCTCTCCCCCTCTCTCTCT
Source organism: Rhinogobius similis (assembly GCA_019453435.1). Taxonomy (NCBI): domain Eukaryota; kingdom Metazoa; phylum Chordata; class Actinopteri; order Gobiiformes; family Gobiidae; genus Rhinogobius; species Rhinogobius similis. The sequence continues at coordinate 1,648,760 of CM033631.1, read as the reverse complement.
CCTTCTCTCTTGCCCTCGCTCTCTCCCTCTTTTTGTCTCTTTCTCATTTTCTTACCATTGCTACCTTTTCTCTTCTTTTTTCTTTGGTCTTTGTTTTCTCTCTCCTCCCTCTCTGGTCCTTTTTCTTCTCATTTTCTTCTTCCTCCATTCTCACTCTTTTCTCTCCATCTTCTCGCTTTTCTGTCTTTTTTTTAATCTCCTTTCTCTATTTTCTCCTCTTTCGTCTCGCTCCTTCCTTTTTCTTGCTCTTTACTCCTCTTTTCTGTTGTTTATTCTCTCCTCTTTTTTCCCATTTTTCTCTCTTCCCTTTCCTCGCTCTTATGTCTTCTCTCTTTTCTTTTTGTCTTTCCTCTTTTCCCTTTAATCCTTTTTTCTCTTTCCACTCGCTTTTCTTTATTTTTCTCCCTCTTTCTGGTCTTTGTTCTTCCTCCTCTCTCTTTTCGTTCGTCCCCTGGTCCCTGGTTCCTTCTGGTTCCTCCTGTTTTCTGCTGGTTCCTCCTGGTCCCTGGTTCTTCTTGGTTCCTCGTGGTCCCTGGTTCCTCCTGGTTCCTCCTGGTTCCGCCTGGTTCCTGCTGGTTCCTCCTGGTTCCTGGTCCCTCCTGGTTCCTTGTGGTTCCTGCTGGGTCCTCCTGGTCCCTGGTTCCCCCTGGTCCCTCCTGGTTCCTCGTGGTTTCTGCTGGTTCCTCCTGGCCTCTGCTGGTTCCTCCTGGTCGTTCCTGGTTCCTCCTGGTTCCTGCTGGTTCCTCCTGGTCCTTCCTGGTTCCTGGTCCCTCCTGGTCCCTTGTGGTTCCTCGTGGTCCCTGGTTCCTCCTGGTCCCTCCTTGTCCCTGGTTCCTCCTGGTTCCTGCTGGTTCCTCGTGGTCCCTGGTTCCTCCTGGTTCCTCCTGGTCCCTCCTGGTTCCTGGTTCCTCATGGTCCCTGATTCCTCCTGGTCCCTGGTCCCTCCTGGTTCCTGGTTCCTCCTGTTCTCTCCCGGTTCCCGTCTCCAGGCCGCGGACCTCTCGATCGAGCGATGCTCCTCGTCTCGGCCCAAACCCGACCCGTCGTCGCTGGTCTTTGGGAAGCACTTCTCGGATCACATGTTGGTGATAAACTGGAGCGAGCGCGAGGGCTGGGAGCGGCCGCACATCAAACCCTTCCAGAACCTGTCGCTGCACCCCGCCTCGTCCGCCCTGCACTACTCCATCGAGGTGAGTCTAACCATCGAACTAAACTATCGAAGTGAGCAAAACCATCGACTTAAACCATTGAGGTGAGGCTTAAACCATCAACCTAAACCATTGAAGTGAGTTAAACACTCAACCCAAACCATCGATGTGAGTCAAACCATTGACTTAAACATCGAGGTGAGACTTAAACCATCGACTCACACTAATCGCACTCACTTCCACGTTTCTTTTCTTCATTATGAGGGAAATGAACCATTAAACTACTAGTTTTCTTCTGTCGGTGTTTCAGTGACATAAAATTAACGTTAACAATCCGCTGAGTCCAATTATCAAAGTAAAAACACATAAAACCATTGAGTGTAAGTGATTTGTCCAAAGTCTATCCAGGTGCAGCTCACGTTCTTTCTGTTTGGTGCATCCTGTAATGTTTCGCTCTTTTTGAATAGTTTTTATTTTGTGGACATCTCCAAAACAATAACTGCAATATCATACACTCTGGCCTCTGCGCCACAGCTGCCCTCGGGCAGACTGACAGAAATGCCTGCCTCTGATCACCTGTAGTGCCTCTGATCACGTGTCAAACGTGTGAAGTGTTTTCTAATGTCTCACGTCACATCTGCAGCTGTTCGAGGGGATGAAGGCGTTCAGAGGAGCCGACAACCACATCCGACTCTTCAGGCCCATGTTGAACATGCAGCGGATGCACCGCAGCGCCGAGCGCAGCTGTTTACCGGTGAGTTTAACCAAACCCACCACAACCTGCACCAAACCTGCACCAGACCCACCAAACCTGCACCAGACCCACCACAACCTGCACCAAACCAGACCCACCAAACCTGCACCAAACCCACCAAACCTGCACCAAACCCACCAAACCTGCACCAAACCATCACAACCTGCACCAAACCTGCACCAGACCCACCAAACCTGCACCAAACCATCACAACCTGCACCAGACCCACCAAACCTGCACCAGACCCACCAAACCCACCACAACCTGCACCAAACCTGCACCAGACCCACCAAACCTGCACCAGACCCACTACAACCTGCACCAGACCCACTACAACCTGCACCAAACCCACCACAACCTGCACCAAACCAGAGCCACCAAACCTGCACCAAACCCACTACAACCTGCACCAAACCCACTACAACCTGCACCAAACCCACCACAACCTGCACCAAACCAGACCCACCAAACCTGCACCAAACCCACCACAACCTGCACCAGACCCACCAAACCTGCACCAGACCCACCAAAC
>CM033631.1:1596326-1641326 GCA_019453435.1 Rhinogobius similis | reverse complement strand
AGAAGCACTTTTCACCAGTCTCTGAGCCCAGAGCGCTAAAGCTAACAAACATTAGCATGCTAACGTGCACTTCCTGCTTCTCGTGGAATAAAACGCTCCATAAACCGATGCAGAGAAAGTGCTGTGTCTCAAAACTGACCCAAACTGACTTCATAACATGAAACGCATCAGGAACATGGACTGGTTCTGATTTTTCCCGTTTAACAACCGTAAAAATCATGTACAGCTCCTTTAAACCGATTCAGAGTTGACTTTTTCTGATCTCACAGTGGAGTCGCATCATTGTTGATATTGTTTTGTTCCTGTTTGTTCCAGTTGTTCGATAAGTCGGAGCTGCTGCAGTGCATTCAGAAGTTGGTGGAGCTGGACCAGGACTGGGTTCCTTTCTCTCAGAACGCCAGCCTCTACATCAGACCCACCTTCATCGGGACCGAGGTCAGACACCGCTCGCTCCTCTTTCTTTTCAGAGACAGAAATGTGCTACAGCTGACTGTGTAGTGTGTAAAGAGCACCCGAGTGCGACGGTACAACCTTAAAGGGCCTCTGACAGGTTTAAAGGGCCTATGACAGGTTGAAACACACATTTAACTAAAATGCAGCTAAAATAAATATATTCAAATTTCTACTAAAATCTTTACAAATTTAACCCCAGTTTAGCTGTTTTTTAGGTTTTAAATTTTACTTCTTGGTTGTAAAGTATGACATCACACTAGGAAATTACCATAGCAACCACACTGTACACTGGGCCAAAACTCATCTAATGTCACAGATTTTGTTCATTTGACAAAGAAAAACACACGTGACACCTTTATTTTGTTGAATCAAAGTTTAAAGGGTCAAAAAAGTATTTTATTTTGTGTAAATTTTGCATGACCTTTGTCTCCCCGGTGTGATGTCATCAATTTGTTTACTTCCTGTCATTGTCAACAGATTTTTCAACTTTTCTCCACAAATAGCGACTTGATTGGTGTAAAACTACAATATTTATTTACACAAAGTATTAATACACTGAATAAAGTCAAAACAAGACAATCATAAAAACCTGTCATGCGCCCTTTAAATTGAGAAGTCGGTGTAATCCCTCATTCGTCCAGCAGGGTCAATCGAACAAAAGGCCTCATCTGGAAACAATTTTAAAATCAAGATGTTTGGACTCTTAGAGCGGCACGGTGACCAAATAAACCAAACAAACACTCAGTGAGACTGGTCTGAGCCCCGCCCACAGGGAGGAGTCTACCATTAGAGTCTTCGTTAAAAGAGGTACGGGGCCCCCCAGAGGTACGGGGCCCCCAGAGGTACGGGGCCCCCAGAGGTACATGAGTATTTACCCGGGGCCACTTGGAATGCTTTCATTCCAATTCCATTCCAATCATTTGATAAAAGATTTACCAAATTGTGTTTTAAAAGTTGTTTTAATGAAATAATTCACCTGGTCGTGTAGTAAACAGTCTTTAAATAGTAATTGCATTAAATTTTTATTCCGTTTATGAGGCTCTCAGGGTCCTACAGGAGGTCGAGGCACAAACCGTGAATGAGCTGTAAAAACACAAATGTTCAGAAATCTCACTTTTTTCTTCTTTATCAGATCTTTTTGTACCTTTTTTATGATAATATACTGAGCGTTCAAACCCCAGTGTCGTTAATATGTTGTAGAACAGATGGTGTTTCATCTGCAGTGCTCCCTCCGCTCTCTGAGTCCCATCGATGCATTGATTCATATTGATGGTTTAGACTGTATTGATCACGTTTGTGCTGCTCTCTTCCGTCTGAGTGTCTGACTCTGTGGGTCGTTGTGGTTTCTCCTCAGCCGTCCCTGGGCGTCTCTCGCGCCTCCAGAGCCATGATCTTCGTCATCGTGGGCCCCGTCGGTCCGTACTTTGCCACCGGCTCCTTTAACCCGGTGTCGCTGCTCGCAGACCCCGCCTTCGTCCGGGCGTGGAAGGGCGGAGTCGGAGCCTACAAGATGGGAGGGTGAGTCTGCGCTCAGAATGTACAGCCTTTGAAGCAGTGGTTCCCCTAAGCTTTGTCTCACACTCAGAGCACCCATTAACTTTCGTGCAAATAAATGGTTTACGAGTCGAATGCCGTCAATTATTACTTTTATTATTTATTTTAATTAAGTATGATCCAAGATACTCCAAAATATGCAAAATTTACAACTAATGACACTTTTTTATTCAGATAAAAGTACATTTCATCTTCATTTAAAACCTGAGAGCACTTGGTAATTCCTCACGTACCCCTTGGGGCCCCGTACCTCTGGTTGGGAAACACTGCTTTAAAGGACAAATATTGTGCTACAGTGATTTTTTTTTTCTTCATTCACACTAGTTTAATGAACCTTGCTTTGTCAGAAACACCTCCTTCAGAATCTCATCGATGAGTGACGCTTTTCAGGGTTGATGCAGGTTTCAGCAAAACACATTTAATCCTTTATAATGACAAGATTACTTGTATAATTTCAAGATGTTTAATTCCATAATCAACTTCAAAACAAGACATTTACACTTTTTATTACGTCAAAACTACTGACTTTAAGCGTTCCATCAAGAGCAAAATGAACAGAATATAATCAACTACATTATAATATTCAAAAAGCTCATTTACTCTGGAGAGTCCACGGATATTACACACTTTACCACTAATTATACTTTTTGTGAAGCTCAAATACGAATTTTCAGGCTAGAAAACAATACAAACCTTCTTCTATAATAATAATAATAATAATAAAGCAAACGGACATGTCTGTCCTAGAAATAGATTTTTTTTTTTTTGTAAAGACATAAAATAAACCAAATCCCCAGTGTTTTGTGAGTTGCTGGTTTGTTTCATACCAAGTGTAAGTTCAGTTCAGGACGCGCTGATCCTGCAGGAACTCAAAGTGTGCGGTGACACCTGGAGCTCCGCGGGGTCCCTGGGGTCCCAGTTCAGTTCAACGACAGAAAGAGCGACATACTTTGGGCCTCAGTGTTTATCGTGTGAACATTTTCTTTGCACTTTGGAGAGATCAGTTATTTCTGTTAGACATTAACGTTTGAGCTGTAGAGGGTGGAATAAGTCCTGATTTTGACAATTTAAAGACTCCAACCAGTGCTTTAATGTTTAACTCTGCTTTTTGTTTGTTGTAATTCATGTTTTTGACAATAATTTATGTTTAAAAAAGAAAAAAGTGGTTAATCTGGCATTAGTTTCATAATAATATCACAATGAATGATAATATTGAAAGTACAGTATGTATACGACTTACTTTATCGACTAATTGAACTAAACAGACTCTGAATCATGTGACAAAAGACCTTTTACAACAAAAACAGTGACATTAATACATCAAAATCTTCATAAAGATTAATGCAATTTTTTGTCAATAATACACTTTATTCAAAAAAATTGGGCGAAATTTGAATTTTTAGGACAATTTTCAGTCAGATCTAGTTATAACTAAATAATAAATTCAAAATCCACTCTGTAGATTTTTATAACTAATGTGTTACAAAATGAACCATGAAATCTGTCAATTTTCCAGATAGAAATGTCCCAAATATGTGACATTTCTGTCGTTTTTACATAAAATGTGCCTTATTTCTGCATGAAAACATGACATGATGATGTTGGTTTCTATAAAGAGTCGCTAACGTTACTCATTACACTTTCTACGGCTCAAATATTATTTTATTAGAGAGAAACGACTATGATCTCTCCAAAGAAAATGCCAGAAAATGTTCACGCGATAAATACTGAGGCCCATTATTTACTTGTCATAACTGAACGATAAAAGGATGTAACAGCGACAGGTCCAGGGTAACGGGACGTGTTTGAGGCCGAGCGTGAACCCAGTGGAACCACACGCCGTACGCATCAGGTCTGTGCGTCTGGAGCCACAGCAGGTGTAGGAGCCATGTACGGGTTTAAACCAGGGCTGTCCAAACTTTTCCATCGAGGGCCACAAATTGAAATATGGACCAAGCGGAGGGCCACAAATCAATCGTGAAACGTTCAAAAAAGCTGCATTTATCTGATGTTTTAAAGCACCACCACATCTACATTCAGTCTCAGGTCTGTGCTGCACCAAAATGTTAGTTTTTAAGGTTAGAATTGTAGAAAATCTGAAATGTGCTGTAAATAGTACTTCTCAGAACAGTGTGGGCCAGTTCACCAGGAAGGGCCAAGAAAAATTGGTCTGAGGGCTGCATTTGGCCCCCGGGCCTGAGTTTGGACATGCCTGTTTTTGTGGTTTCTTCTGTGTGTTTGTGAATGGTTGAATGTGCACGACGCTGCGGAGTCTGGGGGGGGGGGGGCGCTGTGGGTGTGGTTAAGTCTATTTGGGCGCTCACCTGTGCTGTGGGCGTGGCTGATGATGGCGGCGGGGGGTGAGCGTGGGGGAGAAACCTTCTGTTGACCGTCCTGTCTCGTCTCGTCTCTATCGTCTGTTCCATCTTGACCAGAAAGGTTTGCTGTGGGAGGTTTGCTTGGCCTGTGTGTCGTCACGAAGTAAGTGCCAGTTTCCTTGTTTTGACGTCCTGGAGCAACAATAAAACGACCGTCATGTGCGATTGTTCTGCGTGACGCGTCCTCAGTGTTTAAACCCCTGCGTCTTAACCTGCCGCGGCGTTTGGATGTAGTTTGGTAGTTTGGTATTCCTGCGCCGCAGTAGGGGGTTTGTCCCAGGTCCAAGGTCTGCTGAGGACACAGCTGCAGCAGAAGGAAACACTTAGAGTCTGTGGGGTTTTATCCTGAGAAACAGAACAAGAATCTGAACCTGGAGGAATGTTCTCGTGGAGCTTCATGAGGTTTTACAGATGGGAAAACGTGCAAAGTCACTGGATTTTAGTTGTAGGACTGCAATTATTTCAGTATTTGATTATTTCTGTTCATTTAGACTTTTTGAATATGTTTTAACCAAATAAAAGTTGAAATATGGGACTGAAACACATTGAGAAAGAAGCAAAGAGAATATTTATGACATTCTTTTTCGCCACTGTCCATTATAAAAGGTCTTTTGTGGTTTTGAGTCTGGCCTCTCCTGGGACGTTGGGTTGGTGCTGGCGTTGGTCCGTGTGTCCATCTGGGTTGTTTGGGGGATTGCTGGCGGGCTTGGGTGGTGTTGCCGGGTCTGGTTTCGGGGTGCCGAGGGAGTGGCTGGCTGGTGCTTAGGGGTGTGGTCTGGATGGCCATCTGGATCCGGGGTTCTCTGGGGGTTTGTATGGTGGACGGAGGCGCCTGGAGGGGGGCGACGTTATCTAGGTGCACCTTTAGTTATTACTGTTACTGTTGTTGTTGTGGGATGATTGTAAATGATCTGAACCTGGACCCTCTCCCAATGTTTTAGATTGTTTTAATGCATCATTTCTTAGTTAGGGCTGAATACCTACACTTAGGCTTGCAGGACAATGTCCTCCTTCTTTTAATGCTTTTAGACACTATTATAGCTTACACATTATACACAATATAGGGCAGCATAGGATATGAAAGAAAATGTTCGGAGAGGGGGGAGAAAAATGTTTAAACCATCATCAACAATAATAATGTTTAAATCATCTGTGCAATTGGTGTGGATTTGAAGTGGGGCGACAGCGGTGATGGTGATGGACGGGAGGTGTGTCTGGGTGCTCGTTGTCCCTCTCTGGGTGCGGCGGCTGTCCCTGTGGGGTCCTCTGGAGGATTCCTGGGTGCTGGTGGTGGTCCGGTTTGCACTCTGGGTCTGGCCGGTTCATTCCTTTGTGGCACCTGGGGCGGGTCCTGGGGGTTTTCCGCTCGGGTACGCTGGCTGCCTGATCAAATCCAGTGCATGGATGGGGGGTGGGCAGACGCCAGTGTGGGCTTGGCCTCCTTTGCAGAGGTGTAAACAATAATAAAAAAATAAAAAAAATAAAATAAAAATGAAAAAAGTTGTGATGGTGATGCGGAGGGGGCACTGGTGCAGACGGGGGAGGGGGGTCACGGAAGGAGGGTTTGGGGGGGAGTGAGGGTGTGTGCCCTGTCTAGGCTACCCCACTTTGGTGGGACACAGCCCAGGTATATAGATAGATAGATAAAAAAACACACTGGAAAAATGTAGCTCAAAGTCCACAGCGCGGAGCATTCACTGATGCAGAGACGAGGCTCCAGAGAATCCAGAACCTGCTGCAGACTTTAGAGCTGAGCCTCTAACTCACATTCTTCATTAAAGCTTGAAAAGTGCTAAAATTCTAAAGATGTGGAAATCTGTATTCTGTAAAAGGAGGCGATCCAAGTGAAGTAAACAAGGGCCTTTTTACTAATTCTGCGTCGCAGCCGTAAACCTTGAAAAGCTGGTCAGCGTCCAACTGAAAGAACTAGATTTGATCAAACTTTCAGTCTGATTTTAGAAAGAATCACACGATCACAGCTGCTCTCAAGGTTCTAAATCATTTCCTGTGTTTCCAGTGTTGATACATCACTTTGGACACTTTTGATCCTCAGCTGTTGGTTAAACTCTAAAGCCGAGTGTCCACTGCACAGTTTTTGCCGTCTACGACATAAGATTTCTGATTGTGGGAAGAATCTTGAATTGTGGCTCAAAATCAAGTAAAAAAGACTAAACTTGGAGCCGTCGTACGACCAAAGACGAGCTACGGTTTATATCAAACGTGATGTTTTGGAATCTTGGTCTCAGAGAGTCTCCGTCGCTGCGTCTGCCATCGATCTTTGTGCTTTTGTTTACCATTTTTGAAAAAATGCTCCACCGTGAGGCTCTTCTGCATTTAGTAACTTTTACAAACACGAAAACACTGCTAGCATGACATGCTAGCATGTCGTGCTAGCCTCCGCTAACAGGTGCAACTGCGATGACTTTATTACATGGATCCTGAGCCTGATATTCACTCAAACTTTGGTCGTAACTACTTGATCGTTTGAACAATCGCACAGAGCGAATTCATTCTGTCTCATGACTTTTAGTTCATCACGTGTTGTGGCGTGACATAAATCTATTTAGACGGAAAGAATTGTGCAGTGGGCACCGGGCTTAAACCGCCATGACATCTCTGATTATTGGTTAAGTTGGCAGGAGCTTCGTCTTCTGTCCTCAGGGCTCCATTTTAGGTCCCATTTTATTCTCCTTTTGTATTAATAATCTTTGCAAATACAAGATCTGGATCTCAATGTGTTCTCACCTGTTAAATAAAGGTGACGTCCTGGTGTAACGCCCCGCTGTGTCGCCCCCTGGTGTAATGCCCTGGTGTAACGCCCTGCTGTGTCGCCCCCTGGTGTAACGCCCTGCTGTGTCGCCCCCTGGTGTAATGCCCTGGTGTAACGCCCTGCTGTGTCGCCCCCTGGTGTAACGCCCTGGTGTAACGCCCTGCTGTGTCGCCCCCTGGTGTTTGTGCAGGAACTACGGGCCGACGATCGCGGTGCAGAACGAGGCGGTGAAGCGCGGCTGTCAGCAGGTGCTCTGGCTCTACGGAGATCAGGAGGAGATCACCGAAGTGGGCACCATGAACCTGTTCATCTACTGGACCAACCACCGAGGAGGTCAGGGGTCAGACCAACCACCGAGGGGGTCAGGGGTCAGACCAACCACCGAGGAGGTCAGGGGTCAGACCAACCACCGAGGAGGTCAGGGGTCAGACCAACCACCGAGGAGGTCAGGGGTCAGACCAACCACTGAGGGGGTCAGGGGTCAGACCAACCACCGAGGAGGTCAGGGGTCAGACCAACCACTGAGGGGGTCAGGGGTCAGACCAACCACCGAGGAGGTCAGGGGTCAGACCAACCACTGAGGAGGTCAGGGGTCAGACCAACCACCGAGGAAGTCAGGGGTCAGACCAACAACCGAGGGCGTCAGGGGTCAGACCAACCATCGAGGAGGTCAGGGGTCAGACCAACCACCGAGGAGGTCAGGGGTCAGACCAACCACCGAGGAGGTCAGGGGTCAGACCAACCACCGAGGAGGTCAGGGGTCAGACCAACCACCGAGGGGGTCAGGGGTCAGACCAACCACCGAGGGGGTCAGGGGTCAGACCAACCACCGAGGGGGTCAGGGGTCAGACCAACCACCGAGGGGGTCAGGGGTCAGACCAACCACCGAGGAGGTCAGGGGTCAGACCAACCACCGAGGAGGTCAGGGTTCAGACCAACCACCGAGGGGGTCAGGGGTCAGACCAACCACCGAGGGGGTCAGGGGTCAGACCAACCACCGAGGGGGTCAGGGGTCAGACCAACCACCGAGGGGGTCAGGGGTCAGACCAACCACCGAGGAGGTCAGGGGTCAGACCAACCACCGAGGAGGTCAGGGGTCAGACCAACCACCGAGGAGGTCAGGGGTCAGACCATAGACCGTACATATCAGTGGACCGCGTTAGCATGCTAGCCGCCGCGTTCCAAATAGGAAGCAGCTCTGGAGGCTCCTGGCTCCATGAAGCCGAGCTCCATTCACTTCCTGTGACACTGGAGCCCTTTACTCTGTAACTGTTTCTGTCAAACTCACATCTGGAACTAAAACGTCTGACACTCCACATGATCCTGGTGTTTTTTTTTCGTTGGTTCTTCATAAATCAAGTTATTAACAATAATAACTGACCAATCAGGTGCTTCCTTTTCCAGAGGTCAGTTTTCGCTCGCGTTAACAGGTTTGATTGACAGCTAGCGCCGCACGTTGCCGCCGTCTCCTCCCACCGAGGGGCGGAAACGGTTAACAACCGCGCTCCTGATTGGTCCGTGTGGTTGCCACGATACGCACTTGGATTTAAATATGGAGTCTGGCTCCACTTTAGGCGCCATAACTGCTAGCTCCACTTTAGCCGCTATAACTGCTAGCCATGATGGGCTTCATTTGGCTTGGGTGACGTCACAATCCCACAGTCCACTGATATATGTACGATATATGGGTCAGACCAAGAGCAGAGGAGGTCAGGGGGTCCTGCGTCCTGTTTAGTCCTGTTTTAGTCCCCGTTTTAGTCCTGCTTTAGTCCTTGTTTAGTCCCTGCTTTAGTCCTGTGTTTAGTCCTGTTTTAGTCCTGCTTTAGTCCTGGTTTAGTCCTGCTTTAGTCCTGGTTTAGTCCTGCTTTAGTCCTGGTTTAGTCCTGGTTTAGTCCTGGTTTAGTCCTGGTTTAGTCCTGGTTTAGTCCTGGTTTAGTCCTGCTTTAGTCCTGGTTTAGTCCTGCTTTAGTCCTGGTTTAGTCCTGCTTTAGTCCTGCTTTAGTCCCTGGTTTAGTCCTGCTTTAGTCCTGCTTTAGTCCTGGTTCTTGACGTGCTGTTCTTGTGTTGAACAGAGAAGGAGCTGGTGACTCCGTCTCTGGAGGACGGACTCATTCTTCCTGGAGTCACTCGACAGTCTCTGCTGGACTTGGCCCGGGCCTGGGTAAGACCTTAGTCCTGGGTAAGACCTTAGTCCTGGGTAAGACTTTAGTCCTGGTTTAGTCCTGGGTTAGACCTTAGTCCTGGGTAAGACCTTAGTCCTGGGTTAGACCTTAGTCCTGGGTAAGACCTTAGTCCTGGGTTAGACCTTAGTCCTGGGTAAGACCTTAGTCCTGGGTAAGACCTTAGTCCTGGTTTAATCCTGGGTTAGACCTTAGTCCTGGGACAGGCTGGTGCTGCCCTCTGCTGGAAAAATAGTTTATTTTGAAACTCAGAATAAAAATGTATCAGAATAATCCAGGAAACTTTTTTTTAATTTATAATTTATTTATAATTTATTTATAATAGTTCCTATAACCTGTGGTTCCTCAGGGGGACCTCTGTGGTTCCTCAGGGGGACCTCTGTGGTTCTTCAGGGGGACCTCTGTGGTTCTATAACCTGTGGTTCCTCAGGGTGACCTCTGTGGTTCCTCAGGGGGACCTCTGTGGTTCTATAACCTGTGGTTCCTCAGGGGGACCTCTGTGGTTCCTCAGGGGGACCTCTGTGGTTCCTCAGGGGGACCTCTGTGGTTCCTCAGGGGGACCTCTGTGGTTCCTCAGGGGGACCTCTGTAGTTCCTCAGGGTGACCTCTGTAGTTCCATAACCTGTAGTTCCTCAGGGGGACCTCTGTAGTTCTATAACCTGTGGTTCCTCAGGGTGACCTCTGTAGTTCCTCAGGGGGACCTCTGTAGTTCTATAACCTGTGGTTCCTCAGGGGGACCTCTGTGGTTCTTCAGGGGGACCTCTGTAGTTCTATAACCTGTGGTTCCTCAGGGGGACCTCTGTGGTTCCTCAGGGGGACCTCTGTAGTTCCTCAGGGTGACCTCTGTAGTTCCATAACCTGTGGTTCCTCAGGGGGAGTTCTCGGTGGCTGAGCGCTCGGTGCACATGCAGGAGTTGATGGAGGCTCTGGACGACGGTCGAGTTCTGGAGGTCTTTGGAGCCGGGACGGCGTGTGTCGTGTGCCCCGTGGGCAGCCTCCTGTACAAGGGCCAGGTAACTGCTCCAGAGGCTCCTCCCACTGTGTCAGAGACCCCTCCCACTGTGTCAGAGGCCCCTCCCACTGTGTCAGAGACCCCTCCCACTGTGTCAGAGGCCCCTCCCACCGTGTCAGACGCCCCTCCCTGTGTGTGTCAGGTGCCCTCCCTGTGTGTGTCAGGTGCCCTCCCTGTGTGTCAGGTGTGTCAGGTGCCCTCCCTGTGTGTCAGGTGCCCTCCCTGTGCGTCAGGTGCCCTCCCTCTGTGTCAGGTGCCCTCCCTGTGTGTCAGGTGCCCTCCCTGTGTGTCAGGTGCCCTCCCTGTGTGTGTCAGGTGCCCTCCCTGTGTGTGTCAGGTGCCCTCCCTGTGTGTGTCAGGTGCCCTCCCTGTGTGTCAGGTGCCCTCCCTGTGTGTGTCAGGTGCCCTCCCTGTGTGTCAGGTGCCCTCCCTGTGTGTGTCGGGTGCCCTCCCTGTGTGTGTCAGGTGCCCTCCCTGTGTGTGTCAGGTGCCCTCCCTGTGTGTGTCAGGTGCCCTCCCTGTGTGTGTCAGGTGCCCTCTCTGTGTGTGTCAGGTGCCCTCCCTGTGTGTGTCAGGTGCCCTCTCTGTGTGTGTCAGGTGCCCTCCCTGTGTGTGTCAGGTGCCCTCTCTGTGTGTGTCAGGTGCCCTCCCTGTGTGTGTCAGGTGCCCTCTCTGTGTGTGTCAGGTGCCCTCCCTGTGTCAGGTGCGTCCCTGACGTCTCTGTGTTTCAGACTCATCAGATTCCGACGATGAAGAACGGTCCAGATTTGGCGAAGCGTTTTTACAAAGAGCTCACGGACATCCAGGTGAGCCCCGCCCCGTCCTGCAGGGGGCGCCCCCTGAACCACTCTGTCATCTTTAATGGCACATTTTCACTCTGTCAAAAAATAATAAATACACTTTTTATTTAATTCATTCATCTTTTTGGACAAACTAATGACTAAAAATAGAAATCGAATTAAAATTTGGCTAAAATACACATTTATTTAACACATTATTTACACATGAAAACATTGTGTCGGCGTCAAAGAAACCCAGAGGAAAAGAACTGTGTTTACGTTAAATGTTTAGACATCTGCGCTTTTACCGTGGATACTTTCTACTTTTACTTCACTACATTTGAGACTTTTTACTCCTCAACAAAAGTGAAAGTACTTTTCATTTTTAGCTCGTTAGAGTTCAAGCTCAACAAGAAACAAAAGTATACACCGAAAATGATCTACAAAAAAGAAATCAATTCAAATTCATCTTTGTTTACCAAAATTAAGCTCAATTTAAGACGTAAAACATCATAATCTGCATGAAATACTTTTACGTTTTTATCTTAAAGTTCTTAAAGTTTTGGACAGATACTTCGACACTCATTTAACTAAAGTACGGCTAAAATAAATATATTTAAAGTTTTGCTTAAAAATATATACATTTTATCACAATTTAGGCATTTTTTTAGTTTTGTAAAATCACTTTAAACGATGACATCAGGAAATGACTCGGCGCTCTGGGCTAAAACTCGGCTAATGTCACAGATTTTTAAAATTTGACAAAAGAAAACACACACAAACGCCTTTATTTTGTTGAATTCATGTTTTAAGTGTCAAAAAAAGTTGTTTATTTTGGTAAATTGTGCCAAACCTTTGGATGGGAGGAGTCAGCTCAGTGTGATGTCATCAGTTGTTTACTTCCTGTTGCAGATTTTTCAACTTTTCTCCAAAAACTACGACTCGATTGGTGTAAAACTAGATTTTTTTGGTCAAATAAAATCAAAATGAGAAAATCGTTCAAACCTGTCACACGGACTTTAAGTAGATTTTTTACTGTGATACTTTTACTTTCTGTTTTGGTGTTATTTGTTTAGACGTGAAAAGTGAAAAAGTTAGGGCTAAAGTCGATTTGTGAGACTTTGAATCTTAAAGTGCGTATGACAGGTTTCTATGATTTTCTAATTTTGACTTTATTTAGTGTATTAATATCTGTTGTAAATACAAATTATAGTTTTACACCAATCAGTCACTGTTTGTGCAGAAAAGTTGATAAATCTGTTGAAAAATACAGGAAATAAACAAACTGATGACATCACACTGTGAGACAAGGATATGGAAAATTTACACAATAGAAACTACTTTTTTGACCCTTTAAACATTAATTCAACAAAATAAAGGTGTTCACATTTGTTTTTATTTGACAAATTAAAAAAAAAGTGACATTAGCTGAGTTTTGGCCTAGTGTACAGTGTTGTTGCTATGGTAATTTCCTAGTGTGATGTCATCATTTACTACCAGGAAGTAAAATTAAAAAGCTAAAAATTGCTAAACTGGTGTAAAACGTGTAAAGAATTTTAGCTAATTTTGAAATATGTTTATCTGAACTATATTTTGGTTGAATGAGTCGCCCGACCTGTCATGGGCCCTTTAAAGGACAAATATTTAGCAGAATTGACTTTTCTCTCTTTTAAATCCTGTTCTAACAATGTTCTTCATCAAAAACACACTGGAGTTACATTCAGTTTCATTCACTCTGTTTTGAGGAATGTTTATTAGAAAATCCTCGCCCTCCGAGCGTCAAACACACTTCCTGCTGAACTTCCGGGATTTTCGGACGTGTTTTTGGATCATCTGAATGTTTTGCTGTTTTAAGTCCTTAAAGTAAAATATTCTGATTTGTTCATATTGTTATTAGCCTTTAAACACGCTTTAAATTTGCTGTTGTTTTGAAACAAGAACATTTTTTTTCTTATTCATTAAATCAGTGTTTCCCAACCAGGGGTACGGGGACCCCAAGGGGTACATGAGGAATCACCAGGGGCCACTTGGAATGGTTTCAGGTTTTAAAAGAAGATGAAATGTACTTTTATCTGAATTTTAAAAAGTGTCATTAATTGTAAATTTTGCGTATTTTTGATAGTTTTGGTCTATAAATATTATAATTAAAACAAAACTATGATAATGATTGAATATATTTGAATAAACCCATTTATTTGCCCGAAACTCAAGTGAAGGAGTGCTCTGTGTGAAACTAACCTTAGGACTCGGGACAAAAAGGTTGGGATCCACTGCATTAAATGTTTTATCAGCCTGAACGGAATGACACTGAGTGCATCCAGCAGATGGCGCCCGCGCTGTATACAATCTAGAGAAGTTAGCACTGAAAAGACGTCATTGTGTGGATTTGCTGCAGCAGTTATCAAGTTTAGAGGCAGAAATGATCAGAACGAGTTTAGATCAGTCATTCCCAACCGAAGATCCTGAGGGCCCCCCAGGAATTCTTAGAAAAGAGATCTTAAATGAGGGAATTGAATTTTAATTGCTTATATAAAGTATGTTATAATCATTATTGTCATGTTAACTTCTTTATTAATCAGAAAACAATCATATTTTTCTGATCACTAAGGATCACTAACCACGTAAACGGGTAAAATACGGGTCGCTGGGAGGAAGAGGTTGGGAATCACTGGTTTAGATGATTTAAGGACTTAAAACTGCAGACGATTCTCAGATAAATGACGTGTGAAGTCTGAAAATACGTCAGAAAATCCCGGAAGTTCAGCAGGAAGTGTGTTTGACGCTCGGAGGGCGAGGATTTTCTATTAAACATTCCTCAAAACGGCGTGAATGAAACTGTGACTCCAGTGTGTTTTTGATGAAGAACTTTGTTAGAACAGGATTAAAGAGAGAAAAAGTGTGCATTAAAGGCTAAAAACAAAGCAAAAAATGCATAATCTACGGAAGCGTAGAACTGTCAGTGTTGTTTTTTTTTTGGGGGATAGTTATTCTGACTTTTTTTGGGGGGGGATAGTTATTCTGACTTTTTTTTTTTGGATAGTTATTATGAATTTTTTTTTTAGATAGTTATTATGAATTTTTGGGGGGGGGTTAGTTATTCTGACTTTTTTTTTTTGGATAGTTATTCTGACTTTTTTTTTTCGATAGTTATTCTGACATTTTTTGGGATAGTTATTCTGACTTTTTTTGGATAGTTATTCTGACTTTTTGGGATAGTTATTCTGACTTTTTTTTTGGATAGTTATTCTGACTTTTTTTTTTGGGATAGTTATTCTGACTTTTTTTTGGGATAGTTATTCTGACTTTTTTTTGGGATAGTTATTCTGACTTTTCTTTTTTGGATAGTTATTCTGACTTTTTTTTTTGGGATAGTTATTCTGACTTTTTTTTTGGATAGTTATTCTGACTTTTTTTTGGGATAGTTATTCTGACTTTTTTGGGATAGTTATTCTGACTTTTTTTTGGGATAGTTATTCTGACTTTTTTTTGGGATAGTTATTCTGATTTTTTTTTTTTGGATAGTTATTCTGATTTTTTTTTTTGGATAGTTATTCTGACTTTTTTTTTTGGATAGTTATTCTGACTTTTTTTTTTGGATAGTTATTCTGACTTTTTTTTTTGGATAGTTATTCTTGTCCTTTAAAGTCTAAATATGGACACACAGATGACTCCGCCCCTCTCTCTCCTCAGTACGGCCGGAAAGCGAGCGACTGGGCCCCGCTGGTCGTGTGAGTCTCCAACACGAGCCGGACTTTTGCACAGACTCTTTCTCCTGTGGACTCTTCATCCTCCTCTCCTCCCAGAATCCTCCTCTCCTCCCAGAATCCTCCTCTCCTCCCAGAATCCTCCTCTCCTCCCAGAATCCTCCTCTTCTCCCAGAATCCTCCTCTTCTTCTTCTCCTCCGCCGCCGCCGCACAAGAACACACTCCAGAAGCAATACGTTTGTTGTTTTTTGACCCGTTTAAGCCTCCGTAGAACTCTTTCCCGCCGTTGCTTTGTCCAGAATGTTCCGGATTCATTTCGACGGTTAACGATTCCGTCTGTGGAGTTTCCCGACGACAGAAGTGTGTGAACCGTGTCTTTAAACGTTGGGTTGAGGTTTAATTCTCAGACAGATGTGGAATGTTTGTGAAATGAATCTAAAAGTGCAGAAATCTCACTTTGTCACCTTCGACTGAAAGATTACACCAGCACTTTCTTTCATTTTTATCAATGAATTACTTTCTTTTTCTAGCGTTTTTCACTTTAAACGATTAACTTTATATTAAGTTTTTGCATATTTTCCAGACGACATTCTCGATATTATCTACAGCTTCAACGTCACACTAAAAATGAAAAAATATCGACACAAATAATTGCGTTTTCTTTATTGAAGTGAAACTCTGCAGGTGAAACAGGAAAAAAATGAAAATTAACGATTTCAATTATGAACGTCTGTAGTTTATTCACATAAATGTAAGAAGAAAATGTTTTGATGTAGAAATAAGACATTTTATGTAAAAACAACCAAAATGTCATGTATTTGGGACATTTACATCTGAAAAATGGACAGAACCAGGTTTAAATTTCTTGGTTCATTTTGTCAAATATTAGTTATAAAAATGTACAGTATTTAGTTTTTGAGTAAACTAGATCTGAAAATGTCCTATAAATTCAAATTTCGCCTCAGTTTTTTCAGAATCCGATCTTAAATCCTTGTTTGGTCTAAATGTGTTGAGTCCAGATTGTACAGTTTGTGTGGATCTACTTTAGGCTGATCTTTATGTCTCGAGGGACAAAAATGTATTTGAAGAAAACGACCAGTGGAGTCCTGCGACAAGTTGGCCACTGTCCAGGGTGTACCCCGCCTAAGGCCCAAAGTCACTGGGACAGGCTCCAGTCACCCGCGACCCCTAACGGGAATAAGTGGAAGAAAATGAATGAATGAATGAATGACCAGTGGAGTTTGTCACTTTTAGTCACGTTTTTTTGTCCCTTTTAGTTGCGTTTCTGTTGTTTTCAGTTGCGTTTTGTCGCTTGGAGTCATGTTCTTGTTGCGTTTAGTCACTTTTTTTGTTGTTCTTAGTTGCGTTTTTGTCATTTTTAGTCGTGTTGTTGTCGTTTTTAGTCAAATCCTTGTGTCGTGTCAGAATCTTCTTGTCCAGTTTGTGCAGGATCTACTTTAAGGCTGATCTTTCTGTGGGAGAAAAATGCATTTGGAGGTAGTAGTTGCACTTTTGTCGCTTTTTGTCACATTTTTATTACATTTTTGCTGCTTTTAGTCACTTTTTTTGTCCCTTTTAGTTGAGTTTCTCTTGTTTTCTGTTGCGTTTTGTCGCTTGGAGTCAGGTTTTTGTTGCGTTTAGTCACTTTTTTGTTGTTCTTAGTTGCATTTTTAGTCGTGTTGTTGTCGTTTTTTGTCAAATCCTTGTGTCGTGTCAGAATCTTGTTTTACGGTTTGTGCAGGAGCTGCTTTTAGACTGATCTTTGTCTCTGTGGGAGAAAAATGAAGACGTAGTTGCACTTTTGTCGCTTTTTGTCGCATTTTTATTACGTTTTTGTTGCGTTTAGTCACTTTTTTGCTGTTCTTAGTTGCATTTTTGTCACTTTTGGTCACATTTTTGTCAAATCCTTGCGTCGTCGTGTCAGAATCTGGTTGAGTCCAGCAGGAAACAGTTGTAGATTACTTTAGGCTCATCTTTATGTCTCGAGGGAGAAACATGCCTTTGGACAAAACAGTGTCGCAGAATATTGAGAGTTTTGATCGTTTTCTGGAGTAAAAACACCAACAAAAAGAGCTTTTATAACAAATACCGCGGCGTTAGAACGAAGTCTGCGCAACTAACTGTAAAAGCATCGATACAGAAACAAAGAGCAATAACACTAAGATGTTTTTTCAATTAAAACGTTTGAAAAGAGGCAGATTTTAGTTGTTTTCAGTCTAAATCAGCCTCAGTTCTATCTCTGTTAAGTTTCATTTTGACTAAAACATTAAGACATGGACCTGTTTGTTTTAATTATTCAGGTCACAATATAATCTAAGAGTTTGAAAATAATAATCCTGACCATTTTAGATGCAAAATTCTGTCTGTTTTTTATTTTGTCGTTCATATTTCAGCCTTTATTTGGTTAAAAATGCATTTAAAAAGTCTCAGATGTTGAATAGAAATCATAAACACTAAAATAATCGTCAGTTGCCGCTCAGCGTTGGATGAATTATTGTTTTATTGGGATTTTATGGAAAGCACAAAGGGAAACGCAAGAAGTGAGTTTGATTCTTCTGCCTTTTGACAAACAAATAAACGCTATTTGCTCATCGTTTTCTCAAGAGCTGCAGCTATTCATCAAAATAAGTTGTGTTTCTTTGAAGTTAATGTTGTCTGGACTAAACGGACTCTAAACACACACGAAAACAACTTTTTATAACAAAGAAAGTGCTATTATTAAATCAAAATGTCAAAAAAGAATGAATGATTTAGGATTTTTCATCAATATTCCACTTCATTCATAAATATTCTCATAATTCAACCTTTTATTTGGTCAAAAATGTGTTTAAAAAGTCTCTGTCCGACGTCCAACACTAAAACAACGGTTCGTCGCGGAGCCGTACTTTATTGCGGAACATTTTGGACAAAGCAACTGCGTCTCCATGGAAACGAGGACAGAAGGTATCGCCAGGAAAGTCTGAACGGAAGAACTGAAGCCGCGTCTTTTGTCTGAGCCGTGAGTGTCGAGAGCGCCCCCTCTGGTCACAGAGCGGTACCGCCCCCTCTGGTCACAGAGCGGTACCGCCCCCTCTGGTCACAGAGCGGTACTGCGTGACGCTCCTCCCCCGTCGCTTCCATCGTTTTAGCTCCGTTTTTCGCTGATTCGTTGTTTTGGAACTGATTTATCGCTTTGTAATGAAAGAAAATGTAATATAAGAAGCTAAAGTGATTGAACTGAGTGACATTTATGCTGTTTTGAGCATTTTATCAGCGTTTTAAAGTATAATTACCAATGGAACAAGCATAAAATATCTTGTTTGACCTAAAATAAGAAACAGAAATTACAAAAAAAATGCTACTGCGCTGCAAAAAAGAGCAATACTTAGTCGTCGTGACGTCAAATATTAGTTTAAGAAAGTCAAAATCAGCTCAAATTATGATAAATAGGACTTAAATCAATCACTTTTTGCGCTGGAAAAAATACAACGTTAAATAAGGTATTCTTAAAAAGTTTTGTTCTTTTACAAAACGTGAACCGACTGCAAAACGAAACGCACAAAAACTCACCTGGTCGTCTCCGAATCGTTCTTCTCGCAGCCGTTTAAATCGTTTTTAATCATTTTTCTGACGTCAGACGCGATCTCCAGAACAACGGATCGATCGATGGTTTTCCCGGACCGTTTGTCGGGTTCGAGTCTCGTTCTGAGTCTTTTCGGCGTCGATAAACTGTCCGAATCTCACCCGTTTTGTCTCGATTTCACAGCGAAAAGATACTTCGTCCTTTTTCGTCGCCGAGTCTGGAGGTCGAGACGATCTTTTCGCGCGTCGTGGCTTTGTTTGTTTTCATTTCGTCGACGATTAGACCTAAATATTCCGTTTTTTTCCGTTTTATTCCACGTTCTGTGCCGTAGCTCGTACTTTCCTGGCTGAGAAAAATGTTTAGAAATGCATTAAATGAGTGAAACATTCTATTCCTTGTCGGTGAAAACCATTGAAATTGGTCAAAACGACTCAAATGGAGATTCTGGAGCCGTTTCAAAGCCACGTTTCTTTTGTCGGCTGTGACTTTGGCGTCCAGACTCGACTTCACGCAGATCTGTAAATGTAAATGAAGTGTATTTCAGCTCACGTCGTGTGGTAGAACTTTAGACTGTTACGTTTGAGAAAAAAAATGTGTTTTTCTTTTTGTCAACACTGGAAAAAGCACTGTTTAATGGAGAATTTGCACCAAAACTTCAACTGCAAAATATATTTATCTTTCAGCACGAGTTAAAGCCACTTGAATTCTGAATCCACACGTTTAGCCCCGAAACAAAGTCCTCGAACGAATTACGCGGCGTTTGTCTTGTTTTCTGACGTGTTTGGAGCCGATCCAGTCCTCGCTTGCGCCCCCTGCTGGAGTTTTTAACACAAACGTAACCATGAACTGAAGGTTTTTTAGACACATTCACGTTACACTACAGGAAATATTTATTAAATGATGTATATTTAACGATGAACCCACGTCAGATCTGAATACAAATGGTTTTTATGTTTTTAAATTATTTTCTTTTCCACTAAAAACGCTAAAAAACTCACAGAATGTTGTCTTTAAACTGTGAAAGTGTGAACGAGGTCAGGAAAGTCTGTTATAACTCCTCCCCTTTGAGCTCAGAACCAATCAGAGCTCGGTTTAAATATGCCCCTCCCCTTTGGGCTCAGAGCCAGTCAGAGCTCGGTTTAAATATGCCCCTCCCCTTTGGGCTCAGAGCCAATCAGAGCTCGGTTTAAATATGCCCCTCCCCTTTGGGCTCAGAGCCAATCAGAGCTCAGTCTAAATGCTCCTCCCCAAACCATTTTCTTTAGATTGAAAATGAAGTCCAAACGTATTGATTTATGAGAGTTTGTAGATCAAACAGCGCCCTCTGCTGGACGGACGAGAACTGAGCCCAAAATGCAGTTTTTGAGCTTAATTCCAGTAAATTGGGTGTTTTGGCTCCAGTGGGTCAGAGTCGGCTTCAGCTCGTGTTTGAATCGTGAAAAGGTTTTATTTGTGTTTTATTTAAATCCTTGTCCTCGTTTGCGGTTTGTGCCGTTTGGTTTGAATGTGACGCGGCAGAAACGACAAAAACACAAAGTTACAGAAAACGTTTGACTCCAAAAAAACCAAAAATGCCGTGGAATGAAATCGGGGGAAAAATATGAAGATTATTTGTATCAGAATTTTAAACTCTGGAGAAAACAGGTTTGAGTCGTTTGTGTTTAAATTTAGTCTCGGGAATTTTACACAAAAACAACAAAGACAAAAATGAAAATAAAATAATAAATAAGATAAATGCATACAATAAATAAGAATCAATTGTAACACTTTTGGACTAAACCAGGACTAAACCAGGTCTAAACTCTGAATTTAAACGGTTGAATTTGAGGCTTGAGAATCCGTGAATTGAGGATTTAAAACTGTTCCTTTTTGAAACTTTAAACTGAGAAAAACAAGCATAAAACGCAAAAATTCAGCGATTTAACAAACAATTTAAACATGTTTTTTCTTTCTTTTCTTTTTTTCAAAATATCTTGAAATGACGAGCCCTGATTGGTCAAACGTCTGGATGAAAAATTGTTTTAAATTCAGATTCCAGTCTGTGGTTTTTTCTCCTGAACGAGTTTAAAATCTGAATCTGGATTTGAAAAACGACCCTGAGGCCCCCGAGGGTCAGTTCAAAGTGTTCAAAGTGCCTCCTGCTGCTGCTTCAGAGAAACCCTGGATTGTTTTAGTCAAACCTTATTTTCCTTTTGTAAAATGTGCTGTTTTTACATTAAAGTCTATTTCTGTTTGACAAACGTGTTATTGCTTTATTTTTGTCTCACTTTATTTAAAACAGAACATTTTCTAATGTTTGATTTGTTAAATTCTGAGCAGAAAACGTCAATAAACGAAACTCTTTTGTTTGTTTCAGCTACAGCTTTATTTATCAAACGTTCAAAAGGCGCTGTATTTATGTCAGTTTACAGTTTATACTTTTAAAGAATCACATTTGAGACGAATCAAAGTGAAAACATCATAAATATTGATCGTGCTTCATTTTTTATTTCAAGTCAAACACCAAAGATCTGGAATAAACAAAACTTCAAAACCCTAAATGTTATGCATCAGTAATAATAAAAAAAAAAAATTCTTGGCTTTTCCCAAAAAACACCGGCCTCACCCGTCCCCCCGGGGCGTGGTGAACAGGGCGGTGCAGCCCTGTCACTCGTCCTTGCGGGGCGTGGTGAACAGGGCGGTGCGGCCCTGTCCCTCGGGGCAGTACAGCACGGCCTCGATTTCGCCGCCGCCGTTGCATTTCTTCTGGAAGTGGATCTCGAGCTGGTCCTGGAGCGTCTCGGCGTCGGCGATGTCCGGGATCCCAGTGAGGAGCACCGTCCTGGGACACAGCCGGGTGCGAGTCTGAGGGGGCAGGGCCAAGGCACGAGGTCAAGAACCAGGAAAATAATATATGTGTGTGTTTGTGTGTTAATATATCATTTTTTAGTTTTTGTATATCTAGTTCTATATATTCGTCGATGTAAACCCTCATTCGTCCAGGTGTTCGTCCAGACGTTTCGACTTTTATCCAAAAGTCATTGTCAATCTGAGAGCTGGTCTGGGAACTCAGGCTTATATGCTACTCTAACGCCTGAATTCCACATCATGCATCTCCGCTCCGCTGTGCCGCAGACCGCCTCCGATTTAGAGCGCAGACCCTCGCCTACTGGATGCAATTTGTCTCCGCCAGTCCGCACAGCGCAGGGCTGCGAAGTCCCGAGGAGCGGGACTCGCGGGATCCGCGAGAACTCGTGATCAGAAAGCGCTCCAAAAGTATCGGACAGAGAAAACAAATGCAGATTCACTGAAAGTTTGTCGTTTGTGCAACTGCAATCGCTTTTTTCACCGTGTCAACACGGCGCATGAATAGAGCATTAATAAAATGACAGCCCAAAACTGTACTTAAGAGATTTACAACCATTTACATGTTTGGGGTGGTATTGATTGTAAACATTTGCCTTTTGGGTAACAAAAAGTTTAATGTACGTCATTAGGGCTGAGTTAAAAGTTTTTGTTTTGGAAACCCAGATGTAGTTCGTGTTCTCGTTCCTGTTTGGTGTGATCTAAACTGCGCGACTTGATCCGGTCGGACTCTGGCGCAGAAGAAAATAGACTTCATCCGCAATTCTGTCGTAGAGCGGCGGAGGGGCGGAGCTGAGGCGCAGACCTGCGCAGCGCATACGCGGGATGTGGAACGGGCTTCATTCATTTCGGTGGCTGCGTAAGTTCTGCGCAGTGCGTGGCGCAGCGCAGCGGAGCGGAGACGCATGATGTGGAATTTACGGGTAAGTAGTGAGAGTCCTGACCCAAGGGAGGAGTCACTGAACGCCTGTCTTTGTTTGGAAAATTGTTTGTCTAGTGTCACCTGAGACTTGATAATTGGTCTGTCTTTGTTAGTTTAATAGTTGGCCCTGCCCAGTTTCACCTGTGGCTAAGGTCTATTATTGTCTTAGGTCTATTGTTCTATTGATGGCTGTTGCTCCCTCCTCACTGCTGATGACCTCATTATCATTTGACTGGTCCATTGATTTGGACCAGGGTGTTAGGAGGCTCATAAATCTGAGCCAAATTAAATCTTAAGCCCCCATTCCTGTTTAGAGAAGGATTCTCTCTTTTGACAAAAATGGCCTCCTTTACTCCTCTTTCAAACCAGTTCTTCTCCCCCTCACTGGACTAGTTCTATAGACCGTCCGCTCACAAAGGAGAGAGCGGCTGGACGGCTCAGTGGTTGAGTCAAAGTGCTCTGAGTGGAGTTAAACACAGGGACCTGGGTTCGAATCCCCAGGAGGGAAATGAGCAACTCCCATCGTCCGGTGGGTCCTTCACGCTGCCGTCTCAAACCTCAGTCAAACACACGCCACGGCGAGGGGGAGCCAGGACGCCCGGTCAGAGGGGGAGGACACCCCCCCCCTCAGTGTAATGTTTAACTCTTAGTGATAGTTTATCCCATAGACCACAGTGTTAGGGTGAAGGGTGTGTGACAGGTGAGAGTTACCTGCAGGTCCGTGATCTTCCCGTTGACGAAGGGCGTGACTCTGACCCTGTGCGGCGCCCCCTCAGAGAGTCTCACGTCGTGATACTCGGCGTCTGTCAGACCTTTGGCGACTGAACACATTAAGACACTTTAGAGTCAAACAGCCCACTCAATCTTTTTCTGCTCGTCTTTGTTCTAGTTTAGTTTAGTTTAGTTTAGTTTAGTTTAGTTTTAAGGGGACAGTGCAATTTCATAAAACATGAGTAAAGCAGCCAGAATTACATCTGTGGTCCCCCGGCCATGATGTCAAAATGGCAATAAAACGGACAAAAACAGACTTTGTTAATAAAACACAACATCAACACAAAATATAATACAATATTTACACAAATGTACAGTGAGCGGCCAAATAGATTTGAGTGTGTGCGTGTAAATGTGTTCACCAGCCGCTCTTGCGTTGTTTCTTAAATGTTTTGTAAGAGGATCAGTGTTCAATGGTGTCGGTACACGGTTCCACACAACAAAAAATTTAAATCTATTCGAGCTTAAAATGGCTTGAATTTATCATTTTGATCTGGATTTGAGAAGTTTTGACTCGATGAGATTTAATTGTTGATGTGATGCATAATATTTCGCTGGTTTCAAGGTATTTCTGATGATCCTGCGATAATTTTGCTTAAAGGGCCTATGACAGGTTTTCACCATTTTCTAATTTTGTCTTTATTTGGTGTGTTAATAGCTGTTGTAAATATAAATGATCGTTTCACAACAATCGAGTGGCCGTTTGTGAAGAAAAGTTTAAATATCTGTAGAAAGTTACAGGAAGCAAACAAATGGATGACATCACACTGGGAGACAAAGATTCTGCATAATTTACACAAAAGAGACGACTTTTTTTTACACTTATTAATTAATTCAAACAAAAAAGTGTTCACGTGTATTTTCATTTGCAAATTAAAAAAAAAATCTGTGACATTAGATGAATTTGGCCCAGTTTACAGCGTGGTTGCCATGGTAATTTCCTAGTGTGATGTCATCATTTACAACCAGGAAGCAAAACAAAAAACCTCCAAAATTGCTAAAGCGGAAGAAAGTTTGTAAAGTATTTTAGCAAAATTTGAAATATATTTATCTGAACTGCATTTAAGTGGAATGAGTAGTTCAACCTGTCATAGGCCCTTTAAACCTGTCATAGGCCCTTTAAACCTGTCATAGGCCCTTTAAACCTGTCATAGGCCCTTTAATATAAGAAAATAAATGTGTCAGTGGTCAGTAAAATAATCTTAACCCAGTGACAGATAATTTGGATTGAAATAAGAAATAATGTATTGAAACAAGTCACAAACGGTTTGAAACAAGTAAAATAATCTAGTTCAATCAAATAAATTGTCTGCACTGATCTTAACGAGTCAAAACGTCTGAAATTCAGATTAATATCCTACAATCAAGACATTTGAACTCATCTAGAAGTTCAATATTACAGGAGCAGGGGCCATGTCGGGCTTTGTAAATGAGGCACAAATGAGCAATGTATTCTCTGTCTCTGTCCCTGTGAGAGCAGGTGTGCCTCAGGGGTCTGTCCTGGGCCCTTTACTGTTCTACACAAACACAGAGTGATGTCCGACTTGGACTCAAACAAGTCCATCACAACTGATCGATTATTTAAATAACTGTTGATTGATAAAGTAATCGAATAATTGTGAACTGGATTGTACTCGGGTCCAAAGCCCGTCCTGAACCGACGACAGGTTTAGTGACACAAGCAACGAGCCCGAAAGCACGAGAAGAACAAACACAATATTTTTTCAGGGTCAAAAGTTTTTAGTCCAGTCCAGTCCAGTCCCAGTCCCAGTCCCAGTCTCAGTCCTGGTCCAGTCCCAGTCCCGGTCCACTCCCGGGCCAGTCCTAGTCTCAGTCCCAGTCCCGGTCCAGTCTCAGTCCCAGTCCCAGTCCCAGTCCCAGTCCCAGTCCCGGTCCAGTCCCGGTCCCAGTCCCGGTCCAGTCTTAGTCCCGGTCCAGTCCCGGTCCAGTACAGACTTAGTCCCAGTCCCAGTCCCGGTCTCAGTCCCAGTCCCAGTCCCAGTCCCAGTCCCAGTCCCGGTCCTGATCCAGTCTTAGTCCTGGTCCAGTCCCGGTCCAGTCCCAGTCCCAGTCCCAGTCCCGGCCAGTCCCAGTCCAAGTCCGGTCCGGTCCCGGCCCAGTCCCAGTTCCAGTCCCAGTCCCGGTCCCAGTCTCAGTCCTGGTGAAGTCCCAGTCTCAGTCATGGTCCTGGTCCCGGTCCAGTCCCAGTCTCAGTCCCGGCCCAGTCCCAGTCCCAGTCCAAGTCCGGTCTCAGTCCTGGTCCAGTCCCAGTCCCCGTCCAGTCCAGTCTTGGTCTCGGTCCCAGTCCAAGTCTGGTCCAGTCCCAGTCTGAGTCCTGGGCCAGGCCCAGTCTCAGTCCTGGTCCAGTCCTAGTCCCAGTCCCGGTCCAGACTTAGTCCCAGTCTCCAGTTGTCTCTAGTCCAGTAGTCTCGGTCTCAGTGTCTCAGTCCCAGTTCAGTCTCTCAGTCTCAGTTCAGTCTCGGTCTCAGTCCTGGTCCAGTTCCCAGTCTCAGTCTCAGTCAGTCTCAGTCCAGTCTCAGTCAGTTCTAGTCTCAGTCCCGGTCAGTCTCAGTCCCAGTCCCAGTCAGTCTCAGTTCGGTCAGTCCCAGTCAGTCTCAGTCCAGTGTCTCAGTCCCAGTCGGTCCAGTCAGTCAGTCAGTCCAGTCCTAGGTCCAGTCAGTCTCAGTTCTCAGTTCCCAGTCCTAGTCCCGGGTTCAGTTCCCAGTTCCCAGTTCCTGGTTCAGTTCCGAGTCCAGTCCAGTCCCAGTCCCGGTCCAGTCCCAGTCCAGTCCCAGTCCCAGTCCCAGTCCCAGTCCCGGTCCAGTCCCAGTCCCGGTCCAGTCCCAGTCCCGGTCCAGTCCCAGTCCCAGTCCCAGGTCCAGTCCAGTCCAGTCCCAGTCCCGGTCCAGTCCCAGTCCAGTCCCGGTCCAGTCCCAGTCCCAGTCCCAGTCCCAGTCCTAGTCCCAGTCCCAGTCCCAGTCCCAGTCCCGGTCCCGGTCCAGTCCCAGTCTTAGTCCCGGTCCAGTCCAGACTCACCGTTGTCGTGGACGAAGCTGATGACTGCGTTCCCGCTCTCGGCCTGCAGGTGGCACTCGTCCACTTCTCCTCCTCCGTTCCGGGTCTTGGAGAAGTGGACGTCGAGCTTGTCCTCCAGCGTCTGACGGTCCATCTGCGGCAGGTTTGAGACCAGGACGCGCCGAGGACAGACCTGCGCCGACACCTGAGCGGAAACGGACCATGAACAGAGGCGGGACAAACCTGCACCGAGGGGCGGAGTCTGCACCTGACACGGCTCAAACGCAACTCACGTTTACATCAAGAATCAAATCATCAAATCTAAATCCTCCTGAAAGATACTTTTTAATTCTGAGGTTCACAAGAGGACATTCCAGGTTTGTGGCTGTGAGACGTGGCTAAAAACAACAAAAACGTGACTAAAAACGTAAAAAATGTGACTTAAGGTGACACAGCAACAAAAAAGTGACTAAAAGCAGCAAAAAAGTGACTAAAATTACAATAAGTGACTGAGAGCAACAAAAACACAATTAAAAGTGACAAAAACGCAAATAAAAGCTCTTCCATGTGCAGAGACAGTACCTGTACGGACGAGGGCAGACGGTACCTGACCAGACGAGGGCAGACGGTACCTGACCAGACGGTACCGAGGGCAGACGGTACCTATACGGACGAGGGCAGACGGTACCTGCGCGGATGACGAGGCAGGCGGTACCTGCACGGGCGACAGGTACCTGTACGGACGAGGGCAGACGGTACCTGACCAGACGAGGGCAGACGGTACCTGACCAGACGAGGGCAGACGGTACCTGTACGGACGAGGGCAGACGGTACCTGTACGGACGAGGACAGAGACGGTACCTGTACGGACGAGGGCAGACGGTACCTGACCAGACGGGGGAAGACGGTACCTGTACGGACGAGGGCAGACGGTACCTGACCAGACGGGGGAAGACGGTACCTGTACGGACGAGGACAGACGGTACCTGTACGGACGAGGGCAGACGGTACCTGTACGGACGAGGGCAGACGGTACCTGTACGGACGAGGGCAGACGGTACCTGACCAGACGAGGGCAGACGGTACCTGTACGGACGAGGGCAGACGGTACCTGACCAGACGGTACCTGTACGGACGAGGACAGACGGTACCTGACCAGACGAGGGCAGACGGTACCTGTACGGACGAGGGCAGACGGTACCTGACCAGACCGGAAGGCGGTACCTGGGCGAGCAGACGGTACCTGTACGGCGACGACGGTACCTGCAGACGGTACCTGTGCGAGGCACGGTACCTGAGGCGACGGTACCTGTGCGGGCGAGGCAGCAGACGGTACCTGTACGGACGGGGGCAGACGGTACCTGTACGGAAGGGGGCAGACGGTACCTGTACGGACGAGGACAGACGGTACCTGACCAGACGAGGGCAGACGGTACCTGTACGGACGAGGGCAGACGGTACCTGACCAGGACGGTACCTGACCAGACGGTACCTGTACGGGCGAGACAGACGGTACCTGACCAGACGGTACCTGACCAGACGGTACCTGTACGGACGAGGGCAGACGGTACCTGTACCAGACGGGCGAGGCACACGGTACCTGACACGAGGACAGACGGTACCTGTACGGACGAGGGCACACGGTACCTGTACGGACGAGGGCAGATGGTACCTGACCAGACGGTACCTGTACTGACGAGGGCAGACGGTACCTGACCAGACGGTACCTGACCAGACGGTACCTGTACAGACGAGGGCAGACGGTACCTGACCAGACGGTACCTGTACAGACGAGGGCAGACGGTACCTGTACGGACGAGGGCAGACGGTACCTGACCAGACGAGGGCAGACAGTACCTGTATGGACGAGGGGAGACAGTACCTGTACAGACGAGGGCAGACGGTACCTGACCAGACGGTACCTGTACAGACGAGGGCAGACGGTACCTGACCAGACGGGGACAGACGGTACCTGACCAGACAGTACCTGTACAGACGAGGGCAGACGGTACCTGACCAGACGGGGACAGACGGTACCTATACAGACAGTACCTGTACGGACGAGGGCAGACGGTACCTGACCAGACGGGGGCAGACGGTACCTGTACGGACGAGGGCAGACGGTACCTGACCAGACAGTACCTGTACGGACGAGGGCAGGGTGATGGGCACTGGCCGGGCCTCCACGCTGAGATGGTAGTCTCCCTCCAGCTCCACCTTGTGTCTGCGCCTGGACAGGACCTGCTGAGCCACTGAAAAGACAGAGACGTCAACGATCCAGCGTCTGACGACCTGGAGAGGAGCCCAAACATCTACTGACCGGCCGCCTCCTCGAACGTCACCAGGGCGGTTCCTCCGTCCATTGGATACTCCACCACGGGCTCCATGTCGAAGCGCGGCCCGTCCTGAGGTTTGCCCATCTGGCCCCGGAACACCACCGGGCGCTCTGGAGCTCCGGAGAACACCTGAGGAACATGAACATCTGAGATAAAGAACACCTGAGGAACATGAAGATCTGAGATAAAGAACACCTGAGGAACATGAACATCTGAGATAAAGAACACCTGAGGAACATGAACGTCTGAGATAAAGAACACCTGAGGAACATGAACGTCTGAGATAAAGAACACCTGAGGAACATGAACATCTGAGATAAAGAACACCTGAGGAACATGAACGTCTGAGATAAAGAACACCTGAGGAACATGAACGTCTGAGATAAAGAACACCTGAGGAACATGAACGTCAGAGATAAAGAACACCTGAGGAACATGAACGTCTGAGATAAAGAACACCTGAGGAACATGAACGTCTGAGATAAAGAACACCTGAGGAACATGAGATAAAGAACACCTGAGGAACATGAACGTCTGAGATAAAGAACACCTGAGGAACATGAACGTCTGAGATAAAGAACACCTGAGGAACATGAACGTCTGAGATAAAGAACACCTGAGGAACATGAACGTCTGAGATAAAGAACACCTGAGGAACATGAACGTCTGAGATAAAGAACACCTGAGGAACATGAACGTCTGAGATAAAGAACACCTGAGGAACATGAACGTCTGAGATAAAGAACACCTGAGGAACATGAACATCTGAGATAAAAAACACCTGAGGAACATGAACATCACGCTCTTAAATAAACCTTTGCTGTAAAGTCGCTAACGTTAGCCGCGATTATGATTAAGCGCCTCTAGCATAAACCGTTAGCTGTAAAGTCACTAACTTTTGCCACAATTATGAATAAACTGCTCTTAAATAAACTGTTAGCGGTAGACTTGCTAACATTAGCCGTAATTATGAACCGTTCTTAAATAAACCGTTAGCTGTAAAGTCACTAAACTTAGCCACGATTATGATTAAAATGCTCTTTTGCCGTACTGTTTTTAACGTTAGCCGCGGTTATGATAAAACCCCTTACATAAACAGTTAGCCGTAAAGTTGCTACCTTTTGCTGTGATTATGAATAAACTACTAGCCATAAAGTCATTAAAAGTAGTCACAATTATGAAAAAAACGCTCTTAAATAAACTGTTAGCTGTAAAGTTGCTAACGTTAATTATGAATAAACCGATCTTCAATAAACCGTTAGCCGTAAAGTAACTAGCATTAGCCACGATTATGATTAAAATGCTCTTTTGCCGTACTGTTTTTAACGTTAGCCGCGGTTATGATTAAACCCCTCTTACATCAACAGTTAGCCGTAAAGTTTCTAACTATTGCTGCAATCATGAATACACTACTAGCCATAAAGTCATTAACAATAGCCACAATTATGAATAAACCGCTCTTAAATAAACTGTTCGCTGTGAGTCGCTAGCGTTAGCCACAATTGAGCTCGGTTTCAGTTAGCCCAATCATAAATCAATGGAGATTTTAAGATGCTAAATACTATACTTAGCGTTAATTCAAAGTATTTTTACACTATATATTGATAAATGTATTTACCAGAAGCAGTTTATCAGGTTTTTCCATGGATTTTTTTTTTTAATCGTTTTAACTAATGTTTCTCTATTTAAGTTTAACAAACAAGCTGCAAAAATGTCGGATTTCCATGGTAACTGCAGTTTTTTGACTTCTATCCCAAGCTCTATTGAAAAATTAAAAACAACAACTCAGAAACTGTTGGCCGTAAAGTTGCTAAGGTTAGCCGCGATTATGATTAAACGCCTCTTACATAAAAAGTTAGCCGTAAAGTTGCTAACTTTTGCCGATATTATGAATAAACTGCTCTTAAATACACTGTTAGCTGTAGAGTTGCTAACATTAGCTGTGATTATGAATAAACCCCTCTTAAATACACTGTTAGCTGTAGAGTTGCTACCGTTAGCCGTGATTATGAATAAACCGCTCTTAAATACACTGTTAGCTGTAGAGTTGCTACCGTTAGCCGTGATTATGAATAAACCGCTCTTAAATACACTGTTAGCTGTAGAGTTGCTACCGTTAGCCGTGATTATGAATAAACCACTCTTAAATACACTGTTAGCTGTAGAGTTGCTAACGTTAGCCGTGATTATGAATAAACCACTCTTAAATACACTGTTAGCTGTAGAGTTGCTACCGTTAGCCGTGATTATGAATAAACCGCTCTTAAATACACTGTTAGCTGTAGAGTTGCTAACGTTAGCCGTGATTATGAATAAACCGCCCTTAAATACACTGTTAGCTGTAGAGTTGCTACCGTTAGCCGTGATTATGAATAAACCACTCTTAAATACACTGTTAGCTGTAGAGTTGCTAACGTTAGCCGTGATTATGAATAAACCGCCCTTAAATAAACCCATGAACTTCTAAATTAAAATAGTTCCCAATTAACAAATGGTTTTAAGAATGTTTTGACTCTGAACCGAAGCAAAATGAAGGAGGTCGGGGCAATAAGACAAGAAAGAAAGAATAACTAAATATTTATTGGACTCACGTCGGCCTGAGCTCTCAGTTTCATGAGCGCCGTTTCTTCTTCTTGAAGCTTCATTAAAACTCGCTCCAGCTCCTGTTTGAGCTCCAGCTCCTCCTGCTGGAGCAGTACCACCCGCTCCTGCAGAGACACACATGAGACAGGGGGCACCTGACAGACAGGGGGCACCTGACAGACATGAGAGACAGACAGGGGGCACCTGACGCACATGAGAGACAGGGGGCACCTGACAGACATGAGAGACAGACAGGGGGCACCTGACAGACATGAGAGACAGGGGGCACCTGACAGACAGAGAGGCACCTGACAGACAGGGAGGCACCTGATATACATGAGAGACAGGGGGCACCTGACAGTCAAGGAGGCACCTGACAGACATGAGAGACAGACAGGGGGCACCTGACAGACATGAGAAACAGACAGGGGGCACCTGACAGACAGGGGGCACCTGACAGACATGAGAGACAGACAGGGGGCACCTGACGCACATGAGAGACAGACAGGAGGCACCTGACGCACATGAGACAGGGGGCACCTGACAGACAGGGGGCACCTGACAGACAGACAGAGGGCACCTGACAGACATGAGAGACAGACAGGGGGCACCTGACAGACAGGGGGCACCTGACACACAGACAGGGGGCACCTGACAGACAGGGGGCACCTGACGCAGATGAGAGACAGGGGGCACCTGACACACATGCTTTTTTTTTATTCTGACTTGGTTGTCCTTTATTTATCAGTTTTACATCCGTGAAGTTGCAGTTTGTTAAAAAAAAATTAAATAAAAGTGTAAAATGAACTGATGACAGACAGATCTGAATCCCTCTGTGATGTCATCAAAAGGCGACGTACCAAATTTACAGCGACACATTTTTCTCACAGTTTAAACCATCATCAACTAAATAAATCGGGGATTATTTACTGTCAGTTCTAACTATTGTGTCGTGTGTGGATGTGGGCCTTGTTTACAGTCTGGTTGCTATGGTAACAGTTGTAGAATTACCTCTAACTGTGTCATATTTGTGTCATGTTCAACAGGAAGTGACGTTATAAACTTTACAAACTGTCAAACTGGACAAAGGACAAAAGTTTACTAAAAATGCTTCTAAGTCAAATGTGTTGAATCTGTCGGCTGTGAGTAAAGCACAGATGTCAATAGATATATTTAAGTACGGCACTTTTACGCTTTATTTTTTCCTCCAACCCACTTCTGCCACAGACCGCCAATTTGCACTGGTGGCTATGCTAGCAAAAGATTAGCTTTTTCATAATTAGGGTAAGGTTAGGTTTAGGAACAGATAATTGGGTTTTAGGGCCTTGGGGCGGCTAATTCCACAACTGTTACCATAGCAACCAGACTGTAAACAAGGACCAAATGTCACCATAGCAACCAGACTCTAAACAAGGCCCAACTGTTACCATAGCAACCAGACTGTAAACAAGGACCAAATGTTACCATAGCAACCAGACTCTAAACAAGGCCCAACTGTTACCATAGAAACCAGACTGTAAACAAGGGCCAACTGTTACCATAGCAACCATACTGTAAACAAGGGCCACACACATGACACAATAGTTAGAACTGACAAGAAATAATCCCTGATAAG
Organism: Rhinogobius similis; assembly: GCA_019453435.1. NCBI lineage: Eukaryota > Metazoa > Chordata > Actinopteri > Gobiiformes > Gobiidae > Rhinogobius > Rhinogobius similis. The sequence goes on along the minus strand of CM033631.1, from coordinate 1,608,847 downwards.
ACTTTATTTTGTCGATGATGGTTTAAACTGTGAGGAAAATGTGTGTCTGTGAACGGTCTCTGTGTTTTCAATGGTACGTCGCCTTTTGATGACATCACAGAGGGATTCAGCTCCACTTCCTGTCATTTTTATCACTTTTATTCCACAAACTGCTTCTTGAGTTCTGTGAAACTATAATAAATATTTAGCACAGATGCCCTCCCACCGAACTAAGAATTAGCAAAACATAAGAACATAAAAATATTTTGTTTCTATTTTGAAGAAGAATAAGTCCAGACCTGGTCCTGAGCCGCCTGGTCCCTGAGCCGGCCCCGGTCCTTGTCCAGGTCCTGCTGCAGACCCTGAGTCCGGACCAGGAACTGCTGCATCTGACTCTGAGTCTCAGAGATGGTCTGGTTCAGCTCGGACTGGTCCTGGACCAGCTGAGACAACTTATCCTGAAATACAGACAAAACCAGGTCTAAACCAGGACTAAACCAGGACTAAACCAGGTCTAAACCAGGTCTAAACCAGGTCTGAACCAGGTCTAAACCAGGTCTAAACCAGGACTAAACCAGGTCTAAACCAGGTCTAAACCAGGACTAAACCAGGTCTAAACCAGGTCTAAACCAGGACTAAACCAGGACTAAACCAGGTCTAAACCAGGTCTAAACCAGGTCTGAACCAGGTCTAAACCAGGTCTAAACCAGGACTAAACCAGGTCTAAACCAGGTCTAAACCAGGACTAAACCAGGTCTAAACCAGGTCTAAACCAGGACTAAACCAGGACTAAACCAGGTCTAAACCAGGACTAAACCAGGTCTAAACCAGGTCTAAACCAGGACTAAACCAGGACTAAACCAGGTCTAAACCAGGTCTAAACCAGGACTAAACCAGGACTAAACCAGGTCTAAACCAGGACTAAACCAGGACTAAACCAGGTCTAAACCAGGTCTAAACCAGGACTAAACCAGGACTAAACCAGGTCTAAACCAGGTCTAAACCAGGTCTAAACCAGGACTAAACCAGGTCTAAACCAGGTCTAAACCAGGTCTAAACCAGGTCTAAACCAGGTCTAAACCAGGTCTAAACCAGGACTAAACCAGGTCTAAACCAGGTCTAAACCAGGTCTAAACCAGGACTAAACCAGGACTAAACCAGGTCTAAACCAGGTCTAAACCAGGACTAAACCAGGACTAAACCAGGTCTAAACCAGAACTAAACCAGGACTAAACCAGGACTAAACCAGGACTAAACCAGGTCTAAACCAGGACTAACCCAGGACTAAAGTAGAGCTAGACCAGGTCTAAACCAGGACTAACCCAGGACTAAAGCATGTCTAAACCAGGTCTAAACCAGGACTAAACCAGGTCTAAACCAGGACTAAACCAGGTCTAAACCAGGACTAAACCAGGTCTAAACCAGGACTAAACCAGGACTAAACCAGGTCTAAACCAGGTCTAAACCAGGACTAAACCAGGTCTAAACCAGGTCTAAACCAGGACTAAACCAGGTCTAAACCAGGACTAAACCAGGACTAAACCAGGACTAAACCAGGTCTAAACCAGGTCTAAACCAGGTCTAAAACATTTTTACTGATTTCAGATCTAAACACTAAAGTCTTTATAACAAAATAATAAGCAATAATGTGCACAGGAACACGACGCTCTCGTTTCACAGTGACGTCTGACTCTGGTTTCGATGGTTTACCTTCTCGTTCTGGATCAGAAGTTTGATTCCTTCCAGCGTTTCCTCCGACGGCTCCACGACCAGAGAAAAATCCTGACCAGAAACGATTAGCGTTTTATTTAAATCATGAACGACGCTGCAGGAAACTTCAAACTGAACACTATATGAGTCAAGAGGAGAACAGTGCCAGCAGTTATTAAAGTCTGACCCAAAGTTAATAAAACGTACATTTTAGACGATTAATGAATAAAAATAAAATAATATAGGTAGGACTAAATAAAAATATAAATAAAGATGATGATTGCATTAATAAAGTCATACTTTTTACACAAAAGGCTACACTTTTAACATAAAAACAAAAAACATTTAGACATTTTTTTATGTACACATGTTTCTATTTGTTTCTGATGATACTTTCCATGTTTATTATTTTATTTTCACATGTATTTATGCCCCAATTATTTATTCTTGTCTACATTTATGTTCGAATGTATTTATTTATAATTAAGTCATTTTTAGTCCTCCATTAAAAAAACAAAAACAAATGTTTTTTTTATATTTTTAAGAATGTGCGCTTTCATTGTTTTATATCAAATGTAATAAAATGTTGTATCCTTTGATATTTAATACTTAATGACAGTTTTATGTGAAAATGTCGGTAATAACCCGCTTTTATTCGGTTTATTTGACTAAAAGCTGCGGTTGTTCTGGACTTTTAGAATCGACCTGCGCCACAAAAAGTACGACAAGAGTCTCACCTCGTCCAGAGACATGACGAATCCACCTGAAAAGTCACCAACAAAACCAGATTTAACCCAAAAAACACAACAATCACGAGAATTAAAGCAAACGATAAGAACTCAGAGGCGCTGCGGAGAATGACGAAGGAAAACGACCAGAAACTGAGATCGTACTCGGTTTATGGAGGTTTTAGATCCGAAACGACGATTTAAATCAACTCCAACGCGTTAAATGTTGTACTTTATCGTTTGAAAAGTGTCATAAATACTTTGATTATTATTAAAATAGTTCATGAAAGCTGGACGTGTCTTACCTGCGTCGTCAATCTGTTGCTTTCACTTTCCTTTCCCCAGAATCAGGAAGAGACGAGTCCAGGTCTGACCACAGGGGGCGCCACATGACCACAGGGGGCGCCACGGGGCCGGGTCTGACCACAGGGGGCGCCACGGGGCCAGGTCTGACCACAGGGGGCGCCACATGACCACAGGGGGCGCCACACAGAGCCAGGTCTGACCACAGGGGGCGCCGCGGGGCCGGGTCTGACCACAGGGGGCGCCACATGACCACAGGGGGCGCCACGGGGCCGGGTCTGTCCACAGGGGGCGCCACATGACCACAGGGGGCGCCACATGACCACAGGGGGCGCCACATGACCACAGGGGGCGCCACATGACCACAGGGGGCGCCACATGACCACAGGGGGCGCCACATGACCACAGGGGTCGCCACTTGACCACAGGGGGCGCCACGGAGCCAGGTCTGACCACAGGGGGCGCCACATGACCACAGGGGGCGCCACATGACCACAGGGGGCGCCACGGGGCCAGGTCTGTCAACAGGGGGCGCCACATGACCACAGGGGGCGCCACGGGGCCAGGTCTGACCACAGGGGGCGCCACGGGGCCGGGTCTGACCACAGGGGGCGCCACATGACCACAGGGGGCGCCACGGGGCCAGGTCTGACCACAGGGGGCGCCACGGGGCCGGGTCTGACCACAGGGGGCGCCACGGGGCCAGGTCTGACGACAGGGGGCGCCACATGACCACAGGGGGCGCCACGGGGCCGGGTCTGTCCACAGGGGGCGCCACAGCATTAAAGGTCCTCTGTAGCTTTGATTTTTCATGGGACATTTCAATCAGACAAATGGACAGAACCAGGTTTAAATTTCTTGGTTAATTTTTTACTCATTAGTTAAAATTAAAAAAAAAAAAAAAAGTGTAAACTAGATCTGACTGAAGATAGGGCTAGAATTAGAGAAATGATTATACGTTCTGTCAGAAAAAGATTGTAACGTTTGGTGAGTTGGAGCTTCTTTAACCTTGAAAAATGTTTCCATCGAACATTTTCTGTGTGCTTTTGTCATTTGTCAAACTCTAAATTCTCCTTTTAAGGCGAGGCTCTACAGGCTAAACTAAGTTTTTGTGTCTTTTGGTGAGTCAGACTTTGATGTGAATCGTGTCCAATCTGCTCCTGATGTTTGATTCTTCCATTGAATCCACTTCATCCATAGATTTGTTTTCTTCAAATGCATTTGAGCCTGAAGCACAAACTGGACTCAAGATTCTGACCCAATGATCTATCAGATTCTAACAGCATTTATTAAAGTTAATGTTTAAAAAAAATGAGAAATTTGAATTTTTAGTACAATTTTCAGTCAGATCTAGTTTACTTAAAAACTAAATAAATCCAAATCCTCTGTACATTTTTATAACTAATATGTTACAAAATGAACAAGAAATATAAACCTGGTTCTGTCCATTTTTGTTTGTCCCAAATATGTGACATTTTGGTCGTTTTTATATAAAATGTCTTATTTCTACATGAAAACATTACTAAAAACTTTGTAATAATCTACAGAAGTTTAACATCGATATCTGGAACTTTAAGATTCCTGTTTCACCTGCAGCGTCTCACCTTAAAATATTAATTGAATTCGTGAAGTTGCAGTTTGTGAATTTACAAAAATAAAACATTTACAGAAACCGACACATTTTCATGACATCATTCGACAAAACTAAGTCTTATCAGGGATCATATGTCAGCTCTAACTATTGTGTAATGTATGTGGCCCTTGTTTACAGTCTGGTTGCTATGGTAACAGTTGAATTACCCGTGTCATTTGTGCTCTTGTCCAACAGGAAGTGACGTCATAAACTTTAACCGTCAAACTAGGACAAACATTTAAGTTTGGACCGGCTTCGACTGTTCAAAACACTAAAAGACGATGGAAGGGCATCTGACACTAAGGCTGTAGTCGATTAAAGACCTGTACCATCGATACCCATAAAAAGGGGTGTGGCAAATATATGTATCTCTGCATCTGACTCAAACTGCGCTGGAGTTCATGCAAAAATATAACAATTTAAACAGAAAAGTACCAGGAAACACTGTTAGATTCAGTGTCAGGGCTGAACCTGCTGCACCCGGAGGTTTTTCCTGTAAAATGTAGTATTTCTCCCCAAAACACTTGTTTCAGGTGTGATTTTTACATTGCCCACAGCTGTTACTTGCCTCAGGTGAGTTTAAATGAGCATCACAGGCTTCAACCAAGTTATTTATCCACAATTTTAAAGGAGTTTTGTGTGAAATTATTCTCAGTTTTTTAATTTTGTTCCAACAGACGAAGGAAATAAAAGCAAAACATGTGGAAATGACTTTTTGGGGAGAAATATTTCAGAAAAATTGAGGGGCACCAACACTTTCAGCCAGGACTGAATAAATCAGATTAAACTCAATCCAATCTCACTCCACTGTTTTGCCATTTTTCTTGTAAAATCCTTGAATCAAAGTAAAATAATTCACTGATTAATAAAAATGTTGGTCGACTAAACCACCATCGACAGATTACAGCCCCGTCTGACTCTGAACCACAGTAAAGTCCAAAAACACACAAAGCCCAGTTTCTTTTTACAAATTTATTGAGGCCGCACGAGTTTAGAATCGGAGCTTCTGGAAGAACCACTTGTTTTTGCCCGTTTTGTACCTGAAACAATAAAAAACACAATTAGACAAAGACATTTCCATCTTTTCACAGATACTGAGGCGTCCTGGAGCCTGAGTCCTCACCTCTCCTCAAACTTGACCTTGGCCTCTCGCCGGGCTTTACGTTTGAGCGCCGGGTCCCTGAACACGTCTTTGTTCACCACCGTCTTGTCCAGAGGGATGTCCACGGAGTATCTGCACAGACCACAGCGGAAACGTCACAGACCACAGCGGAAACGTCACAAACCACAGCGGAAACGTCACAAACCACAGCGGAAACGTCACAAACACCAGCGGAAACGTCAAACCACAGCGGAAACGTCAAACCACAGCGGAAACGTCAAACCACAGCGGAAACGTCAAACCACAGCGGAAACGTCACAAACCACAGCGGAAACGTCACAAACCACAGCGGAAACGTCACAAACCACAGCGGAAACGTCACAAACACCGGGACAACGTCACAAACACCAGGACAACGTCACAAACACCGGGACAACGTCACAAACACCAGGACAACGTCACAAACACCGGGAAAACGTCACAAACACCAGGGAAAACGTCACAAACACCGGGAAATAACGTCACAAACACCAGGAAACGTCACATAGTGTTGGTCTAATCGAGCCGAGGCACAGATTCATGGATCATGAGCTGAAGGCACTGCCTCGAGCCGTGTCACTTTCAGAAAAGTCATGTGACCGACACAGTGACTGTCATGTGACCACGTCGTGTCACGTGTCATTGAGGCCCAGTTCTACATCAGGACGTCCAGCACAGGTCACTCACTTGTTGCTACGACAACGCGGTGACTATGGAGCCTCCAAGAGAAAGTGTTCTCTGTGGATCATTTTGACCTCAGAACACCTGAGAAGGTCATTTATATTCCATTGGCAGACAAAGTCTTTCAAATGTTCAATCACTCATGACACAAAGTGTTTAATCACAATATAAATAATATTTGCTCTAATTTCACTTTATCACAGAGAGATGAATGAAAATAGGCCAAAGTGTTTTGTTCACGTGTGGACAAAGTCATATATTACACTTCGTTACACAAACTAATAACAGTGAGTTATGGCTGCAGTACATTTTTTAACCACTAGATGGAACCCATACACATGTGATACAGTGTGGACACAGTAAGAGGAAGGTGTGACACACTGAGGGTCCTCCACCCATCACTAACGTCAAACACCGGGACAACGTCACACGAGTAAAGACCGTCACAGGTTAAACGCTCCGTCCGTCTGCGGAGTCACACGGTCGTCGTACAGACAGAGTTATGATCCGTCAAAGCCGCAGGGTTTGTTTGTTTTATCCTCTTCATGTCCTTTTTGTTCACGACAACACGATTATGATTTGATCTGGATTCATGTTCACTTTGCATTTCTGTGTTGCCTTTAGAGCTGTTAGGGTCTGTCCAGTGCGACTGATTAGATTGATCTGAATCCTTTTATTAAATTATAAATCAAAGTCACATTTTAAACAATGTTGTTGCGTTCAGCTGTCAGTGATTACTGTGGTTCCCAAAGTGGGGGTCGGGAGATTATTTTAAGATCTAATTTTAATATGACACTATTTGCTGCTTTTACTTAAAAACAGTATCTTTTAGTGAAACAGGGTCCAGTAAGAAAATGAACTATTCTATAATCAATATTAAACCTGATTAAACACGCTTTGACACTTAAAAATTATTGCTATTGTTATTTTCATTTCACTTTGGGGCCCATCTTTGTCAGCTTTTAGTTGCCTTTAGTCACGTTTGTTGTTTGTGTCAGCGTTAGTTCCTTTTTAAACACATTTGTGTCGTGTTCAGTTTGTCAGATTTAAACGCACTTGTGTCACTTTGTCATGTTTTGGTGCTTTGGGTTTCACGATGCGTTTGTTGCTTTTGAACACATTTTTATCTTTTGGTTGCATTTTTGTGTCTCGTTTTGGAACATGTTTGAGCAAATCCAAACTACAGTTTTTATTCAAATCAAAGTACGGCATTTTGTTTTTGTGGAAGAATTTATTGCACCATTTGTTCCAATCACATCCATTAAAATTGTGTTTCTGTGTCGATTTGGTTTAATCGTTGAACAAAGAAAGAATAATGTTAAGAAGGACAACTTAAAGGACAAAAACATGTCTAAAAGTGACAACACAACTAAAGTGACAAAAGCGTGACAAAATACGGCAAAAATGCGACTAAAAGTGACAAACGCAACTAAAAGTGACAACAACACGTCTAAAAGAGACTTAAAGATACTAAAAATGAATTTATAATCTTTGGTTTAATTGTGCAGCTCAGGTCTTTAAGAGGTAAATAAAGTCATCTGCTCAGAGGCTTCAGAGGCTAAACATCAGGAGAAAAAGTGTGTTTGAACAGACAGCTGCATTAAAGACACAAACAGAACCAGAGCATTTCATCCACCCATCACCCCGACCTAATGTGTCGGAGCGGTTCAAGTATTTCTTGGTTTGTCGTCTGAATTTGTGCCGACGAAAGTAAATGGAATGATCAATACAAAAAACAAACATTGCGATTGTCAGGACGTAAACAGTCTGGGGCTAAAACAATTTAATCAACAGATAAAGTCGTCAACTAAAGCAGCCTCAGAGCTCTGGACGAGTCGGACCGAGGGTTTAGAGCGTGTGACTAAAATCAGACGTTTGTGAGAAAACACAGGTGACAGTTGTCCGTTTTGTGCCCGTCGCAGCAGCACAAGGACAAGTGGAGCTCAGGACAGAGACCACGCCCCGACACATCGTGAGGGTCAGGCACATGTTCATCTGATCAGAGTCACGTAGGTCTGGACTAAACAGAACGCACCAGCGACAGTGAAAAGGAGAGCCAAGAGTCACTGCACTGATCAAACCCGAGCTCCAGGCGTCGTGATCAGGAAGGACTTCAGTTTAGTCACTTCAGCTCCATAAAAATCATTTAGGGGCATTTCACAATCTACATCAGGGGTGTCCAAACTTTTTCCATCGAGGGCCACATATTGAAATATAGACCAAGCGGAGGGCCACAAATCATCGTGAAACGTTAAAAAAGCTGCATTTATCTGATGTTTTTAGAAGCTCCACCACATCTACATTCAGTCTCAGTGCCTTAATATCAGGTCTGTGCTGCACCAAAATGTTAGTTATTTAGGTTGGAATTGTAGAAAATCTGAAATGTGCTGTAAATAGTACTTATCAGGACAATGTGGGCCAGTTCACCAGGAAGGGCCAAGAAAAATTAGTCTGAGGGTCTGAGTTTGGACATGCCTGTTTTAGATTGTGACTAAAAATCAGCGACGTTTGAGAAAACACAGGTGACATAGTTGTCTGTCTTTTCTGATTGTACAGATCAAACCCGAGCTCCAGGCGTCGTGATCAGGAAGGACTTCAGTTTAGTCACTTCAGCTTCATAAAAATCATTTATGGACATTTCCCAATCTAAACTAATCAATCAGTTGATCAGGAGAAGGCACTGGACCAAAGGATGATCCTTGTGTTAATTTAACCAGGACTGACATGAACCTGGGCCCCAAGGACACCTGGTAGTGCTGCAGGCCTTTAGTCGAATCTTTTAAAGTCAATTTAAAGCAAAAAAGACGATGGAGTGAATTTGCTGAAGAGTTGAGTCCAACATAAAGCTGTGACAAATGTTTTACATGAATCCTGTGCAGTTGTGTCTCGAGTGCAGTTTGGGTCAAACACATGGAGATACTTCATAGTTGTGATATTTTTACCACTCCCCCCTTTTGGCCGATTAATCGGTGGATGCAGCCGTGTGCTGGAGGTTCAGTTCATCGTGTCATTTCGTGTTTGTCGTTTCACTTTTAACTGCAGCGTCTTTAGAAAGCGCTCATTATTAACATTAAACCTGACAAATACAAAACTGTTTAACCCTTTGGTCAAAGCCACAAACACATGGAAAAGTCCCTGGTCCCTCACAAATTTTCTGATTTAAATGAGCAATTACATTTGTCATTCAAGACATTTATAAAAGTCAGTGCAGAGAATCCAAATCAAGACTCATTTAATTGAGACTGAAGCACTTCAGAACTTCATCGTCCAAGTGTGAAACTGAGTAGAATTAAATCCAAGAGTTAAATAGCAGCGACTTCTGGACTAAATGTGGCACAAAAGTCTCACGTTGACGCTGCACGAGGTAAAAAAAAACACGGTGATACTGATAATCTCACGTATGTCACAGGCCAATCAGGATAAAGCTCTTTGCCTCAGATTTGAACCTTTGAGCTCCACAGGCTCAGCCTCTGGCGGGACGCTGTCGTTCAGACCGACTCGTCCAGTATATTTGACAAACTGAACCCTTTGACAAAACGACGCCGAAATCTTCAGTGTTTTTACAGCGTTTGTTTGAATGAAACAAAGACAATGATGGTTTTTCTTTAAAGTGCACTTTTCCTCCTCATAAGCACTCGAAGTGTTCAGACACTTTGTGCAGTGTTTGTTCTGGACAGGACGGTCCTGTCAGGCTGAAGGTTTATAAACACAACCTGAGGGCGCTGCTGCAGGGGCGGACCTGACATTAGGACAGCAGGGGTTTGGCCCCAGCACAGAGCTGGTCCAAGCTTTTGAATTTAACTTAAAAACACCTTAATTGACCAGTAATTTTAATAATTACAGAATGTGAATGTTTTCTCACTTTAAAAAGAAAACTCTTAAAGCAATTTAGAATATTTCATCTTAAATACGTCAGAAAACTGCAAGCTGCATACGATTTATTTTAGTTACAGAAACCCCATTTTATAAAAAGGCTCAATAAAAAAGATCATTTCTGACGCCCCCTGGTGTCAGCACAGAGTGAGGCTCTTCACAACTCAAATAATAATGTTTAACACTGACAGAATGAGCTTAATGTGTAAATGTCCCGTTTCAAAATGTGAAGAAACCTCACTTAATACACCAGACGTTTCAGTCTTTTTTGTACCCGTTTAATATTTATATTCATTTATTTTTAATTTGTATTTATTTTATTTTAAGTTTTATTTATTGATATTTGACGAAACCCACAAAACTGATGTAACAGATCTCGAAACGACTGATATAATCCATTTTTCAATCCCCTCCAGCTCTGCCCCGACGACACTTCTGTTATTATTAAAGACCGTCTGATGCAGCCGTTCTGTTCTTTGTCTAACTGGGCTCCACACTTTCCTCATTATGAACCAAACCTCAGACTCAGTCTGGAGGAGCAGCCGTCGGTCCGATCTTTGGGCACGAAGCGGGACTGACCTGGTGGGCATGAGGTGGTTGTAGTTGAAGACTTTGACGAAGGCCTTGATCTTGGACCTCTTGGCGATCTTCTTCTTGCCCATGGTGGTGGTGACTTTTCTGGGGTAGCGGTCGATGCCGGCGACCAGGGCGTGGCTGTACGGGCGGTCGGTCGTGCCGTCGTCGATGTTCTGAGGAAACGGGAAGGAAAAGGGTTTAAAACGCAGCTGCGACAGACACAGTTTGTCACAAAGAGCCGCCGTGTGTGACGAAGAGACGCACAACACCGTTAAACCTGAAACCAGATAATGATGATCCTTTTAAAGATGCACCGTCGACTCTAAAACTGTTCTGAATCAAGGCACACGAGTCTGAATTTAAAGGTCCCATATCCTGCTCTTTCCCCCTTCACACAGTCTGTTCTAAGGGCTTTGTTGATACATTTTCTCGTTGTGTAATATCCATAACATAACAGTTTACAAAAAACACCCATTTCTTGGACTGGCCCCCCTCCTCACTCTGAGATCTGACCCCCCCGAACAGAGAGCAGGCTGCCTCCCCCGCCCAACCCGTGCCTCCCCTGTAGTGGAGATGGTGCATGTGCCGTGTGCTCCGGTAAACAGCGATACACAAACACTGAATAAACCTTTTTCTGGTCCTGACGGTGCGTCGTGCTGGAGTCCTACGTCCTGGATCTGACCTGGAGTTTGGCGTGCTCCAGGGCCTCAACCACGGACGCGCGTGCCGTTTGGTAAATAACAAGCTAACTCTTTCTATCTGTCGTATCCATCGTGTAATTACTGTGTAGCATTAGCATTAGCTGTTTTTATTCTTCCTGGAGGCGTGGCTTAAACACCGCGTCATCTTAGTGAGGAGCCCCCGTCTGCTGCTCAGAGGGGGACGGAAAAGACAGTTCTCTAGTGAAAACATGAGGGAATCAATCAAAAAACCACTTTGGGCACAACATACGAGGCCCAAATAGCACTGGAGGAAGGTTAGAACCTCTGAAGAGTCCATTTTGCATGATATGGGACCTTTAAGTCTGTTCAAAGCCGCCTCCTCCCGGTGTCTGAGCCCCGCCTCCTCCGCCTGTCACTCAGAGCTGTCCAGTGTCAGACCCACAGGATCCATCGGCAGGATTTGGTCACAGGCTTTTGTTCACGTTTAGGTTTTCTGGAGTCGCAGCGCTCATTTCATTCAAAGAAACTTAGAGACAAATTTAAGTTCCGCACTTGAAAAGCAGCTTCAGGAAAACTCAAACTGTTTAAGTTTATATGACGGGTCAGACGTCACAATTCACTAAAATGTTGTGCTGAGGATTATATTTAAGATTTTACTAAACATTTTTCCTGTTTGTCCCCAGTTTGATTATTTGTGAAGTTAATGTCACTTCCTGGTTGGACATGTGCAGCAAATATGAGTTAGAGGTGATTCCACAACTGTTACCATAGCAACCATTTTGAAAACAAGGGCCAAATCCATATAAATGACACAATAGTTATGATTTGACTAATTACGATACCTGATAACACCTTTATTCTGTTGAATGATCGTTTAAACTGTCACAAAGATGTATCAGTCGAGTCGTAAATGTCTTTTTCAACTGTGCGTCACTATTTGACGACAGAGGGATTCCATTTTAAACTTTTTTTTCACATTTTCTTCTCAAACTGCTACTTCACAGATGTAACACCATGATAAATATTTAACACAGGTGCCCTACCATCAAACTTAGTCAGAATTAGAGAAAAATGAGAAGCTGTCATATAGACTCTAAACTCCACGCTGTGCCCTGCAGAGGACTTACAGGAGTGTGTGGGCTTCAGACTTACAGCATGAAGTGATAACAAAGCTCTACAGGACTTAATCCCGTCTACTGAAACCACTGACGCACTTTCAAATGAAACTGGTGAAA